>VXAB01002137.1:0-57018 GCA_013399175.1 Odontophorus gujanensis
CGGCGGCGGCGGGGCGGGCCGCTGAGGAGCGCTGCGGTCATGGCCACCGCGGCCGAGCTGTTCGAGGTGGGTGCGGGGTGTCTGGGGTTGGGGGGAGGTGGGAAAGGCGTCCGCCCGTTCTCGTGCATCGCTGTCCGCTGCGCTGTGGGCCGCAGTGCCTCCTCCGCTGAGCAGAGCGGGTCCGGAGCGGGGAGCGCGGCCTTTGAGGGCCGGGGAGGCACAGGGCGGGGCGTGCGGGGACAGCCTGGCCGTCCTTGTGTGGCTTGTGTGCCCGTTCCCGTGGCTGGTGCGTGGGGACGAGGCATCGCTGTCAGCTGGCTCCACTTCAGGCTGCTCGTGTCGGTGTGTCCATGCTGGGGCACGCTTTCTCCAGCGCTGAGGATAGGCCTTCCTGTTTGACCGTAGGGTCCCGTGGCTGTGTGGCTTGTCCGAAGGCGTTGTGCTTGCTTGTTATGCTGACGCATGACTCATGTCGTACATGTCCCTGCGAGGACAGGCTGAGAGAGCTGGGGCTGTTCAGCCTGGAGAAGAGAAGGCTCTGGGGGAGCCTTCTAGCGGCCTTCCAGGACCTGAAGGGGCCTGCAGGAAAGCTGGGGAGGGGGCTTTTATAAGGGCAGGTAGTGCCAGGACAAGGAGCAATTGCTTTAAACTGGAAGAGGGTAGATTTAGACTAGGTATCAGGTAGAAATTCTTTACTGTGACGGTGGTGAGACACTGGAACAGGCTGCCCAGTGAGGATGTGGATGCTCCCTCCCTCAAGGCCAGGCTGCATGGGGCTGTGAGCAACCTGCTGTAGAGGGAGGTGTCCCTTCCTATATCAGGGTTGGAACTAGATGGTCTTAAAGGTCCTTTCCAACCCAAACCTTTCTGTGATTCTGTGTCTTTATGCTTGCTTGGCTTTGAGAAATAGAGAGAATAACGTAACGTGATCTGAGTAGGTGGGTGCCAGGCTTAGTGCCCTCTCCACTGCTCCATGATAGACTCTTCTTGATAAATTTGATTTCTCAGCATGGTGATGACGTGGTTCTGTTCTTGGTGGGATGCTGAGTATGGAAGAACTTCTGTGTGTAAAGAAAGCTGTGTTTTGGCAGTTTTGGGATCACGTTCCATTTTGCAATAGCAATAGAGGTGTGATTACAAAGTAGGTGAAGTCTTTGCAGAGAGATCCTTTTGAAGTGTTGTTTTCCAGCAGGGAAGGCAGCACTGCATTCTCTCCTGCTCGCAGTTCTCTTTCACTACAGAGGTGGGAGGGGTTATATTGACATTTATGACATTAATATTGCCTCGTGCACTGGATTGAAGTGACTGCCACGAAGGTAAGAACATGAAAACATGTGCTCATGGTGGCAGTAACCCTCTGCTGCATCCTGAGATTAGTGTTAGATGTCAGTGTTTGCCTGAAGGTGCATTTGAAAGTCCCTTTCAATATAAATATGTGAAATTGTCTGGAAAGGGCTGTGCTTGAAATTGACACCACGTGCACTCATCCTACCGTGTGCAACTCAAAGTGCAGTGACCATTTCTAAACTGAATTTTGGCTTGGTCCAGTTTAGTTTTGTTCCTTCAGACCAGGTTATCACCCGCTTCAGGCCTGTCTCTTATTCAGTCAGGAGTATTGGCAGAATGGGTAGGATCACGTCAATTCATCTCGAGCTGAAGCTGAGTTCAAAGCTGCAAAGAAATTGACTGTTGGGGCTCATCTGATAACAGGCCATGGACTTGCAAATGACATTTGTCAAAGCTTATTTTCAGCAGTTTCTTCAGGACTGGAAAGCAAAATGAAAATAGCTCTCTGATAGCCTAATTCTTATAGGTGACCGTATTACCAAGGTGGCATTAAAAGCAGTGTACATTCCCTTAGGAGATCCAGCTTGCTGAAAAGCACTGTAAAATTGGTTGAAATAATTAAGAGGGGGCAATTATATATACATTTGAAAGAAAGTCTATCTGTGTGTGGATGTGTATATACCAACACACCAGTAAGTAGTGCACCCTTTATATGGGGCTGTTCCATAGGGTTGGCATCAGTGTCCTTGCAACTGGAGTGGTACTCCAGCTGGGTTATGTGATCTTCTTAGGAAAGGCTGTGGTTCTTACAGAAAAGAGAAGTGGTGAGAAGAGCCATAAGGCGACTGTGAAGCTGCTTTTGCTCTCCTGGCTCTGTGTTGGGTCATGCTTCGGTTTTAGATCTGTTGCATGTAATGAAAAAAGCTTCTTGTGAAGTCCTGGGGGCTGTGAGAATGCTTCAGTTACCAATCTAAGATATGGCAGCGTTAGCTCAAGGGCAGTGCTGCTAGATGAATGTCAGATCTTAAGGAATAAGTAACGTTTAGTGGTGTTGGTTTATTTACTGTCTGTTATTTAAGGGTTAGGTGTCATTGCACTTGAATATTCAGCTGTGGAAGGAACACTTGAGCTGATGTGTTTGATCATCTGGAATAGGAGCTCTTAGATTTATCATTCAGAAAATGCTGGGAGCAAAAATAATTGTTTCTTCACCATTGTGCAGAATGTTTGTGGAAGATCTTGCAAATATTATGGGGCAAACCTCTGTAACCTCATGTTTTTAGCATCGTGCACGCCCTGATTTTCCTTTTTTGGAGAGTAAAATCTGTTGCCTGTTTTTATGCTTCCTTTGTTTTGTTGTTGTTTTTTTTTCTCCCACTTCTCTGCTTTGTTTCTGCAGCTGCAGTTGGATGTCACACAGTGGCCAGCAGCAGCCTGGCAGTGTTCTGCCAAGGGGCAGTGCTTTGGCCACTTGTCCTCACAGTGACACATTCTCAGATGGTTGAGCTGCAGAATGTGACAGACACTTTGCAGTGACAGTCCATCAGCTCACTGGCAAATAAAGGCAGGTAACGTGGAGGCAGCTCTCTGCGGACTGGCAGAGGGTAGGCTAGGTGTTCAAACCCACCACACTGAAATCTTTATGAAAGATATCAACCTCAGAGGTGATGTGCTCATTGTCAGTGCTCTGCTTGCCCTCCATCGTGGTGCAGCTTTGAAATGCTTTCAACGTGATGTGTAATCAGCTGCTTAAGATTGTGGCACGTTTTAAAGAGTTCTTATTTTGTGGCTAGGAGCCTTTTGTGGCAGATGAATACATTGAACGGCTGGCATGGAGGACACCTGGAGGAGGTTCCAGAGGTGGAGAAGCTTTTGATCCAAAAAGGTAAAATAAAATTGCATAATGGCCTCAGCGGTTGCATCTCCGATTGTACTGCTTTGTGACATGCACAACAAAAAGCCTGTATGTAGTGCTGGTGTGTATCCAGTGAGATCTTCGTGTGGGAGAACAGATAGAGTTTGTGACCGTGAATCAGTTACTNCGGTTTTAGATCTGTTGCATGTAATGAAAAAAGCTTCTTGTGAAGTCCTGGGGGCTGTGAGAATGCTTCAGTTACCAATCTAAGATATGGCAGCGTTAGCTCAAGGGCAGTGCTGCTAGATGAATGTCAGATCTTAAGGAATAAGTAACGTTTAGTGGTGTTGGTTTATTTACTGTCTGTTATTTAAGGGTTAGGTGTCATTGCACTTGAATATTCAGCTGTGGAAGGAACACTTGAGCTGATGTGTTTGATCATCTGGAATAGGAGCTCTTAGATTTATCATTCAGAAAATGCTGGGAGCAAAAATAATTGTTTCTTCACCATTGTGCAGAATGTTTGTGGAAGATCTTGCAAATATTATGGGGCAAACCTCTGTAACCTCATGTTTTTAGCATCGTGCACGCCCTGATTTTCCTTTTTTGGAGAGTAAAATCTGTTGCCTGTTTTTATGCTTCCTTTGTTTTGTTGTTGTTTTTTTTTCTCCCACTTCTCTGCTTTGTTTCTGCAGCTGCAGTTGGATGTCACACAGTGGCCAGCAGCAGCCTGGCAGTGTTCTGCCAAGGGGCAGTGCTTTGGCCACTTGTCCTCACAGTGACACATTCTCAGATGGTTGAGCTGCAGAATGTGACAGACACTTTGCAGTGACAGTCCATCAGCTCACTGGCAAATAAAGGCAGGTAACGTGGAGGCAGCTCTCTGCGGACTGGCAGAGGGTAGGCTAGGTGTTCAAACCCACCACACTGAAATCTTTATGAAAGATATCAACCTCAGAGGTGATGTGCTCATTGTCAGTGCTCTGCTTGCCCTCCATCGTGGTGCAGCTTTGAAATGCTTTCAACGTGATGTGTAATCAGCTGCTTAAGATTGTGGCACGTTTTAAAGAGTTCTTATTTTGTGGCTAGGAGCCTTTTGTGGCAGATGAATACATTGAACGGCTGGCATGGAGGACACCTGGAGGAGGTTCCAGAGGTGGAGAAGCTTTTGATCCAAAAAGGTAAAATAAAATTGCATAATGGCCTCAGCGGTTGCATCTCCGATTGTACTGCTTTGTGACATGCACAACAAAAAGCCTGTATGTAGTGCTGGTGTGTATCCAGTGAGATCTTCGTGTGGGAGAACAGATAGAGTTTGTGACCGTGAATCAGTTACTCAGAATCAACAAGAGTGGGGAAAGTCACTTTCTAATTTAGGCTGTTTGAATAAATCTGATGTTGTTGTTCTTTGTCAGACATGAATGTTCGAAAGCATTGAAGATTCTGGATTAAAGCATAGTATTAGACTTCACTGTAATGATCATTATGTCAACTTAATGAGTTTCTTGCTGGTTTAGCTCCTTAAAATGGCCTGTTTTAGGACCCAGTACTTGCAGTGCTGTTGCAAATAAAAAACACTAACAAAAGGCAGGAACGTGGCAATGTTGACATAACTTGTTTTGGGCTGAGTGTCTGTGCTGAGGTTTGAAACAAATGAGCAGCTCGCTGCTTCTGAATGGAGGTGAACTTGTGCCCCTTCTCTTTGTACTTACCTGCATGCTGTGATGGCTCATCTCGAGCCAGCTATAGGCAAATGATCTCAGGATAAAACCCAGCTCACTAAAAGGTCAGGGAGCTAACCCAATGGAGAAGTCAGCTTTTTTCTAGCTGAGTTAGCATTTTGGAAGGACTAGAAAAGCCTGAGAGCTGGGCAAAGGGAATATTGTGTGTCTGTGAGCTAGTGGTAAAGAGGAAAGGAGCAAGGGCAGGGTATAGAGGAAGTGGGGAAGGAGGAAATGGAGCAAAACCTTCTCTTGTTCGTGGTGAGCTGGCTTGGCTCGTTGAGAAACTTCACCCTAAGTTGAGAAGACAGTTCTCTGCTTACTGGCCCAACGCCAGGTGGTGCATTTGGTATCCCTGATGCATGATTTTATACAGCACCGTTTAACGTCTAAGCTTCAGTATTTTGCACCTCTGGACCTCCCGGGAGGCATTCAAGGCCAGGCTGCATGGGGCTGTGAGCAGCCTGGTCTAGAGAGAGATGTCCCTGCCTATAGCAGGGGGCTGGAACTGGATGATCTTAAAGGTCTCTTCCAACCCCAACCCGTTCTGTCATCTTTATTTTTGAAAAGTGACCACTTCAAATAGTGCTACATCTTAGCTTTTTTACCAGTATTGGTGTTTTTTTCTAGAGATGAAGTGTTTTCATTTCTCAAATGGTCGTTACTTGTGACGTGAGCTTGATCTTCCTGTTAGAATTCTTGCAGTGTTTTTGAGCTCGATGGAAAGTTTAGCTTCCTCACTGTTGATGCAGATTATGGTGCTAAATGGATTCACAGCATGCAGTAGCTTAGTGACTTCTCACCCACACAATCTCATTTCTCCTTGAGGTTGGTTGTAGCTACCTAAGATAAAAATCCTGGGAAGTTTAGGGATTACTAACTTCATAGACAAACCATTACCCAAAATGGATGTGAAAAACTGCATTAACATGGACAAAAAATGTTGGTTGTTGGGCAGCCTGACTCTTTGGAGGAGGATGGATGCTGAACTGTTAGCACTGAATCTGAAGTCAGCATCCTATATAGACCTTTACATGCAAGATAAGCAGGAAAAAGCCTGGAAATACACACCATTGCTTTCTCCAGGTGTTTATCCACATCTGTGCCTGGTACTTTCTTCACAGTAGTTAATAGTTGCTGCTTACAATAACTCAGATTAACCTCTTTTCTTTGTTTGTGTGGATTTGCTCATGTTGACTTCTGTGCTGCACTTTCACACATATCAAGACAAGTGGAGGACTTCCATAACAGTAAATGATTTTCTTGTGAGATATTCTAGTACAGAAGGAATGTGAGGCAAAAGAAACAGAAACCTTTTGGCTGTATGGTTTTGGGTTTGTTTTTTTTCCTGTTTCTGGAAACTGATGCTTTCTTGTGTTTGTTTTGTAGAAAGGATGGTGAGGCCAAGCAGCTACCTCTTCTATTTAAACATTCTTTCCTCTCGTGCCATGTTGAATGCTGGTGCTGACTAAGTGGTGAATTGACACAGTACCTGTTTCAAAAACAAACCTACCCCAAACTGCACAGACTTGGCTTGTTAAAATGAATAGAAACTGCACTTCTTTATGCTTTTGTTTGAAAGTGTGCTTTCTGTGACTTCAAATCATACAAATTTTATTTTTAAAATACCTTTTTTAAACTTGTATCTATCCCTCATAGTTTTCTCTGGAATCTAATGTAAGATGCTTACTTTTTGGGGTTCTGGAAAGCAGGGAATGGAGGAAGGGAGTCGTAAGCATTTGTCACAGTCACGGTTTCTGTAATAAGTTGTCATTTTTTGTAGGCACTCTTGTAAAGATACCACTTGAAAGACTAATTAGTTTTTCAGAATTAGAATTTCTAATTGGTTTCTTAGAGTAATACAGTGAGCAGAAAGGCACCAAGCAGCAGGGTAAAAACCAGTCCTTTCAGCAGCAGAAACGAAAACTGAGAATTCAACTCTCTCCGTGCGAGTGAGAGAATCACGTTAGAACCCATTATGTGTTGCTCAGAGAAAGCCCTACGTGTTGGCCCAGGGAGTTGCATCAGTTGTTATTGGGAAGGAGTCTTGTGAGGAGGGGAAGACAACACATTCCACTTCTCCCTTCTGTTGGCTGAGAGTTACTAGCCTGTGTAGTAACTCAGGAACCAGGGCAGGACCAGCGTGCCCGTTCTGCATTTCAGTGGTAGTGCACGTTGGAAGGACATGTTTCACAGTACAGCTTCTGAATAGGATATATATGAAAGTATCTGTTCCTCAGCACTCTGGAAATAGCTCCCTGGGAAGGAGTTTCTTTTCATCTTCTACTTTGGCCTTAAATCTGGACAACAGAATTCCCCAATCACTGATATCACAGAATCGTAGAATGGCCCTGATTGACAAGGACCTGAAAGATCATTGAGTTTCAATCCTGAATAGTACAACAACAGTGATGGGAAATGACAGGGAAAAGAAAACTTAGTGGTGTGTGTTAGGGGAAGAAATGTTGGGAAAAGCAGTGTGGTTATAGCCAAAACAACTTTATCAGAGTGTATGGTTGTATTTGTTGCCTAGTTAAAATAAAATAGCATCCATGAGTTAGGTGTGACCATGTCAGCATTGTAGGTGTGCACTCGTTTGTGTTATTTGCTCTTTACAAAACTACAGTATCTTTCAAACTAAAATCTACCTTACCAACTTTTGTTTTAAATCAGATTATTGGAAGAATTTGTGAATCACATCCAAGAATTACAGGTAATGGATGAGAGGATTCAAAGAAAGGTGGAGAAACTGGAACAGCAATGCCAGAAGGAAGCAAAGGAATTTGCCAAGAAGGTACAAGAGCTGCAGAAGAGCAACCAGGTAAAATCAAAAGCATGTGGTTAGTACTAAGCTTTGCAGATTGAGAAGCATCGCGTGCTCCATCAACGTTTCTTGATACAGGATGCTTCTGTTGGAGGTAAAAATAGCAAGCATGATGGAAAGCAATTTCCCCTGTCAGAGTCTGCTTTATCTGCGCGTTCCAGCAATGAGTGTTAGCTATTCTAAAAGCACAGTCTTCACTCTGGTTTAGAGGAAGATGCTAGACTTTGAGCAGTTGGGTGAGCTTAATTAGTGGTTCCAAGTGGTCGTGCAGCTCTGAGCTGGAAAAGCTGATGCCTGGATTCTGACTGATGCCAATCAAGTGCTTCCAAAAGTGAGGGAAGTGGAAATGTGAGCACTGTGCCTGTGTGTGTGCGTTTTCCCAGGTTGCCTTCCAACATTTCCAAGAACTAGATGAGCACATCAGCTATGTAGCAACTAAGGTCTGTCACCTTGGCGACCAACTGGAGGGGGTAAACACGCCGCGGCAACGGGCTGTGGAGGCTCAGAAGCTGATGAAATACTTTAATGAGTTTCTGGATGGAGAGCTGAAGTCTGATGTTTTTACAAACTCTGAAAAGGTAAGAGCTGTCAGCGGGATGAAAGCAGTTCAAAGCAATAAGCAGTACTACCCTAATTACAAGCTGCTACCATGACTTACCATGGTCAGACTTCAAACCAGTGAGTGACTGACTTGTTAAAAGTTTCATTGTTCTGAAATGTAAATTAACAACACTAGGCTGCAGATTGCTGATAAAGCGTTTGTATTCAGTGATGCTGAATGTGGCAATGTTGGCATTTTTCACTTTATGAAATTATCAGAGATTTGAGAAATGCTGGCGGGGGCAACTTTAGAGAGCATACAGTGTCTGCCCTTTTTCTTTGAACCCCTTGCCTCAGATCCACCCTGTAATGCACAATGCTTCTGAATGCAACTTCTTTGTGAAACTTCACTCTGTTGGGTCAGTCCACTGGCCTTGGATACCTTTTTGTCACAGCATGCTTTTGGGCTTTGTGTAGTCCTGCGGTTATGTCTCCACCCTCTGAATTTAGAGGAACTGGGCAGGAAAACTTCAAAGAAACCTTAAAGCATTTTGTTTTTCTCATACTTCAGAAGTGTGTTTGTGAAGCAAATAGAATCTGAGTGGTCTGGCTAATGGAAATAAATTGTAGGAATGGTGTCCAGCTGTCAGCAAGAGGGCATGTGTCTTTCAGAATGCATGGGGAAATGCAAACAGTAAAGGTGGTTGATTTTAGTTTTGTGGTTTTTGATTTTTGTGGGCTTTTGTTTTGTTTTTGGTGTTGCTTTTTATGTATTTATTTTTTTTAATTCCCCCAAGCGTGTTGTGAACAACCATCCTGCCCTGTGCAGGTTGTGTGTGCAGTGGTATGACTAGGTGAAAGTTGCAATACTGCAGCAACAGCAAAAACTTGCTCTGTGTGTTCAGCACAAAGAATCTTTTCTTGAAATGCATCTCATAAATGACCTAATAAAAAGTTATGCTGTCCCTCAGTGCTGAACTGAAGCTGTCTACTAGGGTGGTGCAGAACAATTAATTTCATATACTTGCATTTCCCAAGAAGTCAGTTGTATAGTGACTAATGCATCATGCTTTGTGGGTGTGTGATAACTAGTTGATAGTTTGTCCTGTTCAGAGAGGGAGTGCAAAAAAACCTTTTCTGGCATCTGGGGAAAACAGAAAGTTTCCAACATAACAACAATTTTTCTGTAGATCGCCTTTTTCATTTTTAAAATCATTTAAGAGAACACAGTAAATAACAAGGCATAAGCTAAAGGAAATTATGTTGTCTGCTGAAAGGTCTCATAAGGAATTATCTTGATTTTTGTAATATTTTCTGTTGGAGGCTCTGAAGAATCTGTGGCAGATAAATATGATAAGCCTGAAGGTTGTTAATGAATCTTGATATGCCCTGAAAGTGTAGAGCAAATCTGGAAGAAGAGAAATGCAGTAAGGGCCTGAAGTCTTGTGTCAGTCTGCAAAGGCAGTCTGTGGGGACACACATTTAAATAGCAAGTAGAAACAGTGTTTATACAGGAGCCTTTCTAGGTGTGTGGTATGATATCTTAGTAAGTCTTTGAACTAAAACTATTTCTGAAGTATGCGATAATAAATGTTTTACCTCTCAGAATATTTAATATTTTGTCAGCATCCTCTGACTTTTACTGTATTTTTTTGAGGTGATGCAGGTTGCCATTGTGATTTCTTGTTCTGTGCTATTCCTCATGGAAGTGTGGGCTTCTCTCTGAGCCATTAAGGGCAAGGGGTACTGAAAAAGGGAGGCAAGGAGTTGCTGTGCAATTATTTCTGCAGGAATTCGTCTTTTTCTCAGTGTCAGTTCTTATAATCTGCTGGGTTCTCACCATTTTTAGTTTTATTTTTTTTTCCTTACACTGAAGTTGTTGTTTCCCACATTACTTTGTCCTTGATGTACTGAGCAATTTCCAGCTTATCTCTGTGATGGCATTTCTTTGCTGTCTTGTCCTAAGCTATGTGCTGTGTGTCTTCATCCTCCAAGCTGTTACCATTTGCCTTGCCCTGCCAGCTAACCAGTCCCTCTTCTGCACTTAAGTGTCTCAAAGTGAGCAAATAAATTAAAGAATGATGTAGCAGCTCCCTTGTTTATCATGCAGCAGCATCATTGTGTGTAGTGAGGGATTTTTCATAGGACTGCTCAGGTTGGAGAAGACCTTCAAGATGATTGAGTCCAACCGCAGCCTAACTGTACTACCCTAACTCTAACAACCCACTGCTAAATCACATCCCTGAGCCCCACATCCAGTTTTTAAACACGTTCAGGGATGGGGACTCCACCACCCCCCTGGGAGCTTATTCCAGTGCCTAACAACCCTTTCTGTAAAGAAGCTTTTCCTGATACCCAACTTAAACCTCCACTGGCGCAACTTGAGGCCATTTCCCCTTGTTCTGTCGCCAGAAGGAAGAGACCAACCCTGCTCTCACTTCAGTCACCTTTCAGGTGTTTGAAGAGAGCAGCAAGTTTGGCCACCAGCTGGATTTAACTCCTGTGACCTCAACTCTTAGGGCCAGGCTATCATACCCAGCAGAGTGTACACCCATCCGAACCGTGGGCAGCCAACTTCTCCATGAGGATGCTGTGGGGGACTGTTATTCTTACACCCTCTTCTGCATTTGTTCTGTGCTCAGTATTGTTCCATTATGCCTTTCAGATTGTTCATAGCAGTCTGTTAAAGTTCTCTGTTGCTGTTTTGGCCACTTTTTCAGATGCATTGTAGCCTTTAAGTTGCGCCTTACGGAGTCAGTGTTTATTTTGACTTAATGGTTTACAGAACCCCGATTCAATTAAAAATGAGATATGTCTGGGCTTAAGCAGAAACCGTGGAGAATTGATTCGTCTTGGCTTCTCTTGTGCTTAAGAAAAGGCTGTGAATTCAATAAAAATCTAAGAAGTTAGTTAGCAGCTGTTGTGTGAGGAGAAGACGGAAGATGTTGCATTTGTTTGCTGATTTTTTTTATTTGTTCTTTATTTACCTTCCTTTTGGGTTTTTTTGGGGGGTGATGCTGGTGAATAAGTGCTGATACATAGACTATCCTAATGACATCAGTACAGAACAGAATTGTTAGTTTGCTTAAAGCAACCTTAATACCTAATAGAAATAACTGCTGTTTCATTGGATTTATTTGAGGAGCGTGGCTGCCTTTGATTTGAGAGGCTATTGTAAGCTGACAGTTCCAAACATAAGCTGCTCTTAATAAGCAGAATGACTATGCTTATTAGAGCCCTGTTTCTGCTGAACAGCCAGCCTCATGTGGTGACTGTGCTCTGTTTTCCTACCTGTGTGTCCTGCTCTGTTCTTGAGAAGTTTTAATCCCGAGCTGCTCATAAGTAGTGGCAGAATAGGATCTCCAGTGCTTCCGTTCCTCTCACTCTCAGTTCTGTGTACATGACTAAGAGGAAAAACAAGACAAATTGCATGCTTTCTTTATACTTTCCATATGTCTATCTGTATGAAGGCTTTGCCTGGATGTAGTAGTCAGTTTTCCTTGCTCCCTTCAACATGCCTTCCAGTCACTTAAGATCAAATAGCTAGAGTCTCTGCAGCTGTCTCTAACCATGCTTTGGACTGTCCTTGCCATCTACCAAATACCTGACTTTTATCACAAAGTATCCTGTTGCAGTTCAGCCATCTGTATGTTACAGTTGTCTGTTTTATTCCAAAATGGATGGGTGCAAACCTGAGCCACGATTGCTGTAGCCACATTACTCAGTGGTGATTAGATCAGGAACTCTGTTCTGCAAGCCATGTTGACCTGGTAAGATGATGAGCTTAAGGACCTGTAGAGGTGTGCCTTGCATGAATGTATAGCAGAATTTTTATTGTGTTTTGGCCTTTTGTATGTTATTTAATATCTTGAGTATTGTAAAAGTGCATACTGTAAGGAAGCGATGTCCTACACAGGTGTGTCAACTAAAGGAGTAGGGACTGTGATATGAAAGCTGAACAGCAGAGATGAAAAGAAGGAATAGCCCACGTTCAGACCTTCTGTAATAATTGGCTGTCATGTTTTTACTCATAACAGATTAAAGAGGCAGCTGATATTATTCAGAAACTGCATTTGATTGCACAGGAACTGCCTTTTGACAGGTAAAATCCTACCTGAACATCTCTTCAAAAAAAACAAAACAGAAAAAAAAACACAGTAACTTCACGAGCTGTAATTTTCTAATGCTTCCTTTTTTTCTTTTTTTGGAGGGGGGGGAGGAAAATAGGAGTGGGATCCTTCTGCAGGGAATGAGTGGGATGGGATGGGATGGGATAGGAAGAGGGGGGTCTTTATTTTACTCAGTGATTCCTGCAGCTTTGAGATAGTGTGCTTATTTCTCTCTGTTCTTGAATTTGTGTTCATGTACTCATGTTGCAGGATCATCGTTACATACACATCCTAAACTGCTTAACAGACTTTTAATGGGATAATTTTGGTGTGCTGACTTAATGCTAGATTTGGATTAGATGCTTGTAGGTTCTCATGGATATGAAGTATGTAACTTTTCTGTCGTCTTTGTGTTACATATATTCCTTTTTAAATAGATCATGAGTAACAGACACTCTAGGATTTCTGATTTCTCTTGTGATGCGGATTTGAAATTAATCATGCTATTTTTTGATGTTAACAGGTTTTCTGAAGTAAAATCAAAGATAGCAAGTAAGTTATCTATCCAGTTCAATCCATATTCCCATATATGCATCGTAAAAGCTGATTAAAGAAACATGCACTACTGTCAGTATTACCATTTTTGCCAGTGCTTGTATTACGTAGCTTCATGGATTATTATTTAATTTTTTTTAACCTTCTTTCCTCCATTCCCTGACAGGTAAATACCATGATTTGGAGTGCCAGCTAATTCAGGAGTTTACCAGTGCACAGCGGAGAGGTGAAATATCCAGAATGAGAGAAGTAGCAGCTGTCTTGCTCCATTTTAAGGTAAAAATTTAGGGTTAGGGTTTTTAATTTAAAAAAATAAAACCCCAAACCAAGACAATCCACTGGCTCGTCTTTTAAGTAAAAATATTTGCACAGGCAAACAACCATATCAGATAACTTGTATACCTTTTAAAAATACAGAGTTGTTCCTTCTGAAATCAAATGTAGGAGAATAAAGGAGGAAAATGATGGGGAATCAGAGGACCATTCTGAGGGAATTTTTCTTGGATGTCTATGAGTTGTCATTCATGCTCGAGAAGAATTAAAACCTGTGGTGTATATCTGGGGGAGTTGTGATAAGTGAAGTTCTGCTAGTTTTGTGGCAAAAATGGATTTGAAAAAATCTGTACTTGGGATGAATGTATTTCTTGACTTCTTTGTAGGAGTTTGATTTCCTTAATTTCATTCTATATGAAGAACACAGCCTGCTTTAATGCTGAGGGTTGTTTTAATTCTCCTTCCACAGGGCTATTCCCATTGTGTTGATGTGTACATAAAACAGTGTCAAGAGGTAATGCATTTTATGTTTTACATGCACCTCCTTGGGTGTTGATTTCCTTAGACCTTTACATAGTTGTAAATATGTTGTGAAATTCATTTCTGCAACCCCAGGGCGCGTTCCTGAGGAATGATGTGTTTGAAGATGCAGCCATTCTCTGCCAGCGAGTGAATAAGCAAGTTGGAGAAGTCTTCAGCAATCCAGAGACTGTGCTAGCCAAACTAATCCAAAACATCTTTGAAGTTAAACTTCAGGTATTTCAAATATTAGTTTGTTAAAGTTATCGAGGAAGCTTTTCGTCCACATGTGCTAGTAGTAACAATTGCTTTTATGATTACAGTTACTTATATATTCATAGTCTTGTACAAACATGTAGAATCACACATAGTATTTGAAATTTGGTTTCGTGTGTGAGGTTGGTATATTTGTGTGAACATTTGGAAACATCAGTTGGAAACACTGTTACCTATCCTGAAAATATACTCCCTTGAGTATGTGAAGTCAACATGCCTGTTCATTGCTAAAAACAATTTCCTGGTTGGTGTTATTCTCCTTATTGTTGATAATATAGAGTAGAGATTGAGTTTGTATTCATCCCCAAATTTGTCCATCAGTTTTGACACAGTTTTTTATGGTAATCAGTATTTTTGGCCAAATAGTCAATTACAAGAAGGCTCTAAGGTTGTATCTGAATTGTGTATGAATTATAGTAAGCAAATATATAGATATCTCTTTTTTCTTACTGTCACATGCAGGCATGCCCTTAGGCGTGCTGTGGTTTTGATTCTTAAAGAGTTGGGATTTTGTGTTTGGTCAAGCATGTTTTCAAAGCAGTCTGTCTTTTCTGTTTGCTTTATTTGCTGCTGCTTTGTATTATTAAATCACTTTCTTCAAAACAATGTTTATCTGTCTTTGACTTAAGGTCCGTTATATCAGGGACTTAACCCAAAGAATATATGAATTGTTTAAGGTGTGTGCTTTGAAGTAAACTGTATATAACCTAACATATAGTGAGAATGACCTGAAGTTTGATACCTATTCTTCTAACAGATATACCTAAATTTTACAGAGTTATGTAAAAGACCAGCTGGAAGAACACAGGAAATCGGATGCAGAACAGTATCTTAAGAATCTGTACGATCTGTATACAAGGTATATACATGTAGATGATGAAATTATTGTTGTAGAGATCCTCTTGGGATCAAATGATTTATCATCATGGTGTAGGAAGATAGGACAAAAAGTAAACTTATCATAAAAATGAAAAAAAGTTAATGTCTGTTAACCTTTCCAATGATTAGATTTCTAAAGAAACTTTAAATAGCTGTTATTATTTTAATGGGAGGTATTCAGCATCGTGATCTTGGAGTGTGATTTCTTTTTTAAACTGCCATTCCACTTTTTGATGGCAGTTGTGCTGTATGTAATCAAACATGAATTATGCAGAGTTCTTTACTTAAGTATAAAGCTGCTGCTAGAAGTTCTAATCATGACCTGGATTCTGTTGTACTATGTACTTTACAAGCATGTAATGCTGTAATTCATACAAATGCAACCTTTTCCTCCTCTCCCCTTCTTTGTTTCTTTTGCATAAAGGACTACTAATCTTTCAAGCAAATTGATGGAATTTAACTTGGGTACTGATAAGCAGACTTTCTTGTCAAAGCTTATCAAATCCATTTTCATTTCCTACTTGGAGAATTACATTGAGGTGGAAATTGGTTATTTGAAAAGTAGGAGTGCAATGATTCTGCAACGCTATTATGATTCCAAAAACCACCAGAAGAGGTCTATTGGCACCGGAGGGTAAGTTTCCTCTATGAAGTTTCCTACTTCTGAAGTGGAAGGGAGGTGGTAAGGGTAGAAACATTATATTTGCCATGCTTAGATGTACAGATATCGACTGCAGAAGTGCAGACTTCTAAAGCGACTTGTGGCTTTTTGTAATTTGCTTTCATTTTCTGTTAACGTTCTCGAAAATGCTTTCTGCTCTTGAAACGTGTGAAGGGTGATGCATGGTATTTATATACTCACGGAAAATGAAAAATACCAGTTAAACTTATGTTTCAACTTAGGATCCAGATCCACAAAAGGACTGAAGCAAAATTAAGGTACCTAACGCATGTATATGTGTGTATCTAAAAGCATACATTTTTTTTCACCTGCCCAGGTCTTGTGGTCCCCTCCCAAGACCTAGGAAGGGGAAAAGACCATAGCAGTGTCAGTGAAAAAGCTCTTAGTGAGCCCAGAAGATGCAATGGACTTAGAGAAAGGTAAAACAAGACTTCATTATCCTCAGGGTAGAGAAAGTATAAAGGAGTAGGGAGATGTGGGAAAGGAAGAAGGAAAACTTGTGAGAGGAAGAGATGATGAGACTATTACACCTGTCAGAGTTAGTGGGTTCAGCGTGTCAGGCATGAAAAGTGATTTGGAGAGGACAACAACAATAGCAGAGTCATGAAACGAATGAAAACAATGATAAAAATTTAATTTTCTTGGGGAAAATTAAATTGGTTGTTATGACTATCTCTATGGGTTGCTTTATCGTAGAATGCATGGAAATGTGTTGGAGCATGCTTGACTAAGTCATGACTGCACAGAAAGGGATGAGGATAAAAGGACTTATGGGTGTGGATGAGAGAGGAAGACCTCAGTGTTTTGAAAGTAAAATGTGACAATGTACAGAGGCAAAACTTCATCCACGGAGCACACACCCCAGAGGATTAACTTGAAATTATTTTTATTCCCCAGTGGGGGAATAGCTGTCCCCATGGTATGAATGTGCCATGGTAGGACACAGCTGACTGTGGGATCAGAGGTGGTTTTGCATTTACTAGCAATTTTTTTTAAGCTTGGAAGACTGTCTTAATGCTTGCGTACCCTAAACTGTGTCTTGGGTTCTGTTTTTGTAAGTTAACAACTGAAATATTGTAAAGTATTGTTGAATGTGAGCTTCAGGATTTCCATCCAGCGTAATCTTTTGGTGTCTCTTTGTTGTAGTATTCAAGACCTCAAAGAAAGAATAAGGCAACGTACAAACTTGCCACTGGGGCCGAGTATTGACACACATGGAGAAACTTTTCTCTCACAAGAAGTGGTGGTTAACCTTTTGCAAGAAACCAAACAAGCTTTTGAGAGATGTCACAGAGTAAGTTTGCTTCTTGCTATCTCCATTAGAGAGAGAATTTTGAATAATATCTTGAGGTTCAGTTTGATAGGAGGAAGGGAAGAACTTTAGTGTATTAAAAAAATTCTTCTGTTTTTCTCTTGAGTCAGGGTCACTGTAGGGATTTGGGGGTTTCTTTATAAATGTGGATTTAGCTTTATTTGGTCTTTCTAATGATTTCTATTTTTGGAAGGAGTAGGTGGGGTTAAACCTACTTATCTACGTTGGTGGTTTCTTTTTGGTGTTTGTTTTTCTCTTTTAATAAACTAGACCCAAGAACTGAAAAGAATTTACTGCTCTTTCCCCCTGTTTCATGGCTACAGAGTTATTCTCTTGAGTCAAGTGCCATTTCTTCAGTCATCATAGAATATCACCAATAAAGAACTGAGTGGAATCGTCTTTGGTATTTCCCTTGATGACTCTGTATTGTTCTTTAAAAGTTTGTCTTACCCTGAAAGCTTTCCTTCTATGTGAATCAGCTGTTTTACTGCCTGTAACTTACTGTTTGGCACTGATTGGTACTCAGGCGTAAGTGAAAACCCCTGAAATTGAATTGGAGACTTCAGCAAAATTCTAGGGAATATTTATTAGCTAAATACAGTTATTCCTAACAATATTTTGATGCCTCTAACATTCTGAATTAGCATAAGGTAGAAGAGGTTCTAACATGTTATTTAGAAGCTTTAATATTCAACATTCTGAGTGGGGGGGGGTGAGCTTGTAACGAAGTAAAGCTACAGCACAGTATTACTTATACACATAGGGATGATCACATTCTTATTGGAGGAAGTCAGTGAATGCAATACAGGTAGATCGCCTCCTTTTTCTCAGTGTGTTCATTGCAAGGAACTTGTTAAAATCGTAATGCAAACTTCTAACTCTGCATACTTTTGTTCCCCCCCCCCCATTAAGGTCAGGTGTTAATGATCTGAAACCAATTGTATATGTTGCAGTGGGGAAATCCAGTTGAGTGCAAGATGGATCTTGGGAAATAAGGAGTCTTTATAGAGTTACAGGCACATTAAAGACTTCTGTGTCATCATATATGCTGCTAAGTTTGTGTTTGTGATCAGAGCAATTCATTATGCAAAGGAGAAGCTAAGTACTGGCTAGCTGACTGGAATACTTACACCGTATGACAGATGCATGCTGGTACATTGTGAGTTGCAGCTGTGACTGATTTAGGAGAAAAAGGTTTCTGTTTCCTACTTAACCATATAATGGAACATTCCTGTGCTTGGAAATGTCTCTACCAGAGCGGGGTTTTGTTGCTGTATTTTTTTAGGCATCCTGTGGAAATCTGAGTGTTTCTGTGTAAATGGAGTTGAACTGTGATAGCAATCTTACTCTAAGCTCCAGAAAGTCTCTGCTTAATTCCTTGAGAACCAAAGCCCTATTTTTTTGCATACAAAAGCCCTGTCACATTTTTCTTTAAAAACTGGATTTGCTGGACAAGTTGCTGCCCCAAATCCTGTGTTGCTTACAGTTGGTGAAAGCAGAGATGTTGTGTGTACACGTGGGCATTACTTCACTTAATACAAATTTTCGTGCTCTGTTGACTCCAGCTGAACTGTGATAAATGTCACTGAGGTTCAGGCCGTATTATTTTTTCTGAGGTCCTGAGACAGTGATAGAACAGCTGCACTGACTGAAGCAGAAGGAGCATCAAACCCAGTGTGCAGCCTCTGGGCTGTGGCCAGTGGCAAAAACTCAGTGAGAAAAGGCAGGGTGTGAATAGAGTCACCTTTATCAGGCACCTCATTTCAGCACCAAGCAGTATGTGGTTGAGGTGATTATAGAAGTTGCATCTGAATGTTGTTTTTACAATGGAATTAATATCCTCCTTCATTTATGATCACTGCTACTATTAGAAACTGCTTATATTTTTGCTTTCCAAAGCATCCTGCAGCATATTGTCTTCATTTTACCTGTTAGTACCAAAGAGTTTGTTGATACTAATGGCTGTTCTTGAATAGTTCTCTGTGTGGATGCTTTTAATTTAAAATAGAATTCCAGTTTTTCTGAGATACTCGTTACGCTTAAAGCTTATCCCTCTACTCAATATTGGGTAAACTTTCAAATATATGTAAAACTGACCTTTAGAATAAAAGTTCTTTTTTCCTCTTTTAAGCTCTCTGATCCATCTGACTTACCGAAGAACGCTTTCAGAATTTTTTCTATGCTTGTGGAGTTCTTATGTACTGAACACATTGATTATGCATTAGAAACAGGCCTTGCTGGTGAGTATAATATTTTTTGAACACTTCATCTCATTGGCCTTTTTGTGCAGATCATCTTTACTCTTTGCTGTGCCTTATTGATTGGTCTCGTTCAAAATGTATTGGTTAAGTGAAACCTATGGGAAGTATTCTATCTATGGCACTATGGTAAATTTTTCCAACTTTAAGAATGTGATTTTATCATCTGTGGGAAAATCTGCATATTTAAAATATCAACCTGCAATTGAAGAACTGTGTATCAGTACAGTATTAGTGAAACCTTTTTTCCTTTAGGCATTCCCTCTTCTGATTCGAAGAACGCAAATCTTTATTTCTTGGATGTTGTCCACCAGGCCAATACTATTTTCCATTTGTTTGACAAACAGTTCAATGATCATCTGATGCCATTAATCAGGTACCTTTATTTTGATTAACATTTTCATTGTGAATGGTAATTTTTGGTGAACAGAGCAGGTTTTTGGTTTTTTTTTTCATTGTTCATCTCTTTTAAGAAGGGTTTATTCTTGGAGTGGTTCAGCTTGATGTTCCAGGAAGATAAAATACTGTCATGGGAGGAGGAGGAAGGAAAGTTACACATAGATAACTAAGTGGGGAGAGAGAGCATAGGAATGAGAGATGAGTAGCTTTGCAAAAAGCTTACTGCTACATTGCACTGGGCTGATGCGGTTTTATGGCTGCATCTTGGGGTGAGCTGGTGATAGCAGGGCTGCAGAGATTGCTGGAGTCTCTGCAGGGGAGGAAGCTGGCTGTGCCATGGAGCAAAATGTGAAGTAGGTGGAAGCTGCTTGTTAGGAGCTGCTGGTTGGATATGCTCAAGGTAGAACACACTGATGTGTTGTGAATTAGTGTGCATGGAAAGCTGGGTTTGTTTGCTAGTGTGGCAGAAGCTGGCAGCAGCAGAGAAACACTGTGTGGGTCTAGGCACCCCAAAGTGTACTACAGTACTGTCCATCAGCACCCCACAAATTCTGGTCAGGGTCACGTGGCTGTTGAGTTGATCTGAAGCCAGCTAACTCCACCTAAACTAGTCCTTCTCTGTGGAAATCTTCACACAATCCTAGTGTAAGTAACAGTCCCAGCAAATAGTCCGGTTTTGGTATTCTAACCCTCTCTCACATAACACTTTATGCTCTTGCAGTTCATCTCCTAAATTATCTGAATGCCTCCAGAAGAAAAAGGATATCATAGAACAAATGGAAGTAAAGCTGGATATGGGCATTGATCGGCAAGTAGAGATTTAACCTTTATTAACCACCAATACTTTTAAGTCTCCTTTGTGATGTATGATTCGGTTCCCTTCTCAGGATTAAATATTTCTTAATACAAAGTTGTGTTTTTTGAGTTTTGTTTGGTTTTTTGTTAATGGTATTCTGTGCAAGAAACTTTAGATTTTGTTTGTTTAGAGGGTTGTATTTACGTGACAGATTTCTGACCCTTCATAATTTGGAAAGATGTTGGTAAATAATTTTGTTATGTTGGGAGTGCAACAGTTCAGTTTTCCCTCATTGTCTCATATTACCTTTTTTGTTTGTTTTTCCCATGATGATTGAAATAGGCTAAAGACTTGCAGAATTTTTGTGAGACAGAAGGTTTGACATAAATAGGTTAGATGACTTGTGCGAATCTGTGCTGTGGATTACACCTAGTTATAGAATAACCTGGAATAATTTTGGTTCTGACATCAACTTGCTTTGAGATTGTGACTTATTCTTTTTTTTTTTTTTCCATTTCTTCTGAGAACGATATTGTCATAGCTGTAATGTTTGTAGATGAAAATCATGCAGTAATGGAAACAAAGCTTCCTGTGGGATATGAAAGCTACTCCTGGAACTCATTGAAGTTTTTATAAGAATCACTCCACACTGGAGAGGGTTGAGAACAGCACTGTGAAGGAAAAGTACACATTACATTTGTCTCTTACAGGAGACAAGGAAGAGGTTGGATATATTTCCACAGAGCTCTAGAAGTTATTGCTTAATGGGATTTTGTGCAGGTGCAAAAAGAGTAGTGGGGTGGAATGTGTGTGTAACAACTGAGATTTTAGCTGTTCCTACTGGAGGTTGACTATAAAAGCTTAAGTGCAGGGCTTGAAATACTTCAACCATAGCGACCATAAGCTTAGCTCTTGACAGCCATGGGTCAGTTGTCTGCATTAGAGTAGCCTGAAACTGCTTGTGTCAAGTAAATAATCTCTTAAAAGTGGTTGTAACACATAGGAGAACGAGTCCCTGTTGAAAAACAGTGTGCACAAAAGCATTGGCACTTTTACATGTGAACAAGAGGTTAGTTTTAGATGAAGAGCTTGGTTACTTCCCAGTTAATGTATCCCCTTTAAAACCAACTGGCCAGCATGCTATGTGCTGTGCACCAAGCTTGGAGCAAAAGAAGTGGGGATTTTTTGTTTGTTTTTTTTTCCTAATTCTCTTTTTCTTAATGACTTTCTTAAAATCAAGCTTGTCTTCTTTAGAGAATTGCACTGTAACTTCAATCCCTTGTTTCTTATGTTTGCTTTTAGCATATATTCCATAGTTTTAAACTAAAGGGTTTTTTTTTCCTTATTGTTTTATGCTGCATACTTTTATACAGAACCACTTTACTATATGTGAATATTAAAATCAAGGAAATGAGAATGTTCCCTTCAAAACCCTAAATGTTCTTTGTAACTTTAAAGGACATTGAATTGTATGATTGGACAGATGAAGCACATCTTGGCTGCAGAGCAGAAAAAGACAGATTTTAAACCAGAAGATGAAAACAATGTTTTGATTCAATATACTAATGTAAGTAAACTAAGTTCTAGCTCATCACTATGGCTTGAAATGCACTTGAGTGATATCAAACACAAGACAGTGTTTAACAAATACACATTTGACAACATACATTTAATTAATTTACTCAGCAATTTCACTAAACAACTGCAAACTCCACTGAGGGCTCCTTTTAGAAGCTGGGACAGTAGAATTTTGTATCTAGTGTCAGACACAAGTCAGCAGGTGCTGTACAAGCTGTCATTCTTTTCCATCCCAAGAGGCTCAGATTTAAAACAAAGTTTTTAATTGATAATTGGCTTGGAGCTATCAGTTTCAGAAAATTTGTTAGCAGATACTATCTAGATGCTAGGTGCTTTTTTCCCCTTAGGGTGTCAGGAACAGAAGAAAGCAGCATGATGGGTATGGCAAGACCATTTTTTTGCTTCAAAATGTTCTCTGCCACTGAAGCTGTTGTATTTCAGCAGTGTGGAGAATAGTATATCAGCTTTAGGGCTGTTTTGCATTAGGGTGATGTTAGGGAACAGCGTAGAGAGTAGTGGAGAGCAACTATCATTAATGGGAAGAATATATTTGAATATGTGAAGCTGGGTGAAAATGGGGGAAGAGTGGAGAAGTAGGTTCTAGAGGCTGATACTGTGGGGGAAGAGTAAAGATAGCTGTTAATTTGGGTTTACAACTACTGCTGACAAGATTTTAAACATCTTGATTTGTCCCCCCTTGGTTAATTGTTGCTTAAATTAAAAGTGCAAACTAAACGGAACAGACATAAAGTATAATTTGGTGGAATGTTGTCTTCCATCCATCTTTTTATGTGCATTTATGCCTCCGTGGCAAATGAAAGCCTGTTGGAATATTAATTATTAATTGGAAGGCAACAGATGATGTCTCACTATAGGAATTTTAAAGAACTTAGTAATTAATGTACAGCTTATCATCTAGAAGGCACTTTATGAAAACAGGATTCTTGATTTTTATTCATTTATTTCCCCAAGGCTTGTGTTAAAGTCTGCAGCTATGTCAGAAAGCAGGTGGAAAAGATTAGGAAGTCTATGGATGGTAAGAATGTGGACACAGTTCTGATGGAGCTTGGAGTTCGTTTCCATCGACTCATCTACGAACACCTGCAGCAATATTCCTACAGTTGCATGGGTGGCATGTTAGCAATTTGTGATGTGGCTGAATACAGGAAGTGTGCCAAAGACTTCAAGGTAAGTTATGTGTATGTTGGTGGCGTGCAACCATGTTCATGGTTAGATAATATCTCATTTTACCATTTCTTTTAAGAAGTTTTCCCAGAAACAGTCTTTCAGTTTGAGGCATTTCATGTGCTGATGTTCTATGTTCTGTTAACCATACTGGTAACTCTTTATCTAATGTCCTAAAGAACAGGCTATGTATATATGTTGAGGAAGTATTTAGTGTTTGTTATACTACTCTAGATGTATTCTAGATACAATTTTGTATTGAAATAAAAGCTATGATTTTGTTTCTGGCCAAGAGCTGTAGTTCTCTTGCTTTAAGTGCTTTGGTTATTTTTTCCTAATGACTGTTGCCAGAATTTTGAGAAAGTCAAGACTAGGAGACATAGTAAAACCTGTTTTTCAAAGTCTCTTTCAATCGCACTTAGAGATCAAGTTTTCTGAAATTTGGAAGAGATTTTTTTTGATTTTTACATGTGTTGATATCAATGAATTTTTCCTGGAATAGTCTTAAAACTTATAAACCATCCCTTCCTCAGTTTTCTCACTGTTGTCTTAGGGCTTTTACTTGGAGAAACAAATCTGAAGCATCTTTCTAGCCTTCAGTTTGTGTCTTTGTGGGCAACTCCATACATTTTTAGATTGCAATATAGATTTGAATTCAACATGAGGTATGCGTTCATTGAGAAATTATTTTGTAATTGATTTTTTTTTCTGTTTTCGTTCCATGTTTATTTAGGTGCTATTCTAATTAACAGCAACTACCCATGCAGTTTTACAGTGGTTTTGCTGTATTCCATGACATTAAAATCTTTACAGTGTCACCTGTAAGATGTTTTTACACAGAGGCCATAATTACTCTAAATACGGTGCTTCCTTCCCAACCCCATCAAAAGTATTGTGGGGCTGAGGAAACAGGATCTGGGTTATAAATGCCTTAGCTCCACCAACAACATTTCTCAATGGCCTGTTCTGTTTGAAAAGGGATAAATGTTAGGATTTAGTGGATTTAAAAAGTAAACTACCCAACAGAAATCAAAACCATGGACTCTGGAAAACATCAGTCCGGGGGGGTTGGACTCGATGATCTCTAGAGGTCCCTTCCAACCCCTGCAGTTCTGTGGTTCTGTATCTTGTATATGTGCATATAGCTAAATAGAGGATGACTGAAATGGGTCCATCCATTTTCTATAGGGAAGAAGGATTTTGAGGATCTTGATGGCTGTTGTGCTTTAAGACCTAGAGCAGTTCTTACTCTTAATCCCTCTCTCTCTTTCTTTTTTCTCTTAACCACAGATTGCGCTGGTGTTGCAGCTCTTTGATACTTTGCATGCACTTTGCAATCTTCTGGTTGTAGCCCCGGATAATTTAAAGCAAGTTTGCTCAGGAGAACAACTTGCTAATCTGGACAAGAACATCCTTCACTCCTTTGTTCAGCTGCGTGTTGATTATAGGTCTGCACGTCTTGCTCGTCACTTCA
Organism: Odontophorus gujanensis; assembly: GCA_013399175.1. Classification (NCBI taxonomy): domain Eukaryota; kingdom Metazoa; phylum Chordata; class Aves; order Galliformes; family Odontophoridae; genus Odontophorus; species Odontophorus gujanensis. The sequence goes on from VXAB01002137.1 coordinate 24,523, forward strand.
GCTGAGAGCACAGGAGGACGTGTACCTATGGGCAGGCCTCAGTTAGAAAGCACAGGGAATGTTTTCTTACCAAACCACAGTTGTAACTTTTGTGGAACAATGACTGTTCAGAATAAAACAGCCATATCTAGATGTGACCATGTAGAATGCAAGCAAGTGAAAATCCGAATGATACGTGAGCTGAAGTTCTCCCAGTGATGAATTTTTGCAAAACTACTTGCTGCTGTTTTGTTTTGTTTTTTTTTTCATTGGCCATGTTGGTGTGGGAAAGCAAGTGGTACATGGAAAGTATCTTAGTCTTCAATACTGAATCATCAGATACCATTTGTTAGAGTTGAACTACAGAGCATAGCGTAGGTAATGGATTACATAGAATAGACCAGTGTAACAACATTCTTCATCAGTTTTAATGACTTAGACTTCAGCACAGCTAATCATAATCAAATTATCTTTGATTGGTGTTTCTAAGTCATTTCTTTCATTTAAAACGTTATCCTGCTCTATGTAATTTCTTGCTCTAATTAATTAGTTGGGAGTTTCTCTGAGATACAGCAGTAAAAGGAACAGTATCCCACAAAGATGGAATTTATTCATTGTGTGGCATTCTGAACAGAACTAATGCGGTGGAAGGATTTTCTTTTTTTGGTTCTTTGGTTTTGGGTTTTTTTTGCACCAAACAGTCAAGGGCCCCCTGAAAAATACTGGCATTGTATGACCTGACATTCTTGTTTCTCTCTGTTTGATGTTGGCACACTGAGTTTGATAGATGCTCCTAAAATGCAGCTGCCTTGTCTAGGCTTTCTTACTACAAGGTGAAGGTGCCTGTGGTTGGATTAATACAACTTTTTCCTGTCTCGTGTTTTGTATCTAAATAAATTCAGATTATAACAAGTGAACAGATAAAAATGTAGCCCCATTGTTCATTTATCTATGGGAGGAATGGACAGCAGCTCTAGCAAAAACCTAAAGGTGAAATGTACTGTGCTGATGATAATTGATCCTTGGTGCCTGAGCAATATGAAATGTTGAAGTGTGCAAAAGCTTCTCTTCCACTGCTCGTAATTGTAATGTTGGACACAACTACTTCTGCGTCAGTTCTTACTGTGGCATTTATTCAAGGTGCTTCTGAGATGGACCCATCGTGTGCAAACAGAGAATTGAAGCAATGGTGGTTCAAAACACCTAGGGTAGCTTTCCACAAGCAGTTGAAAACTGTTGCAAATAGACCTTTGTTCAGAACAAACTCGTGGAAAAGAGGTTGCAACTGCTGTGGGCTGTGACTTGCATTGTCCCTGAACAGATCATCTGTGACACTTTTGTTTCTACTGTGGGCTCAGTGTATATCATGGAAACGTTTCTCTCCCATCTTCAGAGCAGCAATTCTATAGATTTACTTCATGGGTCGGTGAATAGAATTATTTTTCTTAATGACTTCCCAGGTGTAGTCAATACTGACAGGCACGTGTGGAACTTGTCTTGGTTAGGTGAGGTTCTTCTGCTTCGTTTTCCATTTAGCAGAGCATTCTGTCAGTAAACAAGGGAGTGGATGCCAGACTTTCTCAAAGTGTTCTGGGAGATGGGCTGCTTTGTTGAGCTGCAGAGCTCTATTCCTTGGCCATGGCAAAGCCACAAAGAGCTTTGGATGCTGGAGGAGGCCCATGCTTGTACTGCTGCCATTTGTTTTTTTATTTTTTTCCAAAAGCTCTGATGTGAATTCAGATGATACCTCTCTGTTACCTCTGTAATTGAAAGCCAACGATTTTAAGGCTGTGGTTTTATTAACCAATACAAAATCTTTCTACAAGAAGTGTCAATTTGTAATAAAAAAAAAAAAACAAAAAACAAACTTCGGAACAGTGAACATTATTTTAAGATCACAGAAGTGCTTCAGAATTTGTTGTATGGTTGTATGGAATTATTTTAAGGTTGTATGAAATGTATTTACCATGTTTCTTGCTTTATTAGCTGTGTTTCCCATGAATGTGCTCAGTGCAATATTTCCGTTATGCCTGTCAAAGGAGGCAGCAAAAAGTAGGTGAAAACTAGAACATACATGTGTAAACTCTTCCTCAATAAAAAGAATTTCCTCCAGATAACTTTTTTCCATTTCATTTCCACGTCTTTCCAACAACTTTCTAATTATAAAAACGAAACCCGTTCAATAAGAAAAAGAGAGGGGGGAGGGGGAAAAAAAAAGGATAGAAGGAATTTTGCTGACCAAATTAATCCCTGATGTGGGCTTTCCCCTCCCCCTTTTCTTGACAAATCTCTGTGCACAAACTGAAGGAGTTTGTGTGCTGTCAGTAAGTTTGTTTTTGATACAGCTGGGATTGGGATAGGCTGGGAGGCTGTTATTTTCACACTTTTTTTTTTTTAATCTTCGAGATATTACGGCATATAATTTGGGAAAATATTTCCAGTGGCTTCTGAATACCATCAAGTACTATCCAGAATAGAAAGATGCATTTTAGTGTTTGTGTAATGAAATAAAGTGTTGCCTTTCTAGTGCTGGCTCCCAGAACATTGGCATTTAACGGGCTGGCAGCCAAAGGGATGCCTGAGAGGAGAGTGTGTGTGTGTGAGTGTAATTATGTTGCCTACAATTGGTGAAAATGGCTTTGCAGTTAACTGGTGTGGGCTGGAAAATAAGCTGTGTTTTTAGAAGTCCTGTAATTTAGTAACGTGATTTGTTATTGTTTCACGTAAGCACAGAGCGCAGGAAGGAATTGGTGCTCTGTGAGAAGGCTTTTCAGTGGGGATAAAAACAAACTTGGGAAGTGGAAGTGCTTGGAAAAATAGAAGATCCAGATTTCTAGGAGAGGGTGAGGAACAGGGGCATGAATTAAAAGGATATGGGGAACAAACAGTTTTGAATGGAGTGGTATATCATCATGTGGGAGGTTAAAATGTGACTAATAGAAACCTGGCATGCACTTCAACCCGGGAGAATAAGCAGGATTGGAATTAGAATCTCTTTACAGCTACATCCCCATCCTGAAATGAAGTGAGTCTCTAGAGGAAGGGCTGGTTAAGATACTTGGCCTTGGAGCTGCACATTCATCTTGAAACTGCTGGGTTCAACAGGAAAAGGCTTTCTGTGCTCAGCTGTAAATCTGCTCTGGAGGACAGGTGGTAATGCTGTGATGTGAGCTTTGCCCGTTTCTGCTGTGGGGAGCAGAAATGCTTCAGCACTGCACAGTCTTACTAGGAGGAAGGAAGAAAGGATTGCTGGAGCTGAGCCTGTTCCTGTTCTTTCAAGATTGCAGTGATCTGGATAACAGTAAGTAACTGCTTGACTGGAGATCTACACGGTACTGGTAGGGAGAAGGTTAGTTTGTCTCAGAGAGAGAAAACTTGAGTTATGTTTGTGCAAAATAAGGCAAATATGTGACAAAAATTCTGCCTCTTTATTATAAAGAGCTCTGAAAAAGGAGAGGGAGTCCTGTTGCATCCCAGTGTAGGTCCTGCAATGCGTAGGACTGCTCTTCAGAATCCCTCAGTTCCAAATTCCTTAAGCTGACATAGCATACTCAGTCTCAAGTGTAACAAATCCCAGAAAGGAGTGATAACTCTTTGGATTTCAAGTTTTCATTGTGTAACTATGCCAATTTGGATTAGCACTTGAGTTTTACCAGTCATGGGCAGGGAAACCAGCCCGGGTTATGTGGTGATTCTTTCTCTATGAAACAGATAATAATTGTTATTTGTCTCATTTTAGATTCAGGTAGCAGCTCTTTGGTGCACTTCCATCTCAAGAGCAGCGGGGAGGATAAGCCATGCTTCATGCTGAAAGCTACTCTTCTAGAGGACACCTGAAAGGTAAGAGCACCTTTCCCATCTTCTTGTTCTCCACGCTGACATCAAGGCAATGTCTCCTGCACTTCTGCCTCTTGTAAGCTGAGGTAGATCTGTGTCTTGCTACCTATGCTGCAGTATTTTCTCTGTGGACATCAAGTGGACAGCCTGGCTTGCTGTTTGTTTCCTCCTTCACCTGTTCAAGGGAGGGGAGGGAGGGAGATTGCCTGTCCAGTCATGTTCGCTGTTTAGTGCTTGTCTTTTCTTTTTTCCTCCTCTCTTCTTATTCCTTTGGTGGCAGGAGATTTTTATGTCTTCTGCTTATCTGTGAGTCGAGAAGCAGCTGTGTTTGCCTGTCTTCTTTTCACTTGTATGGGGCACTGCTTATCCTGTGTCAATACAGCCTTTAGTCTGTGTGGAAGCCCTGGTTTCTACTTGTATTCTATTAGCTTTACTTCTGTGCCCTGTTTTCCTTTCCAGGCCTCACAGGACTGCACTGTCCCTTCCCTGCTGTTACAACTTTAACATAGAGCAAGCCCTTTAACTTTGCATCGTGGCTTCTAAGAGTCCTGTACGTACTGTCTAGTGGTTCTTCAGCTACATGTAGCCTGGTAGGTAGAGGAGTTTGGCTCCTTTCCCCTTTATCTTGCGACCTTCCCCATATTCCTTCATCTCTGCAGATCTGTTGTTTGATGTACTCTCCCCTGTGACAAAATTCGTAGAATCATAGGAGGGTTTGGGTTGGAAGGGACATTAAAAATCTATCTATTAAAATCATCTAGTTCCAATCCCCTGACACCCATAGCGTTGCCTCCCACCAGCTCAGACCATGAACCCCATTCACAGCCGTGGGCACCTCCAGGGATGGGACACCCATAGCTCTCTGGGCAGCAGTGCCAGGACCTCATTGCCTTCTGAGTAAAGAATTTCTTCTTAAAGTTATCCAAGTGGCAAGTTGTGGCACTACATTTGCTATGGAAATTTGCCCTTGGCATAACCAGGGAAGTCAACCCTGCTGCAAGGGAAGGATCAGCACATCTACTCTGTGCCTACTCTTGCCCTGCCCTGTTGCAAAGCTTCAGCATGGAATGATGTGAGGCCTTTGTGTCACCTTTGTGCTACACAGAAGAGATTTTTTCTTGTCCTTCAGGGGCTGAACCAGGAACTTTGAGCTACAGATTGTTCCCCCCCCTTTAACATCATTTTAGAGAATGCCTTGTGTATTCTCATGAGGTGCTTAACTGTAAGTACTGGATTGTTCAGTTGATCTTATAGCATGTGATATTCTTTGAAAGTTGGTATTTTTGTGTACTGAAAACCAAAATGGTATCATAAGGGTGCTGGAGCATGAAATAAATAAATGGTACTTGGGGATCCTGGTGCTTTCAGGCTGATAGGAACAATGGCAGCAGTGGCTGTTGCTGAAAGCTGTTGTGCTGTGTTTTTTCTCCAACCTGGATTTAGCAGGGGGAGAATGGACTAAAAGATGTTGCTCATTTTGGTTCCTTTGTTTTGAGTGTTTAATGGGGTTCTATTAGCTGGGGCTGCTTCTCGTCCCCTCTTCTTTGTTGACTGTTTGTACCACTTTTTTCCCTTGAATTTTATTCACCTCATTTGTTATCAGCATTGCCCTTGTCAATCTTGGCCCTATCCCAACTTCATTTCTAGCCAAGGTGCCTGATACCTATTTGTTTTACATCACAAACAGGCACTTGCAGTCTGTTCTTTCCCATCTTACTCGGGTGCCTGCTCTCCCAGTTTGATCATCAGCATGGTGGGGATGGCTGCTGGCATTCTACCAAGGATCCAGCGTTCTCAAGGCCACCTCTGTTTGAGGAGGGAGGCAGAACTGTGCAGAGATGTCCCAGATTGATTCACAGATAGATAAACCACGCAGCAGCAGAAGCAAAGCAAATAACTCCTGTTGAAAGACACGGTTGCAGTTCTGGTGGCAGCATCAGCTGGGGTGAAGACAACCGTTTGGAACTCTGCTGTTTTGACATGTGGTGTTTGGGTGTTGTAGTAAAGCCAGCTAACGTCAACTTATATTAGAAACATTTTTAGAATGTTCTATTTGCTGTAAACAATTCATTAAAATTACTTGCTAAGTCTTAGACAAGTGGGTTTTTGAAGGTTGCTCATTTTACTTATCCACCCAAAGTCAATTTGAGTATGAATATATATCATTTTACTCATAATAGCAAACAACTTCGGAGGAGAAACATTTATTCTGGAGGCAGAGATTCAAACTAAATGGCAATGATGCATTACAAATATATAATTATTTGCACTAATATTTGAGCAGGTGGAATGGATTAGTACACGGTCAACATTACACTGCTGATAACATGTATTTTTCTATATTAATATGTACTGTGCAACATGTATTAAAATTCATTTTAACAGAGATAGCAATATTTATATTGCTGTGTTCTACAGACAGCAGAGTGAATTGTTGAAATGTGCAAAGCTGGGCTTGATTCAACTTAACTTTGTTTCCCTGTTTGTGTGTTTTTAATTTCTCATCTTAAAAAAAAAAAAAGAAAAGGCCACACAAACAACCCAACACCCTTCAGGCCAGAAAGATTTGCTTCAGTGTGGAATTTTTGATCTAAATCACTGTCACTCCTGCTTTCCTCAGCCTGGCAGGAAACTTCTTGAAATGAGGCCTCCAAAGCTCAATCCTTTGTATCAATACTAGGATACATCCTCATTTTAGGAGCTTGATAGGTAGGTTCCCTCTGGGGATTTTCCTGAATTATTATTTTTTGATGGGACCTGCTTTTGTCTTCTGTCTTGTAAGCTGTTGCTTTTCCCTCTTAATGCATCTTTCTGGAAAACTCTGATGGTAGTGATGGACTGTGTTTAACCAGTGAATGTGCTTCCTGTTATGAAGGAGGAGAGACCTGGTCTTTGTTGGCACCATTAAGTAGGAAGTGTGGCAAGGGTTGAGACACAAAGTTTTAGAAGGGTATCTTGAATCACGTTGTCTTGCAAGTGTTTCTTGACAGCGACTTTGATCTGAGGTGCGTTCTGATGAGATGCAGGCTGGGGGTATGTGTCATGTTCAGGGGAAAAAATGGACTTTAGTTACTTTTCCCTCAAAGGGATGTCCAGAGACGCACACAACAGCAGAGTTCATCCAGAGCATCCATCCATCCATCCATCCAAGACACTAAAATGACCTCCCTGTCCAGCCAGACACTAGTTGATACTCAACCAGACTAGTTAATCTATTTTTGCATCTTTATATATATATATCTATATTATTATGCATATATATATATTCTTATATATATATTAATCTCAGAGAAGCGGGTTGTGAGGATGGATCATATGTCATATATGCCCATGTTGACTTCAAGACTAAAGAAAAAGGAAGTCTTTTTAAAAAAGTATTTTTTTCTTTCTCTGCAATGGTGAAAGCCTTAGATAGTGATTTTGAGGCAGGTCTTGAACTCCAGGTCTTCCGAAGGAGACCAGAAATAGTCGGCTTACTCAAAATATAGGGCGCCGTGCCAAATTCTCTGCTGGTGTTAGCAGCTGTAACTTCGCCAGCTTCAATGAAAATGTGAGTTTTTACAAGTCCATAAGCATGTTAGACACATACCTTTGTCTCTTCACAATTAGTTTTGTTGCTTACATAGCATGAGGCTTTCTGTAGTACATAATCCAGTGGCTAAATATAGTAATTCCAATGCACTTGAGATCAATTAGATTTGTACTTTTAAACTCAGTTTTGTCTGTAAAGATAATGTTATATTGCTGAAGGGATTTGGTATTTAAAGTGTCTGAACAAGTCTAAGTGGCTCTTGGGCATTATAATTTTTATTTAGCTGCTTTTAGTCCAATCGCTAATCAAATTAAAACCTACCATGACTGGTGTGTAACTCAGAGAAGACAGTGGAGCATGTTTGAGCTGATAGCACTCAATTTGTTGGTGGGTTAGGTGCTAAGGTGGTGTTTTTGTTATCAACAATAAATGCCTGTCTTCTCAAAATGGAAAAGTAGGCTGAATTGGCTTTTGGGGGACACAAAGACATAAATCCCAAGTGCAGAAGTTGGTAGTTCCTGCAAAAAAGGCAAAATCCCCTTGAAGTCTTCACACTGCAAAGACCCTTTGCTTTAAAGGAAATTAGTTAATTTCGTCTTACTAATCAGCAATTCTGTGGGAATAATACTGCAGGTTGTGTGCATGGAAAAGGGGAAGGGTGTCAGTTTCCCTCCAAGAACTTGTTTCTGAATGTACTCTCGGATCAGACCACCAGAAGAGAGGATGCCTTCCTTGTACAGTGGTGATGTGATCCAAGATGTAGGTTGTTTCCCATTTAAGACATGTTAGGAAAACCCGAGCTATGCTTTGTGCAACTCATTGTTCTATATACGTTGGTGTTTTCAATTCAGGCCCACTGCTGCCCGGAGAAGTGGTGGAGTCTCCTTCTCTGGAGACATTCAGGACCCACCTGGACACCTACCTGTGCAACCTGGGCTGGGAGCTGCTTTGGCAGGGGGTTGGACTCCATGATCTCTGGAGGTCCCTTCCAACCCCTACAGTTCTGTGATTCTGTATGAAGTAACAAACAGGAAGGTGGGCACTTTTTGTGGGTTTTTTTTCATGTAGAAATCTTCGGGGCCTGGCTTTAAAAGAGAAGGCAGAAGGTAATGATTGAAAGGGGCTGCTTAGTGCTCAACTGTTCTGACATGATGCAAGGGCAGAAATCAACAGCAATTTCAACGAAGGGAGAGAGTGCAGTTCTGGAAAAACAGAATCAAGATGAATAAGGTCTTGATCAGGATCGGGAAACGTCTGTCCTTGATGTTTAGAAACTTGTAAGGGTCTGTCAACTTGGTTTAAAAAATCTTGCAGCCGATATGCTGTGCTGTCAGAGCCACTCTTACACTTGTCTAAAACTTTGAATGGAAATGAAATGTACTTTCTTTTAATTGTAAGTGCTAGCAAATTACTTCATGCCATGGTAGATGAGAAGTGACTCTCATTCTTGAGCAGAACCTATCCTTTTTTAAAATAGACTTGAGAATGACCAGGTATGCTGAGGAAATGAGAGAGACATAGCATTCCACTGAATTAAATTAAAAAAAAAAAAAAAGTTTTTTGGATGTCAGACTGTGGATTCCAAGGAGAAGATGGAATGGAGCCAATGCTGCAATAAAACAAGATTATAGAAGAGAGCACTGCTTCTCTGCAGTGTGATGCAAAATATAGCTGGAGGCAAAAGTGGAGCAGTTCTCAGGACATGGTAACATCAACAGGCACAGGTATCACTGAATTCCCACTCTGTGAAGTTAAAAACTATGTAGTACTTGTATAGATTTGTTACGAGATGGGTGGAGAGAAGGGAACTATTCCAAGGTTTGATTCATCCTGGCATATAACTAAAGTAGGACAGATGATTTGCTTCCTAGAAGTCTCAGCTGCTTCATTAGTTATACAGGCAGTGAAAAGCCTGTTTAGATCAGCTCAAATGAGATGCCTAAGGGGTAAGGTTGCCTCAACCTCTTGTAGAGGCCAAGAAAGCCTACTGATACTCGTTATTTTGACCCCTGAAGACTGTCTGTAATGAATTCACTGCTTTCAGCTTGCCTGACCCTTTGGATTTCCTTTTTTCCCACGAAAACGGAAAAATCTAGAGCTGGTTTTCTTTTGCTTCAAAGTCTACTGATAGAGAAATTGATAGCAGTCAAATACTGCCTTGCAGTGTTCAGTAGTTGCCGTTAGGAAGGCTGCACAGTAGCTTTGACTGCTATGGCACAATGTTGCTTATGGATTTATCTCCAGTGGCAGTGCTGCGTGAAAAGACACAATAGTGTACATGGTGATGCAGGTATGAAAACTGTGCTTCCCAGGTTGCTTTGATCTTCATCTCTTTGGTGATCCGAAAGCCAAGAGATGAGTCTTTTCCAGAGTGGCCGTTCTGTGACGGATGAAGAAAATGAGCAAATGGAGGAAAAAGAGAAAGGAGGTTAAACTGGACGAAAGGCTTGGACTGAAATCTGAGAGATGTTTCCTTTATTTCTCCTTGCTTTACTCTAAACAAGTCTTTGATTTGTCTAATCTGACACTGGCTAACTTCAAACAAAATGAGTTTTCTTCTAGCTTGGTTCCCTTCTGCTTGGCATCTCTCTGCTCCCACACCTGCTGGTCCTTGGCAGAGAGGAGCAGGCCCTCTCATTCTGCTCCCCCTTGGATTCCAGCTCTGCCTGCATGAGTGACAGCTGCTGTCTGACCGTTTGGCTGACTGGTGATTGTGCATTTGTCGAAGGCTGTGCGATGGATGAGGTACGGTGCAACTCAGACAATGTACAGATGCCATCCGTCTGTTCCATCACTGGTCCCTCTTAGAAACCAACTTCCTCCCATTGTCCTTGAAAGCTGATTTTCTGGATCTCTTCCTCCACGCTGAACGCAGATCTCTGTCCTTCATGGTGGAGTTCTGCTGGTCCTGGTCTGAGTGACTCCTCAGGCTTTTTCACGTTTTAGAGTTGGTCTGGCTGTCCGTTGGGTGCACCTCGTGTCTGTCTGCTTCCTGCAGAGCCATGTTTATGAGCTGCCCTCATGTGTCCTCACTGCTGTTACTCTCGTGGATCCATCTTCTAGCAAGTGTTGTATGGTCGTAACAGAGATAAAAAGAGTGCTGTGCTTCCCAGTGTGGCTGAAGAATTAGAGAGATATTTTTCCCTATGCAGCAAGGAATGGGATTTCTTCATGCTTGTTCTTTTCTGTTTATTGACTGTATCACAAAATCTTTTCTGTCCCTACAAAGGACTAATTGCCATCATGCTTGTTCTTTTCTCTGTTTATGTACTGCGACTCATGAAATCTTTTTTGTCCCCACAAAGGACTAAGCTGCTTTCTGAGAGAGCTTTCTGATCTTTGTTGACCAGTTCCCTCAGGTTAGGACTCTGAGACTTCATGAAGCTGAAAAGATACCACTCACATCAAGGAGAAATAATTTATCTCCCTCTGAGGAAAGTGCTAGCTATAGCTGGGCATCTGCTCAGATGTGCAGTCTCTCCTAAGGCGCTTTCACCTGAGCTGCCATTCTCCTTTGACACTCTCCCTTGGGCCTGTTTTACCTGGAGACAGTTTTGATCCTCACCATTCCCTTCCCCCTCCTCAACTCTCCTCCCAAACCACTGCAAGCACAAGGCATATTTGGCAGGATAGACAGGAGCTCTTCCAAGAATAGGATCTTCATCAGTCAAGCCTTTGCTTGTCATCTTGTCCCCTCCTGGTTCACAGGTGGCTTTGTGCTTCCCCGTCTGGCAACACGAGATGTAACTGCTAGCAGAGCCCAGTTGGTTCGACTCAACAAAACAGAAGAATTTGGAATGACAGGATGAAAGATCACCTTTTTTGCTCAGTGGAACCCCAGACAGGCTTCTTATTCTGCACCGTCTTGGAAACTGTGGCCGATTTCAGCACTGATGGAATGAAATGTGGCTCCTGTCCAGCCCAGCCCTCGTTGTGCTTAATGTTTGATAGTTGGGTCATGGAATCGCTGATTTTCAGTACCTGTTGAGAGTATGGCATAGACTTGCTGTGACAGTTTATCTTCTTCTTTAATCTTTTTATCAGCTTGGTTTCTGCCTGCCCAAGTGCTCTCCAGTGCTATGCTTCTCTGCAGCTTTTTGTCCTGATGGTGAATGGGTGAGATTAACTGGTCTGTGTTACTGATGTTCAGGATAGTTCAAGGACTGCTCATGTGAGGAACAGACTTCTGTTATATAGGAATAGAAAAATTAATTTAAAGCATATTCAGAGGCATTGTCTCAAGAAGGAAATCAGCTGTTTCTGAAGTTCCCAGGTGAAGAAAACAACTATGAAACACTTCCCCCAACATTTCAGCTCCTGATTTATTTCTTTTTTTTTCACACTTTCATGACATTTGTTACCAGATCAAATAAATGCAGTGTGACCTTCATCTGAGGTTGGAGGAGCGTGGCTACTGATTTCCTTCTACAGTATGAGAAATAGGGAGGGTGCCTTATGTGTAACCCAAGCAGAGAAACAGTTGTCTGAAGCTGAAAATGAGGAGAAAGTTGCCAACATATTTTTGACAAAAGACAGGGAAGTGGCAGGCTGTTTGGGGTATGCAAAAAATTTTTCCTTTCATACATATTGACAGACAGAGGGGGGTTATTATTGAGAATATGGGTAAAGTTACTGCCAGTTTCTGCTGGTACTCGTGTTTAAAAGGAAACTATGGAAACCAGGAGTAGGAATATTAATTAAGTTCAAATTTGGAATGCCTTTGCCAGGAGTGGCTGCAGGAATTCAATGAAGCAGCTTGTTGGGTTGCAATTCACTACATTGCTTGCAATTTAATAGAACGCTGAACTTTTCATAAATTAACATGTTTCAATAATCTGATTAAAAGGTTATATGTTGATAAGATTAGCCTTAGCTGGGTTTTTCCCCCCTTTCTTGCTTAAAGAACCCGTATATATTTTCTTTAATCGGTATGAAATCATAAACTGTACCTTAGGGGCAAGTTCATTGACTCATTGAGATTGTGGAAGCACAGATGAAATCGGTGCAGCTGTGACAGTTTACATCAGCTGAAGATATGACCATTGTCCTGGGTTTATGGTGCACATCTTTGTAATTAAGATACTCCAAGAAATTAGATTTTGATTAGCAGTGGGAGTTGGTCGACTCCTAATTTTGTAGGATAGGATAGAAGCGACAAAACTTTGATTCCCTTTTAGTTTGTCCTTCTCTTTCTTAGGACTTTACAACGTCATATGTCTTCAAAATACTACAGATGTACATGTGTATGAATATTTACAGAGAGAGACACACACTCATAAACAGATGCAAGAAGAAAACTTGGCTTGTGGAGGATTACTTCCTAGCACATCACAGCATCCATTGTAGAGTCAGTGCTGCAGCATCCATTTTAGGAACTTAGATCCACAGAAGTATCTGGAAGCTTAAATCTCATTGTTTTAAGGGGCTTTACATGCCTGAATAACTTTAATGAGCCTGTGCTGTAAAGTGGCATGCTTTAGTGCTCTGCAAGCATTAGCTTAGTTCACAAGGATGGATGTGAATGATGGGATGTGTATTGCAGACTGGAGAAATGGAAGCACCTTTGACAAAGTAGGCAGGCCCTCGTTTGTGTAGATAGCTATCTTCTCTTCCCGATTCCTTCTGTGCTTCCTTTTCTGCATGGATTTAGCCACATTTGAACCTTGGTGTTTGTGTCCGTGTAACTAGTGAGAGCAGGTAGACAAATGAGCCTAACGATCCTTACGTGGAATTAGCCAAATGCTCAGGACAGACATGAACTTTACATCAGATAAAGAAAACCACCCACCTGTTTGGTTGGAAAATCAGCCACTCAGTGATGAGTAAAGCACCCAACTGGGCAGCCAGCACTGTTCTCAGCAGATGAGAGCTCAGCTCACTGAACCCCTGTACACATCCAGAGCTGGTTGGCCAACCTCGTCCTTCCGTGGCCTTCTTTGGCATGAGACACATTAGAAGTGGCACCTCTAGCTGTACAGAACTGTCACGTAGCTCAAGCAGTAACAGAAGGAGGGGGCAGGGGAACAAACAGGGAGGCTGAGTGTTTGCTGTAGTGCCTGGTGGAGTTATCCGTGGGATGCTGCTCCGTTTTTAGGAGTACGATGAAACACATTGCACATCACTCTCTCAAAACCCTTCAAGGCAGCGATTCAGGAAGGCTGCCAGTTCCGTGTAAGAATAGGGTCACTGCTTTGGTTTTTAACTGCCTTACATCTTCGTGATAAGAATGGTGGCCGTGTTCAGAAAGCACTTATTAAGCCAAAAATAACACCCCATTTTCCTGAGAAAAGCGAGTTATGAATATAATCGCAGTCAGCAGTCGATCTCAAATCTAAATTGTATGCTTTGCAGAGAGTTTTTTCCCCCCTCTCCAGGGGTGAGCAGCTGGTAAAGGTGCACTTCACCGCGGTGGCAGAAGGGAGGCAGTCTTGCTTCAAGTAATGCTATTTCTGGGCGATAATCCAAAATGCACAGTAGGCAGAAGTTAAAAGGAAGTGCTTGCTTTTAGGTTTTTAAACTATATCCCTTAATCCTGGGTGATGATTGACAATCATGATTTAGAGTACGAGGTGCCCCTTTCTAATCCGGCAAGTTTGATGTTATTTGCGTATCTAGTATGGCTTTATTCAACTAAAACTAAATGGGAGCCTGTGCAATTGATGCCACATTTCTGAGATGAGTCCTGGACTGGGAGTCTATTTACAGATTAGTGGATACACAGGATCCATAGTACTGCCTTTTTTAATGTGCCTGTGTGTGTAATTCAAAGACTCCAAAAGGCAAATTTACAATTAAAATGTTTCTTGCTGGGTAAGAATACTAGTGGGAGACTTTTAACATAATTTAATTCACCGTGAAGGAAAGCAATATACAAGATTATATTAATCCTAGTTTGATAATTATAGTAAAATAAGAATACATGTTTGTATTTAATAATGATGAAAAAAGCTATCATTTATTGGCTTTGTGTTTTTTATTATGACATATGTGCTTGATCTTGGTCGCAACAGAAATGCTTTTCTTCTGCTCGAGTTTGCAGGAATTGAATGTAAAACCAAGAGGGCAAAATAGTTAAGGAGTATCTGCAATAGTTAAGGAGTATCTGCCCACGGTTTGTTATTTGTAAAGGTGAGGTGACACTCCTTATCTTCGGTGATCAGCAGTTTTTAAATCCATTTTGCTTAAAGAAAAAAAAGTAAAAGAGAATGATACATTAGAAATGGCAAATAGAGGACACGTCTGAGAAAGCTGCTGTGTCTCCTGCATGTAAAGCATTGCAATATCTTCTGCATTTGGGATGTTTTTCTGTTGATTTCCCAAACACAGGCTGGCCAAGGTGCACACTCGTGCTGATTGAAGCTTGGCATTAATCACAAGCAGCTATGGTGGAGGGAAACCTTCTTCCTAGCCAGCCAGATTATATTAGATTAAAGTGATCCACATGTAAGGTGTAGCAATACCTACTACCAGGGCAGGAGGGAAATCACATTATACTCGCAACTAGATTAACACAGGGATTGAGTTGACAAATAATTCTCTCCTGCTTTTTATTTTGTCAGGTGGGAGAAATAAAATGTTGCTACGCCAGTGAGCTGCCTCAACGAGGCATGCTTCTCTAATTGCTTTGGATGGGCACGCTGGTTCCTCGACTCAGCACAGGATCCCAGCAGAGCCTGGCACTGTAGGAGATATGCCTGCAAACCCCAGCTACACAACCCCACCTGTGGGGTGTACAGCTGTGTGCCACTGCAGTGTGCCAGTGGGCTGATGCTGGGTGTGGAGTTTTGCACCTTGGACAGCGCCTAGTGTAAGAGCAAGTGGGGAAATGGGCTGCACTTGATCGTAGGCTGGTGCACCACGAGTGGGGCACAAGCACATGCTGTGTGCTTGCAAAATCCAAGGGCAGGAATACTTTCCTTTGTGGCTTGAGTCTGTCAGTAGAGGAGGACAATATGTGATGTCTTCTGTACTGTCTTAGAGAAACAATAGCTCAATAAAACATCGCATAGAGCTGAAGAGTGGGGAAACAGGGAGCTGAGCTCCATTTGCATAATGCCAGTGCTGGAATTTGGCTGCCAGAGGGGAAAGCAGGGGGAAGCAGGGGGCTATAGAATTCACTCTTGATCGTGAATAGTGCTGGGGGCTCCACGCTGAACCACTGGGATGGAGCCGTGGTGGGCCTGGGCATGCTTCCAGCATGGGCTGTCACGGAGGAAATTCCTCTCTTTGGTAGTTTTATGTGAGCAAAGAGGACAGGACCAGGATCCTGATTAGCTGGGACTCTTAAGGAATCCATCTATATTGTCATCTTCTTACAACTTTTTTCCTTAACTTTTAATGGTGTCAGGAGTTCTGAGGTAAGAGCAGGTGGCCAAAGGAGCAAGGGTACTTGGCCAAAGCACAACCAGCTGCACTTTTGATTTTATTTCTTTGCCCCTGTAATTTATCCCCTACTGTAAGGTAGCACAACTAGGATGTGTGATTTCCACTGGAACCTCTGCAGGCTCAAGGAGAGTGAGTGAAAATGCCTGATGCACATTCCAGGGCTTCTGCCCTCTGCCTGGCTTCTATGCATCTGATAACAGACCTTCTCTTTTGCTTGTCTTCTCTTCTTCTAGTTAACCAGAAGATGTATCTGGGCAGGAATTTTTTAAAATAACAGAACAGAGAAGTAAACACAAAGTTTTCACTGAAGGGCTCACCTGGAAGCTAACTGATGTACACTGCACTATGTCTGAGAAGTTCTGGCTGTCATCCTACCAAGTCATGGTAAATATGGCACCGTAGGACCATGTTTTACCATGTTCAGGCTGTTTATGTGTTAAAAATGCCTTGGTTTACATCAGGATTTAGATATCTGTCATTTTTCAGTCGACCACTCATTTTAGATGGAATCTCAGACTGCCTCTGCAATATATTGTTGCTGTTGTGTAATAGTAGTGCTGCAGCAAAGCAGGGCAGGAACTCCTCAAAGCACTTTCACTCAGACAGGAGCGGAAAGATCTGAAAAGCAACACACTTTGGACTTCTTATTCCACTCAGGAATGACTGAGAACAAAATCTGTTGAGCTTAATTAAACTCTTCTAATGAGTACTCTGTGTACCTGAAGCACAGACCAGTAAACCTCGGTGCCATATTTGAGAGCTAATGGCTTATTTATCTTTCCTTGTGTTTCAGAGGATGCCAGTGAGGTATAGGATGAAGGATCAGCTGAACCATTTCATGGAAGTAGCATTATTTGGGTATAAGACATGCAATGCAAGGGCACATTCACGAGGTTGGAAGAGAGAATCAAACTCCATGAAGTGCCCGAAATGACTTTTACAAATTCTGTAGTACCACATACTCAAGAATCTGATCTCCTAACCTGGAACATGGTCTTTGCTGTTAAGCTTCAGCAATGTGCTGAGAAAGGCAAAGTCCATGTTGATGAACTCTTGTTTTCCCTATAACTAGGTCATAATTTGAACAGGGCTTGTCGCTACTCTAAGATTAAATGTTGGTATTTGATCTTCTAGGGAAACTGTTTACTGCCCATGTGAAATCATCAGCTTCTTGTGAATGTGTAGATTTAAACAGTGGCTGTTTGGATAATTGATGTCTTCAGAAGAAGTCTCGCTCTGTACATCTCAGTGAGATTTAAAAATCAATCAGCATCTGAAAACTGTATACTCTCCACAAACCTAATGAATGCCTGTCTGTGAGACACTGCAGCTTGCATTATGTTTTGAATTAATTGGCAAACAGTTACATAAAGAGATCATATTAAGGTCTCTGAAGAAGGAAGCTGGGTTAAAGATGAGCTTTCATCTTTAAATCTGCTTTTCCTGACTTTTTAATAGCTTGATTTGTAAAGGTGTAGTTGACTCTGCTGGTTTGTGTATAGATTTTCTTTCTTTGTTTTTCTTTTACATAAAGAGGTTGAGGGGGAAGCCAATACAACATCAAAGCATTAAAATAAAGAGCTTTAAGGGAAGGAAGAGAGAGATGTTAAGATTAGGTGAAACGAGGGAAGCAAAGGTGTGGAGAAGATATCATCAAGTAAATAAAGACATGGCAGTGAACTGCTCTAATGAGACACAAGACTAATTAAAGAAAAGAAACAGAGATAATTATTCTCAGATGTTTTGCAAGGCGTGAGAATGAGGCTAGCTGAAACCTCAGTCCTGCTCTAACCTCGAATTCTGTCTTCCCCTGTGAAGGCATTCAAATCATCTCAGATCAGGCTTCATGAGACATGCACTGATTTCCCTCTGGTGGCACTGTTTTCAGAGGTATGGTGTATATTATTCTCCTGTTTCTGCTTTCCACCTGATACTTACAGAACTGCATTTGGTTTCAAACAATCTGCAGCCTCTACTTTGTCACGAGTGTAGAGCCCTCCATCTCCTTTTTCTTCCCACATAAGCCCTGTGCTGGGACTCAATCTGTGGGCCATAGCATCATTTCCTGTGAATCTGAGCTTACTTAGAAACGGAGGTTTGTTCTGCCTTTCCTCAAAGGAAAGCAATTTTTAAAGAATATCTTCTGAAAAACAGGCTTGCTTGCATTGAAAGCTCAGGGTTGTGTGTGGTTGCCATGCAGAGGTGTAGGGACTAAAGCTGCTTCTGTGGAAGTTAATGGCAACCCTTCAGTTGCTGTTCGAGGTCCAGATCATCGTTGACCTGTTCTGTTATCATCAAAAGAGAAAGAAATCTATGACAGGTTCAGCTTTCAGACGAGATGCCTTCCCCCCCCACTCCTCACCCCCTCCTCCTTCCATTCCCCTTGTCCTCCGAAGACGACTCGTGTGCTCGCCTCTTTTGCTGCCTTGGCACTGTATGAGAATACTTGCAGGAAAAGGGAAGAAAGCAAAATCCTGAAAGCCACGCTTTTCCCTGTCGGTTGGCACCATCGCTTCAGCTTTCATCGGCGAGAGCAGCGTGCCAATCTCACGCCGACACAAACAGATGTGACTCTGGAGCTTTGAGTGGCCAATGAAAGAGGCATTGCGTGCTGAACTACGCTCTGAAAGCGGCCAAATTCACCAGCCTTAGGATTTTCCATTGAGACAGACCGTTTCTCAGAGCTTTGCTTCAAGGTGCCGGGATTTGGGTTTTCTTTCTTTATTTATTTTTCCTTCCCTTTATGCGCTGACATTATTCCAACGTTCAGCATATGATTTCTGTTTCATAAGAATGTTATCAGAGCAGGGTAAGTGCACGGGGAGGCTGTTCGCTGCTCTCTGAAAACCACTATATATACATAATGCAGGACTGGATGTATAGATGGGATGAAATGTATTCCACACGCATTGGGAGCTCACGTGTATTGAAAAACTTGTGCAACAGATAAACTGCATTTTAATTTCAACAAAAACCAGCCAGTTTTCATGCTCTTTGAAATATATAAAGCAGTAAAATACGTATGATTCAGAACGCTCCGCTGAATCAGAAAAAGGAGGTGCTTAGTTGGCAAAACCACTTAATCCAGACATCTACAAGGGAAATCATGTAAGTCCAACGATGCTTAGTGGCAGTGAGTGCCACTTAATAGGGATTGTAGTTCTGCTAAACTGGGACACCTCCAGATGATTTAGTAGGCTTACTGGAACAGGGTGAACAATTTGCAGACTGTGTTCTTCAGAACGTACACCTTCTTCTGATATGCAAAAAAAATCACCAAGTACTCTGTAATATTTGGGATGATATTTGCTCCTCAGAGTTTTGTGAAGGCTTTCCTATAGCCACCCCTCGCATTGCTCTTGTGTTGCTACAGTAAGAAATCACTAATTGCTGATGAGCCCAGGCTAACAGTTGGTCACAGTGGATCAGCCATTTTTTTTGCAAGACTAGCAGGCTCTACTTTGATCATCTGTCCCCACGTCTGGCCTACATTACCCAGAGAATTTCATCCTCATGTTACTCTATCAAGCCCATCCACTTCAGGATGAATTAAAGTTTTGCTTTTATTAGTGGAGGAGTCACAAAGTCAACTTCCTTCGTCAGTGATGCCTTGCTGGTGTTTGTACAATAAACATTATGTTGGAGATGAAATTAGTTCAGAACTGGGAGTGTCTCACCATAGCGAGACAAAAATGGTGGTGAACAACACTGAGAGACAACGACGTAGCTGAACCACGTCCTTCAAGATAGGATGGATTTTGTTTGAGACATTCTAGGAATTTATCTGTCTAACCTGACCCTTAGATCGGCATAGTGTTCAAGAAATGTTTAGATGTTGTTCTAAAGGACATGGTTTAGTGGAGAAATATTGACGGTGGTTGAACGGTTGGACTAGCTGGCCTTGGAGGTCTTCTCCAACCTTGGTGATTCTGTGATTCTATGCACTGTGATACCTCTTGGCAATTTGTTTCACCGTGTTTCATTAGTTCTGCTACACTGCTTCAGGTTTCTGATGGCATTTGATGTCCTGTTTCACAAAATAAAAAGTAAATGCATGCTAAGAGGTTGTTTCCAAATAACTCTAGGATCTGGAGGGACTGAACAGGCAAACAAAAGAAAGTGGCAGAATCCTCGTTTTACAAATGGAAAACTGCATCTTGGAGGAACTGAACAAGTTCTTCAGGAGTCAGAATCAGGAGTGGGACCTGGACTTTTGTGGCTTTGCAACCTAGTCCTGTCTAACTGCCCTTCCTCCTGAGATGAGGAATGCTCAAGGTAAGATTAGATTCAGAGACTGGAAAGCAAGTTGAATGTTGAGCCATGTGACAAGATGTTCTTGTGAATTTTTAATTGCTGGCTGTGCAGACACGTCCTTTGTAAGGCAATAACCTGAGGAGATCTGTCCTACATTTTGGAAACTGTTGTACTTCTGCAGCTCTTGGAATGAGTCTCAAATGCAAAATCTGTTCTGTAGCCCATTCCCTACCATGTTCCCTCTAGATAAAGCTTTAAACCTGTCAACTTAGTGGCTATTGTTCCAGGAATTTATCTTTGGATGGAAGGAAGTGACAATATCCCTAATGTTTGGCTGGAAAGAAAATCTCTTTGGGGAAAGACTAAAATGGTACAAACTGATCATAAATTGATAGTTGCCTGTTTCTTTGTTATACAAATTTCAGCACTATGATTTTCTACTTAAAAAAATCAACTCTTAGCTACTCTACTACAAAATAACTTCACATCTTTTATCAACTCAACAATGACAGTTTCTCTTCTACCTGGTTCTTAGATATTGGTTTCTTCATACAATTATCAGTGTGAGTTTAATCTCAGGAAACAAAAACCATGGTAACTTGTCTACAAAAGTAATAAGGAAGATGTAAATATGCTTCCCCAGAGGTTTTCCAGAAAAAGGATAGATGTGGCACTGAGGGGTATATTCCATACACATGGTGGGGATGGGCTGGGGTTGGACTTGGCATTCTTAGAGGTCTTTTTTAACCTGAATGATTCTGTATTTCTGTGACTCCTTACTCCATTGTACCTTCCTGAAAGATCAGCTGGGGTATCTATTCTGTGAAAAGTAGTATTTTAGGAAAGATCTAGACCTTGGATTCAGCTGAACACGTCAACATACCTCAATTTTAAGTCTACAAATGACCTCTTGGTTCTAGTGGCAATATTCATTTGTTCTAATTAAGAGTTCCCTGAGTTCCTACTGTGCTGCCCTTAAAAGGAGCTCCCTTCTTCCCTCACAGCTCCCCAGAAGCAGGGTTCTACCCATCCCCTATACGTTTTGAAGGTCTTCCAGCATCAGGCTATAGTTGCATTGGGTTTTAATTATGCAGGTGATTAGCAAGTTAAGGATGAGGCTCAGACCCAAACTTTAGCTGTGTAGACACACCATGAGTCACTGGGAAACTTTTGAAAATCTCACCTTAAAGTTCCAGCACAACTGCCATCATACTCCAAGTACTGACTTCAATGGAAACTGGATTGGACTCTTAGCAAGGAATTCCATGCATGCCCAAGAGATTTTACAGCACTGGTTTGAAAATCACTTTTATACAGGCATGGCAGTTCTGAAACACCATGTCTGCATGTTTCGAATGAGTAAGTAAGAACAAATGGAGAACCTTCAGCTCTTCTAAAGAAAGGTGGGACAGGCAACAGTTAAAATTAATTCATGAATTTTGTTTAGATCCATGTTTGTGTACTATTTCCTACGCTTCTTCAGTTCATCTCAAGCTTGAAATGTTTCTCAAGTCTGCCCAGCGTGGGGTAGAATGCAGTATGAAGTGAAGTGAAGTGAAGGATTCTTACTTGGATTGCTGTGTCTTAAGGACTCTGTTGCTAAAGTAAAAGGAAGAGTCCAATTTTGTGCCTTGCAATCAGTAAATTCTTGCTGCATAATCAGCCACCTTCACAACTGGCACATGGTAACTGTCAGACATCCATTTTGCGAGGTTGCTTTGCCCCTTGTGGCAAGTCAGGAGCTGGAGGAGAAATGGTTTTCAAAATCTGGGAACTGATGTATTGGAAGCCAGCTACAAATTCATTTTGATTTTGACAGTGTTACAGGTCTTAACACGGGTTGCCAGTACCCTGTAGAGCATCACTGATCATATTTGACTGTTACCTACCTGTAACATCAGTTGGAAGGCCCATGTCTAGCAGTGGTTATTAGTCCATTTTTTTTCAAGTTCATAATTTGCTCCTTCTGAGCTGGTAAGTGTTTGCTTGTACATGTCTGCGTGTACCAGATGTAGATGCACTCACAGCTTAGAAATGATCAGACAGTAAGTAGGACAGTGTGCATCTCGACACTGCACGGTACTTGTGTGCTGCTCTATCTCCCCCTTTCTTATTTAGACCAGGGTTGTGCCTACACATCTACATCATATCCAAATACAGAAGCAGTGCTCGTATGGGACTGAAAAAGAGCCCACGTGGCAGTGAACTTTTGTTAAAAAAAGGAACAGAAAGATCCATGGAGTCTATTAAGCTATTAACTATGTTGATGTAGCCCCTTCTTCTGGAATCCTGTGAATGATTTTAATTACCACATGCTGATTAGAGTCTAAAAGAAACAACTATCCAAGCGTGGAAGAGAAAAGTAGATCGGTAACAAGTCATAGCATAGGATGATTTTCATGTGGAGATTTTCTCTTCAGCTGAGAGCGAACATGAAAAGGACGTTGTTGGTTCAACAGGAGGATGCAGGGACCCCTTATGGGACTACAGGCACTCTAGGTACATACAGCCATTGTATTACAGCAGAGGAAAGGTATTTTATAGCTTTACACTTTCCTATTTTTCATTCTTTTTGCAACTGAATCAGTCTAAGCAATGTCATTCAACACCTGTAATGGAAATATACTGCAGGTGAAAGCAAGAACAGATTTCCAACAACTTGAAAGAACAGAATTTCTCTGTGTCTTTTAGACTGCTGATGTGATCCAGGTGGTAGCTGCAACATGAGGGGAGGAGTACATGGGTGGCTGGATTCTCATCTGAAAGATTCAGACCACCTAACTCTTCTGTACTCTTCGGTGAAATTAGACCTAATTTCCACATGTAAGTGGGCTGCAGCTGTATATACAAGGTGAAGCTGCCTACATACGTTGCAGTTCATAATCAATACCTGGTGAAAACATGTATTTGTGTAACTCATAGTTTGCATCATGTAATACAGTGTGTATTTGGTGCTTCTTTTGATAGACGTTTGATGCCATGATGATGAGTTTTGTCGCTGACTGCATGGCTGTTCAAGAATATTTCACAAATGAGAGCTCTTTTCATTGAGACTGTCCCTTTTCTCCTCCTTTTGCTGATGCTTTAATATGCTGACAAGACGAACTGTGCATCTGAAACATGAACTTTAAATTATTTAAGTCGGTGTGTTTCAAAGTCAACCATTTCATAAGCTGTGCCAACGAAAGGTCTCCCAGTTAGTCTGGAGAAGTTGTGTTGGTTTTTTTTGCTGTCATTTCTGTCCTGTTAATTTGAGCAGAAACTGTAATTAGATGTAAGTGGTCTTGTTCCCACAGAAATGAATGGCAGCATCTGGAGAGAGACAACCGTTCCAAATGCTCTTGGCTACCAGCTCTGCAAGTTAGCAGTATGGAGCAAGGGCCTGCATCCAGACTTCTGTCGGCCTAATTTTATATCTGTGGAAACACAACACTAAATCCAATATTCAAACGCCTAGCTGCGATGGGTGCAGAGCAGAGTACATTCCAGGCTTTCATGTTGCCTGCTCCTCTCAGGAGGCCAATCCTCTCTGCATCTCCTGGTG
Organism: Odontophorus gujanensis; assembly: GCA_013399175.1. NCBI lineage: Eukaryota > Metazoa > Chordata > Aves > Galliformes > Odontophoridae > Odontophorus > Odontophorus gujanensis. Next base: position 48,054 of record VXAB01002137.1, read on the forward strand.
GGACTGGATGCGTTCCTCTGACTGACCTGGACTAAGAGTAGGAGGGACTCTGGGGCAGAGGCTTTATTTTTCCCCTTTTTTCCTTCTCCATTTCATTATCCAATTTGACAGTATCTGGGCTCCGCTTCCCCAGACAGGAGCGCGGCTCTGTTTGTAAACAGTAATTGAGTTAAAAGATGTTTTGTGTCAGAGCTGAGCTGGTTTCTTTATTTGCTCACACTGCAGACGGGCTGGCTCCTGTAGGAAAGTGCTGTGCTGCCTCTGAGCATTGGGTCTCCACAAGGTCACACAGCTCCTTATCGCCACCGAAATACGTCTTCAATGAGCGTTTATCATAATCAGCGCCAGGGTGCTGCGTTTTATCAAACTTCCCATCCCCTAAAGGAGAATCAGACTTGAAGCTGATAGGGCTGTTTTGGAGTAAATACTTCCATTCAGCTTTTCCAGTTAATTGAAATGGGACAGATTGCTTTCCTTTCTTCAGCTTTTCAAACCTGTCTATGTTGTTGTGCTTGGGAAGTTGCGGTCTTTCAGCAGCATGTTCATCTGTGGCCATCCATTGTATGGTACTAACTTTCCTCCAGCTTTCAACAGAGCAGGACCAGGGCACGTTCAGGTTGGATATGTGGAAAAAATTCTTTTCCAAAAGAGTGGTGATGCAGTGGCACAGCTGCCCAGGGAGTGCTGGGGTTACCATCCATGGAGGTGTCTGAGAGCCATGGAGATGTGGCACTGAAGGATGTCAGTGGTCATGGTGGGGTGGGTTTGGGTTGGACTTGATGGTCTGAGGGACCTTTTCCAACCTGAACGTTTCTATGATTCTGTGTGTGACAACTCCACGTGCAGGGCAAACGTGATGGCACTTCTAAGTGCCTTTTATTAAGCTTTGCTACCCTGCAATGCTAATTCTCTGCTTTTACCTTGCTAACAGCTGTACCTCTGACAACGCAGCCTCCTTTCTTTGCCACTGTTTTTCATGGCTTTGTCTTGTTTCCCTAAAATATGGAAATCGAGAGAGAAGGAATTTAGACTTAGATTTTTTAGAGCTGCCTGAAAGATTTACAGGACCTCTTCCCATGAGCCTAATGGGACTTGTGTATCTAAACCCTTTACAAGACTCTCAAATCTCTGCCTTCTGCTGCTGTGGAGCCATCAGTGATGGCCCAGTAAATGAGAGGAATTGGGGTTTACAGTTGAAGGGTTGTCTCAAATTTACTGTTGGATACAAAAGAAAATACAGTGTTTCTTCCCTAAAGCCACAGCGCTTACCCTGAGTGCAGAATGAAAGTCTGAGCGTTTACAAGTAAATCTGTTATTCAGTGTGGGAATTAAATTAAATTATTCATCCTTTAAGAAATTTAGGAACGTCAGACTCTTCTTTCCTTGATAATTTCAGTAATACAGTGGTAAAGTCACTTCAGACTTGTCATAGGTTCAGTGACAACTTTTCTCTGTGTATTTGATGCTGTTGAATGTCCTTTTTGCTTGCTGCCAATGCTTGCCCTCTTTTTCCCTCTGCCAAGGGCATGCTGGTAGGCTGTGTTCATAGCCCTCTGAATTTTGCGTAATAATTTTCAATTTTATTTCTTCTGGTTGGATGCAAGGATAAATGCCAGTGCAACACGACCTTCCCAGGGATGCTTAGTTGGCCTCTCCTCAGTCATTCTCAGCATCTGCAGTCTACTGCTATAATTTCAATCTACTGCTATCATTTGGGTTTCATTATGCTCACTTTATTTAGCTGTTCATAGAATCCTAGAATGGCTCGGGTGGGAAAGGACCTCAAGGATCATCAAGTTGCAACCCCCCTGCCACAGGCAGGGCTGCCAGCTGCTAGATCAAGTACTAGGTCAGGTTGCCCAACTGTTCCTATATCATTTGTACTCTCTGTTAGAACTTCTGAAGGTATGCAGGCTGAACTCAGTATCAATGCTATATTTTGGAGTATCAATGCTGTAGTTTGAAGTACCAATGCTGTATTTTGACAGCCATGTTTTTTGGCTTAGTAGGCACCCAGATAGAAGCATCCATATGAGAGCAAGAAGCCCTGCTGGTCTGCAGTTTGGCCTTTCATCTAATGTTAGTTGTGATAGTTGGAAGATGCCTGATCTTGGCCAACATTTGCAAACCCTATTCATTGCTTGAGTGAGAATCCATGATTACAAGCAGGAGGAAGAGTTCACTTGATTGTGTTTTCTTGGTTATTAGGAGACTGTCAGTGTTTAGGTTATTCCCTTGCCCTGATAGTATTCATATGGTAATGTAAGCTACCTGATTTCTTGCCTTTGATTAATGGGAGCACAAATAGGCTTATCCAACCTCTGAACCATTTCTTCCCACGTCCTCAGGTGTCATGTTCTGCTGGAGGCTGGTTCTCGAGAGTTGGAGAAGACTTCTGGTGCTGATGATGTAGACTCCAACAACAGAGAGATGGTAGAGGTGACTGTGCTTCTAACTGTTGCTTCAGTGAGACGGGGTGAATGCTCAGTGGAGGGGCTTCTCTACGTTGCTAGGTTAACAGTTTTGCTGGCTACCTGGGAAGCTGGAGAACTGGAGTAAGACACAATGGGGATCACTTCATCGTGTATGCAGGCTAAGTGCGGGGAAGAAGAGCAAGAAAATATAGGGAGCACCTGAACCATCACCTCTGAGGTGATGTCACCTTCCCAGGGGAGGGGATCTGAAATTACTTCTGCAAGTCATCCTTACTGATCATATAAAAATCCTATTTCTAGAAGGCAGCCATTCACTTCCCTGACTCTTTAGGATGTGGCAGAGTATTGCTGAGCTCCATTGCTGGCTGTGTGGCTTTGTTCTGCAGTGAGCAGTGTCTTTGCAGGCCTGTGACCTGCCCTGAAGGCTGGGCAGCTCACAGCTTGCTGTGACAGATGCTTTCAGAGCAGGCTGAAGCTTTCCTCTGCCTGGGTGGCCTTCGCGTGTCACCTGCTGCCTGCTCCACGCGGTGGCTAAGAGCCGTCAGGTACAGGTGCCAGCTGGCAGTGCTTGTCTCTGCTGCTTGTGTGCTTTCAGTGTTCAGATAGCAGCACAGGTAAAAGGTGTCACAGCTGCTGAGCCGCAGCTACACCCGCTGCCAGGCAGCTGCATCCATGCAGATTTGATGTAGATGCTCAGTAACAAAGCGTCAGCGCTCAGGGCTGGAGATGATGTGATGTGCTTTCTGGTTTCGAGAGAAAATCATTTGTATCTCTATTAAAGAATTCTGGGGGATACTGCAGGTAACATCTCCAGCATATTTTATTTTATTCCAGCCCTGTGTGATGCATTGCTTCACTTTCTGTCCTGCGTCCGACCCAAATATTAATGACTTGAGATAGATACCATTCCCATTGATTTTTTCTATGGTGTTGTTCAGGATGGCTGTTTGACTATGTTCTTTTGTGAATGAGGCAGAGCAAGGGTAGGGAGAGCAGGAGAATGCCACGAGGCAGAAATAAGAGAACCACACTCTATCTGCTTCTGGACTCCATATGAAGCCTTTGCCTTAGTACACCATAGAGTTAACCAAGGTGCTGCAAATAATTAGGGACCAGAAGAGCTCCTGGGTCACTGTGTTAGGTCATCTCCCAGCTCATGCTGTGACACGCTACAGTGCCATTCATAAACAGATTATGGTCCACTTTCACCCTTGCTAGGATTTGTTTGCTTGGTTGGGAAAGAGAGCTGCCCTTCCAGTCCACTCCGCCAGGCAGCTCCATTGCCCCTCTGATCTTACAGCCTGAAATCTTCCTCTAATTTCCAGTCTAAATAAGATCCAGACTTATGTGCTCAATGCACTACTGTCCTTTAGCTTCAGTTTCTCCCCCTAGGCACTAAATCTACATATTTATTTACAGAGAGCAGATCTAACCCCTTCCAGCCTTGTCTTGCTAAGGCTGGAGAATTGTTCTTTATGAGCTGTCTTGCCCCATCAATCCCTGCTACAAAGGACGATCCCACTTCTCAAAGAGTTATTGGATATCTGAAGCTGCTTTAATAAGAAGTCACTTAGCTTTTCTCTTGCATTATTCCCTGAACAAAGCCACTTTGGTCTGTGGAAAGTCTAGGGTTCGGCTCAATGTCAGAGTGACATCCAGTGGAAGCATGGTAGAGCATCTCTATAGCACACCCACCTGGCAAAAACTTGCTTGTCATTGCTTTAAATTTATTTTATTCTTGCTCCACTGAGCAGGGCAAAAACTTGCCAAAGTCAACATGTGATGAATGAAATGGCTTTCGTTGTAAGACCTGTCAATACACTTCAGCTTCCTTACAATAAAAGGGTGACTCCGTTGATGTCTGGGACTTGCACCTGTCCTCCTTCTGAAAGCAATACATTCTCGATATGCTGAAATGCCACTCTTAGGAAATCAACAGAATTAATCTATTGGGAACACTAAGGTCTCAGGGCCAGCTGTTCAGCTTTTCTTAGTATCATAGCTCCATTGATCTAAAGCAGCTCTGATGATACACACCGACTGCTCGTACCAGATAAAATCCCTTTTTTAGTTATTTTGTGAAAGGAGAATAGTGATTAAGGCAGATCTGGGGACAGAACAAAATGGATTATCATAATAAGTAAAACCTGGAGAAGGGGAGGTCCCTGTATGTTGGGTATGCTTAATGTTCAATTTGATGCAAGGAGAGGGGAAAAAATACTTGAGGCGCTCTTTTATTCTTTCTGCACATAAAAGTCAGGAGTGGGCAAAATGGACCTTAATTTCCCACTTCTGTGTGGTTTCCACATTTCCCTTTTTCCCCTCCCCTCCTCCCTGTGAGCCGTAAGCATCAGTGTCCAGGACTCGGCCTCCTTCCCTTCTGCTCCTTCCACAGGGTTTGGCCACTGGGATGTTTCACCCAACTGCTGCTAAAGACTCTTGGCATTGGGTAGGCGGTGGTTGCTGCTCTAACCCAGTGCTGAACAGACCAAGACGTTTCAGTTACTAACCCACCTATTGCGATGAGCTTTTCTCATCGTTTTAATTCTCCAAAGCAGCTATTTAGCTTGTGGATCCCGAGGAACCTGCGGGATGCTGGGAGAGCCTTTGACCAGGATGATTTCCCCATCTCTCCCCAGTGTCTTCCAGGCAAACGAGAGAAGGGCTTAATTCATTTGAAGAAGCACCAAGTGTTTAAGGTAATTTGAAATCCTTTATCTGTCAGTATTCTTGACAGCAGTCAAGAACAATGAAGAAATAAATAAATCAAAATCCCGTAGCCATGGAAGCACACTTTAGATCAGATTTCTATTTGCATGCTTCATACATATACATAAAACATATTTCATGTACCAAGTTAAATAATGCACAATACTTAAACTATTCTTACTTTTTATCCTTTGGTTATTGTAATTACAAGTAATTTTGTGAAGGATTTTCTATTTTTAAGAAATCACACTTTTGTACTTGATCCAGCTAACAGGATTTTCTTACATTACTTCATAAAGAGACCATCTTTAAACTTCTAATGTTATTTCTTATTCATTAGTACATATGCCTGTAGGGTATGTTCATAAATGGGTTAAAGTTACAAAGTTATGCTTATAAAAGCTCATGGTAATTTGGAGTATCAGGAGGATTTATTAATTTTGAAATCTTAAAAGAGCAAAAGCTAAAATGAGATTGGATTAAGTATATTCTTGCATGCAGTTATTCTAAACACCCTTAAGGACCGCAGACTAACTTACAGAGGACATTATGCAAATATGAATATATCTCTAAGTGCCTCATAGGCTTGCTGATGTAATATTTTACATGGTTAGTTAAGTACATCAAGTAAAAGGTTTGACCTTGATATACTGTAAAAGGTACTTATCCCACAACACCCAATTGTTTTCGGTGCCATTGTGAAATATATCGCTCAAACGTGCAAACAATTTTGTGCATAAATCTCATTAAGTGTAGCTCCAGCAGCCAAACAGCTGTCCACAATACCCGGCCTCTTTAGAAGACCAAAGAGCTGCTTATGATTTATCTTTATCAAAATGCTGTTTCTATTTATCGACGGTACCAGGCTGTGCTGAAGTAGTGAGCTGACAATTTCTTACCAGGACAAGCAGAGTTTCTGGGCTTTATTACTGGCCCCTGTTCCCATTACACAGTTCAACTTTTTTTTTTTTTTAAGGGCATACAGACGGTGGAAGATGTCAAACAAAGTTTTGGGAAAGGAAAACAAGTTTGGGTTTTGATCTCAGCTCAGAATTTCTGCACGTTCTTGGGTTTACTTTCCTCTTTGATTGTGCTGCAATAAGCTTGACTATAGGGTCTTAAACATTCCATTTTCCCGTATCTCCCCTCCTCCTGCCCCTACTCCATTCCATACATATGTGTGTGTATGTTCCATTGAGGTGGTAATGAAACAGAATAGAAAAATGGATTGCTAAATATTGCGTTATCTTTTCTGTATGCATATCTGAAGGGAAGATTGGCTGATGTGGCACCTGCGGATTACTTTAGGGTAAATCCTTGTTTGTTCTGTTTAGCATTTTTGTGGTTATCACTAACTGAACTGGAGGGAAAGACTCTGTGGATGGATGAAGTAGGCATGGGTTCCTTATATTAATCAGATGGAAAAATAGATATTCAGTCCTGCACACCAAGACATCAGCCCCCTTCTAAAGCCTGTATCGTATCGAGCAGTTCCTGCGGGGCTCAAGCAGTAAAGAGTCTAATCTCTCTCAAGTCCCTCCAAAGTGACCAAAGTGCTCCAAAAATATTTATGGCACTGTATGTTGGGCTGCAAATACCCTGTTGGGATTGCCTGTCTCTATGTGGTGGTTAGGGAGTGATTGAATAGTCAGGGGGTGGAACAAAAAGAGAATTAACAATGCGGTTTCATTGGGGTGATGTTGATTGTGTGGGATATTGCACCAAATTGTGCTTTTTCATTAGGTCCATCGTAGAAAAATGATGAATTAACTGTGAACAGGCTGCTCGGGGAAGTGGTGGGGTCACTGTCCCTGGAGGTGTTGGAGAACTGTGGAGATGTGGTGCTGAGGGATGTGGTCAGTGGGGGGATGGTGGGGGGCGGTTGGGGTTGGGCTTGGTGTTCCTAGTGGTCTTCTTCAATCTTCATGATTCTGTGACTNCAGGTTGCACAGCTCGGTGTCCAGGTGGGTCCTGAACATCTCCAGAGAAGGAGATCCACCACCTCTGTGTGCAGCTCCAGTGCTCCATCACTGCACTGGGAAGAAGTCCCCACACACATTGGTGCAGAACTTCCTATGCTTCAGTTTGTGGCCATTTCCCCTCATCCTATGGCCACACACTGCTGAGAAGAGTCCGGCCTCGTCCCTTTGCCTCCCCATCAGATCCCCTCTGAGTCTCCTTTTCTCTAGGCTGAACAGCCCCAGCTCTCTCAGCCTTTCCTCATAAGGGAGGTGTTCCACACCCTTAATCATCTTCATAGCCCTCTGCTGGACTCTTTCCGGGAGATCTCTGTCTTTTTTGTACCAGGGAGCCCAGAATTGGACACAATACTCAAGGCGAGGCCTCACCAGGGCAGAGTAGAAGGGGAGGATGCTATAAGATTTTAAAAGTAACTTACTTAGACAGTCAGCAATAGATTCCAGAGATGTGCTTCACCTGCCTGTACATCAATGACTACATACTCACTCCTCCCTCCACCCAGTTCCCTGTGTAGAGAGCTGTGCTGCCCCTAAGGCACAGACAGAAGAAGTCATTCATCCTGTACCCTTTTACTTTATTTCAAACAGAGGTCTTCTCTTCAACCATCTCTAAAGTGAACATACACAGAAACACTTATAGGACCCAAAGAAAATGTATTGTTCTTATTCTTATCTTAAGAAGTCAACATTGTGCTTTCCTTTGAGTTTTACTGCTCATGCACACATCCAGCACAGGGAAGAATAAAAAATAAAAAAGAAAAGCTATCTTCAGTGGTGTGATATGTTATCTTGCTAGTCATATTTTCTCCCCTATCTGAATTTAAAATGAGTCAGATCTGGATGCAGGAATACCTCTTGCTGCTGTCTGTGCACACGTGGAACATTGCATGGGTTTCTATACAGGTTTTGTATACGTGCACGCATTATGAATAGATTAATAATGACTTTATTTGTTGATTATGAAGTTTAAATAGATAAAAAGGATAAACGCAGCGCTCTCACACGCAGCAGTTCACTAGGATTAAAATAAATGCATAGCTAAGAGCCTACTTAATTAACTCATTTTAAGAAAATAAGTTCTTACACCGTGCAGAATTAAGATACGTTCAGGCATGTTTCTTGGAGACCAAAGTTGCAGACAGATGCCAAAAGGAACCAACAAACATTTCCAGTGAGTTACCAACCTAACCTAATCTGTTTAGCTGCATTTGTAAATTCACAAGGCACCCAACTGCTTATCCAAATACCACACTTCCATGGATCAGGTCCTAAATTACGATGTGTGTGGCATATTACTTCAAGCACCAGATTTTGTTAAGGATCAGTCCCTCTCCTCACAAACATCTCCTCCTGCAGAGATGGAAGCTTCTGCTCAGAGGCACTGCATCCTCACTAATCCTGGTGGAACCTCCATTTAGTACGAGTAGTCTTTGTAGTAATTTCATTTCCCACGTGAAAGCAAAAGAACTCAGTAAACCTCTCAAGAACAGTTTCCTATTTTATCCTTTAGCAAACAGACTTAGTCCAGCTAGATACACCACAGAAATAAATGGGTATTCAGAATCACCAAGTGTCACACACTGATGTGCCTCCTTGGAAGTACCTTTGTGGCATGGAAGTGGGTTCATTTGTGACGCCAGCCACACATGAGGGATACACTGGTGAAACACGTTCACAGGATCCTTGCAAACAAGCACAGGCTCAGAGAATAACACAATTTCTGAAACCTCACCTTGCTTGCAAACTCTCACCCACTTTGGGTACATACCCTTCCAAAGAGAGTCACAGAATCATGAAGATTGAAGAAGACCACTAAGAACACCAAGCCCAACCCCAACCCAC
>VXAB01002138.1:0-32896 GCA_013399175.1 Odontophorus gujanensis
TTTTTTTTTTAAATGAGTATATCTGCTCTTTAGGTCTGGAGCTGTTGTGGATGCTTCTGTATATTTCACCTGGTATGTATTCAAAAGTGGGCCAAGGACAGCCTTTTCCTTGTGTCGTCTCCTTTGACAGATGATGATTTTGGAAAGAAAGATTATCCATGGCCATGGTGAGTTCTTCATAATGTATTTACATAGATAGTTCTGTTCTGAAACATGTTCACTGGAGTTGCTTTAGGAAGGATTGGTACACGTAAGCAACGTGCAAACATGTACATGTGTAAAAGACACGCTTTTGTCATGTTTTTCTGAATTCTCTGTAAGTATTTGCTAACAGAAGTTGGTAATATTTCATTGATATTAAAAATTTTTTGCTGCATCAAATTCATTTTGATTTGTGAAAAAGGAAATTATCCATCATGTCAGGTTTTAATAATTATTTTTGTATGATCTGACTTATTTATTTGTGTATTTTAAATTTGAAATGACTTTTGTCAATTTTAAAAAAGTTGGTTCTGAAGTAGTAAGATATATAGTTTTACTTATTATGCTTTTTAAGACTTTTTGTAACTCAAGTCAGTCATGAAGTTTACATGAGATTGTGTAAATGAGGTGGTACTGCTATGACTACGTGAATAATGAACCTTACTTTTTTTAGTAAGTTTGTATCTGGAAGTTAAGGTTTCTGTGTATGTTTGTTCTGTAGCATGATATTCCCACCTGCTTTTATGCGGGTATATATTATATCTCTAAGAAAAAATCCTGTTAAATTTGGTTGAAGTGCCTGGTGGATTCAAAAACTGTGTTAATGTAGGATCTCAGACAAGCTGGTTTACTTAGGAAATAAGGTATAGAGTTGTTGGCTGGTGATGTCTCAAGTTTTGTATGAGTTAACAATGCCTGCTTTGTTACAGGTTTGTTCAATAAACAGAGTGCTTAAAAACAGTACATTTAAATGTCACCTGCCTTGAAAATCTTATTGTGATCTTAAATGTTAAATAAAATCAATTAAGTCGCCTCAGAGAAATTGCATATTTGGGCAAATTGACAATGTATTTGATGATGATAATGACAGAGCCCTTGTAAGGACGCTGCTCTTATCTGGGGAGAAACTACTTGTCTGTTGTCTTTCCCCAGTAGCTGCTTTGTTCTTCTTGCATTGCCTCCCTTATCTGATGGTTCACATCAGAAAGTGCTTAGGGCCTGTGGAACTGACAAACTCCAGACCTTTGCTACTTATCAACCTTTGGGAATGTTGCATTTTTTCAGTATCTGACACTGTCAAGGCTAACAGATATGTGTGTAGCGAGACCTTTATTGTTTTTTTTAGATATATTTTTATTGGTTACACTAGTTATAAGAATCTTGATTGGTAGCCTGTTAACAAACTTGGGAAACTGAAATAATTTAAGTTAATGCTTTTCCTTTTCCCTCCCTTTTTCCCTTCTTACAGCCCAAAATGTAGGTTTGAATACAAACGGTCTGAAACTCCTAATAAGTATTACTGTTACTGTGGAAAAGTAGAGAATCCAACAGTGGACCCATGGCTGGTACCTCATTCCTGTGGTCAAATATGTGAGAGGGAATTCAAACCTCCTTGCGGGCATAAATGTTTGCTACTTTGTCATCCAGGTAAACTTACTGTGTCTCTTGATTATGTGACCTCTATTTATGTAGTTGTTGCATAATTTTATTTTAAATCAGCTGTGCATATTTAAAAATCTCAGAATAAAACAGACGTTAGTTAAGGATGCATTTGCTGAATAGCTATTGATGATTTTTTTTCTTTTTCTGTGCTTAGGTCCCTGTCCACCTTGCCCAAAGATGGTCACAACATCCTGTCACTGTAGGAAAGCTAAACCAGTGCCCCGAAGGTGCAGTACCAAGGAGTGGTCATGTCGTCTGCCGTGTGGACGAATGTTGCTGTGTGGACAACATACTTGTGCTAATCCTTGTCACTCAGGTAGTCTGCCTCCTTAGACTTCAAGAAAGCAGTTTTACTTGTTAAGAAATATTACCATTTTCCAAGTTGAATGCAAAAAATTAATTCATACGCTCAATTTAACTTTACAATTTCATACAGGAGATTGTCAGCCTTGTCCACGTGTCAGTAAGCAGCAGTGCATTTGTGGAAGGCAGACAGCAGAAAGGCTTTGTGCAAGTCCTCAGTGGCAGTGTGATCAGGTACGTTCATGAAGATGCATTTCCTTAGCTTATTGGCATCCTTTTAAAATTTGATTACTCAGTGTGTTATGGATTGAAAACACATTTTTATATGAAAAAAATTTTGCTTAGGTTTTAAAAAATGCATTCAAAAATGTAGGCAACAGTGTTAGAGGATGAATCTACTTGGTAGCCTGCTTCATTTCTGACAGTAGTTAAAATGGCACTGTTCAGGAATTGTTAGCTGTAAGCTAGCAGTGAATTTGACATACCAAAACAAAAAACAGAATATACGTGAAGCTGAAATGTCATAAACGTGAAACCAGAGTTTAGTAGAAAGTTTCATGCTTGTTTACTTCTAGAAACTGTAGCAGAATGAAAGCTGTGTGATTTATTGTTTGAAATATATTTCAACTCATTCTTAAGGATGAGTCTGTAGATTGGCAGACTGAAAAAAATAGTAACTTTAGTAATCTTAACTCGTGGTGTGGAGATTGTACCAGAACGTGCAAGTCACTTTGATTCCAGTAAGAAGAGTGGAAGGCTCTCTAAAGTATTAGTTAGAATGATGTTTATTTGAGCTAATACAGTACAGAGAGAAATATGTATGTATATTTATCTCTTTATAGATATAATGTGTTTTATGTATTATCTCTCTCTATATATATAATATATATGTAACATAAATATCTATGACCATTTGAATGGTGGGAATCCTAAGCTGTGCAGCATTCAGTGTGCCTGGAATCATTGTTCAGCATGCTGTGCAGACCCTGTCTATAGCAAGTGTTATTCTGTTTTGGTCATTCAAACTGTTAAGAGGATTTTGTTACAAAAAAACAGCTCTATTAGTCACTACTACTGCCAAACAGAAAGGATATTCCTGTGAGAACTTCTTGCTGCACTTCTAGATAAAGGCAAGGTTGTACGCTTGGCATAATCACTGTCACCAAATAGGAGTTGCCCATGGGCTCCTCTGTTGCTATAACTAGCTAAGTTTAGTCTCTGGCCATGGGATGTGTACAGCACATGGGCCTGAAGTCTGTGCTACTTGCAGCCTACCGCAGTGCAGGCCTGTGCCTACTCAGGGTAACTGTTTTGTGAATCACTGACCTTTCAATGTACAGTGATCTTCTAGTCAAGATTGCTGCGGGGGTGATCAGTTTCATTTAGCAAACTCAGCAAATAGAAGCCTTGTTAACAAAACTATTGCTACAATTAGCTCCTCATTGCTGAGAAAGTTTAATTCCATCCAGACATCAGGCATGGGTAGGTTTTTGGCAGGTTTTTTCTTGGTCCTGGATTGCTTTATCTTAATGTGCCATTTTGTTAACACTGAATTCACTTTGACTTTTCCAGGTGTGTGGAAAAGCTTTACCTTGTGGTAATCACACGTGTGAACAAGTTTGTCATGCTGGTCCCTGTGGAGACTGTCCTCGTTCTGGGAAAAGGTTCTGTCCATGTGGAAAATCAAGTGAGCCTCTTTTTTTTTTTTTTTTAATCTTTTTTCCCCGCAATAAGCTAAGGAGATGTCATCCAGCCTTTGACTGTCAGCAATTTAGGTTACTTCTGCAGTGCAAGGTCCATGAAGAGGTCCATGAAGAGTTCTTACAGTGAACTGTGCAAGCTGAAATGCACCTTTTTGCTACATCTTTCAGAGCTTTATTCAGTGGCAGTGGTTTCATCGTCTGTGTGAATATTTCTATAGAAGCTTTTTGCAAAAAGAGACGATAGGTGTTTGAAGTCATATTGCAGTATGCATTGTTTTCTAAATTTTTCTAAATGTTTGCTTGTACTTCTCTCTTTTTGTCTAGAGTTTACGTTGCCTTGTACAGAGGATGTGCCCACCTGTGGTGATAGTTGTGACAAAATTTTAGAATGTGGCATCCATAAATGTTTGCAGCGCTGTCATCGAGGTCCCTGTGAAATATGCCGACAGGTTGGTCCAGCTGTGTAGCTGCTTCACATACACTTGTGTTTGCAAACACCCTATCTTCAGAACACTGAAAGTCTGCTGAGGAAAATGAAGTGTCTGTCACAAAGTCTATGACTTTTCTGAGATAAAGATGTTAAACCTCTGTCTGACTGTCTCTTCTGGACCAGCTTTGTCTGCAGAATCTGTGGTGAAAGTATTTAGTATATTACAGCTGGGATGAAGGTCTGATTAAAAACCACTCGTCTACTTCTTAAATTGTGTATGCAGTAGATTAATTCACTGTGCTGGTGAGGTAGTATTTTTGCATGAATTCATTTTGCATTTATGCTTGTTATCTTGCACTGCTTACTCGAGTGGTTCTCCTGAAGTGGTCATTCTCCTGGTGAGACCAAGGCTAAAGTTTTATAGCGAAGTGCCACCTAGAGCACAACATTTGCAATACTGTCCTACATTGGTTATTGCTCTTAGAGCATGAAATATGCTATCTGTTGTGATAGAGCATAGTAATGTTACTTGTCCAGAAATGTTTTTTTCCCGCTAGTGGTAGAATATCTGTTTTTCCGCTCCTCTCTCATCTGTTTGCTTTTCTTTCTTTTTTTTTTAATATATTTTTTATATATTTTTTTCACTTTGGGGGTAGAGTTCATGTGTATTAAAAATACCTTGCTTTTTCCCTACCGTGCTGCTCAGGAAGTTGAAAAGCAGTGTCGCTGTGGGAAGCACACTAAGCGCATTCCCTGTCATAAGCCTTATTTATGTGAGACAAAGTGTACTAAAATTCGTGATTGCCAAAAGCACCAGTGCAGAAGAAAGGTAAGTGTCTGGAAATCATCTGTTGCAAATGTATTGCTTATAAAATTATATGTATATATACATACATATTTTTATATATATAAAAATTAACTTTTAAGACATTCTGATGTTTTTTGGAAGCCTTCTGCCTTTTTAGTGTATCAAAAGTATACTTTCAAATTAGTTGTTTTGTTTTTTTTAAACATATATCCTCATTTCCATTTCTGAAATGAATTTGAGAAAATTTGACTAAATTTCATGAATAATATTTCAAGAAGTATTGGTGTTGGGAAAAAAAAAGAGAGTAGAAGAGGACAAATTTATACCAGAAGTTTGCAGTTACATGGAGTATTTTGTTTCTATAGTGCTGTTCTGGAAACTGTCCACCTTGTGATCAAGTCTGTGGACGGACCCTAGGCTGCAGAAATCACAGATGTCCTTCAGGCTGCCACAGAGGTAAGAACAGGTGAAGAATCCCCATAGTGATAAATAATAACAATAAACAAAATATGGTTTATTTTAGTGCTTGTATAACTCTCTATGGTGCTTCATGAATTCCCCCCCCCCCNGTTTCAGAAATCCCCCCCCCCCCCCTTTGCATGTGGGCTTTCTGTGGGAGCAATGTGTTTGAAAGACTTTCAGTGCTGGTTGGAGCCTAGGGGCTTACATAATGACAGCCAGAGTTTTTGCCTGCTAATTTTACATAGCAATATTCCTCTGAAAATGCTCTATCCCCTTTCCAAGTGCTTAATTCAAAGTGCATTGCCTGACTTTTCTCTAAAAACTTCTGGTCACTAAATATGCATAGCAAAGTCCAACTACATATAAAAATGACAATGCTGGTTAAGTTGAAATAGCTTTTGAAAATCTTATAATACAATGTGTGATACGAGTGGTCAGAAAAAAAAAAGTTGATGGAACTTGAATCTGTATTAAGATCTTCCAGATGAGAAAGTAAAACTTGTTACTGAATATATGAAAGATAACAACAACAACAACAAAAGTTTACTACACCAGTCAGTGACCTTAAATAAAAATATCCTGAAGAATACCAAAATTGCCTTTTATGCTGACCAATTGCCTTGACATTCATTTGGTAGAGGATTAAATTGGAGTGACTGAAAGGGAGTTATTTTCTCAGCAATTCAGCAAT
The DNA here is from genome assembly GCA_013399175.1 of Odontophorus gujanensis. NCBI lineage: Eukaryota > Metazoa > Chordata > Aves > Galliformes > Odontophoridae > Odontophorus > Odontophorus gujanensis. Next base: position 6,042 of record VXAB01002138.1, read on the forward strand.
TTTCCTTCTAGAAACTGGTGCCCTGCTGAAATAGCAGCTGAATAACCTGTATAATTTACTTCACTATTCTGAACTATAAATTGCAGCACCTCAGGAAATAATTCACAACTTGTTCAGTCAATCTTGCTTTCGAGGTAGTGAATCTTAAAGAGGATTGGGAAATATGGTAGTTGTTCCGTTTAATGTCCTATTAAATGTTTTCCCTCAGACTGATAGGTTTTTTTTTTTCCTGGCTAATTGTGTTCCTCCTTTTCTTGTATTGTCAGAAGAAAACTGGTTACTTTTTTTTTCTGCATTAGTTTGATCTGGTTGATACAATTGTAGAATGGTTTGGATAGGAAAGTCCCTTATAAACCATCTAGTCCTAAGCCCCCTGCTGTGGGTTGGGTCACCTTTCAGTGGGCCAGCTTGCCCGAAGACCCATCCAACCTGGCCTTAAACACCTCCAGGGATGGAAAATCCACAGCTTCCCTGGCAGTCTGTGCCACTGCCTCACTACCCCTCAAAGTGAAGGAATCATAACTAAATAACAAAATTCTGTTTGGAAAACTTCGAGGAGCTAATGCTGCATAACAGGGTACGCTTAAATTCAGTAGTTAGCTTGTCTTTGTTGTTGATTACATCTTACTACCTGTCTGGAAGTGACATTAATGATTTCTAATAGTTAACATTGTTATTAGAAGGAATTATAAAGAAATAAATACTTCAAAGTATTCTAACCAGTAAACAAGGGGTGTTAATTTTATGAGAACTTACACCCAGTGAAGCAAATTATTATAGTGTATATATAGTATAGAACTCCTGTGCTCCAACAAATCGTAGTCTATTACAATTTATGATACCTTGTTGTCATGATGTTTGGAAATGTTTCTAGTGGAGGCAATGGGTTTGACTTTAAAAATATATATTCACATGTTTCTTCCTGCTCCTCAATAGTTTTGTTGCTTCTGAAAGTTATGACTGCATATTTTATTGTCAGTTTGTAATACCAGAGCATGTTAGCAGTGACCTAATATATCTTAGTGACCACTGATTTTAAAGGACATAGTGTACTTCCTAGAAATAACCTTGCAAGGTCAGGTTCTTGAAAAGGTATCTGTTCTCAGAATTTTTGAGATAGCTGCTGCTAATAATCACTTGGCATTTAGCAATGTATACATTGTAAGTGTATTGTAAGTAAATTGTATGCATACTAGTCACTCAGGGCAGTGTAACTTTAGACTTCTGGTTTATTTTATAAAAGTGCCTGCTTATATGTGCTGATTATATATTACAATTCCATTTATAAAGATTGTATATGTTCAACCTTTTTCTCTTCATCAGCTTTTTGTCAGAATTGCTTAAAAATTTGTGCTATTGATCATGCTTACAAAACATTGCTTTATTTTAAAGTTTGAGTGCAGTGCTGTCAGTAAGACAAAATCCTGCATCTCCTTTTTTTTGAGATGCATATTCTTACTGTTAATTACTCAGTAATGAAACAATAGTTGGCACTTGAAGTAGTAGTATGGGAGAGCTATAAATTTGAAAACAGATATTTTAGTGATTTTTTTTTTATATTGAGTTAGTGGTATGAACTACTTTATAAATGAGCAGGATCTTTTCAAAAGAGCATTAATTATATATAAAGAGTAAACATTTCTTAATATGGTTCAAAACAGTATCCTACCATTTTTTTCAGTGTCTTCTTTTATCTTTTGAATACGGAAGAAAGATGTATGCCATTTATTATTTATATTTATATGTATGCCACTTGTTATGTAGATCACCAGAGGAAGATAATGATACCGTGTGCAAATTCAGAGCTATATTGGTTACCATTGTTTATAATCAGCAGTTTATTCAGATGATCATGCTGTTACTGTATTTATTTTAGGTAGCTGTAATCCATGTCCAGAGATTGTAGATGTGAAATGCAATTGTGGAAAAACTGTTATCAAAGTACCCTGTGGCAGAGAGCGCACCATCAAGCCTCCCAAATGTAAACAACTGTGCAGGTCAGTATAGAAAGTGGGTGTGTTTCTAGTTCTTTAGTGTAATTTAAAATATCTTCAGAGAAAGTAGTAAAATATAACAGTTTAAAAGGTAAAAATTACATTGCTTGTCAATTTCTGTGTTCTTGATGGGGAGAGAAGTACTAATCCTTCGTTTAAGACACCTCTTAGATACTGTGGTTTCATGAGCAGCACATTATGGGGAGGATCTGCTCCACTGTGCACTTTTGACTCTTAAGCCCATCTCCTTCTTCAAATCATCTCTGGTACCTCCATAAGGCAGTTCACTTAGAAATCTTGACACTGAAAATGAAAACAGACTACTTTCTGCCGAGCTGCAACAAGATTACTTAGCCTGCATTTGAGTTGGGATTGTAATAATTGTAATATACAAACCCAGCTTTAACTGTAATTTCACTTAGAAGTTGTGTATAATTTTTACCATAATATTAGCCCTGAAGAGGGTGAGAATTAATTGTATCTTTAAAAACAAAATTAGTTTTAATTCTTGTATTTGAGCCATAACTGTCTAGTGACTGTCTTTTCTTATTCCTTGCTGTCATATTGATTTCTGAATTTTACTTCAGTCGCCCTCCTACCTGTCACCACCCTACCCAGGAGAAGCACTATTGTCACTTTGGTCGATGTCCTCCCTGTCGTCAGTCCTGCCAGAAGACATTAACGTGCGGTCATTTGTGCCCTGTTTCCTGTCATGATGAAGCACTTGTGAAGCAAACTGGCATTGTAAGTAACTAGTGAAAAATAGTGTTGTGTTCTGAAGAATAAGAAACAATTTTTTGACCTTAATCTTTTGTTGAAGCCTTTCAGAGATCAGAATTAGTAATTGATCACAAGTGTTCATACTGCTTAATTGAAAAATTAAGTGATTCTAGTTCCTTTGTTGCAATCTAATTAATTTCATAATCTATGTACTGTGGCAGCATTTAACAGTTAGAATAATTCAGGAAGTTGTAAGAATAACCGGCTAGAGTTTCTTTACGTATGTTTAATTTCAAATGTAACCAACCAACAGATCTTAAGACAGAAGGAAAAAATAAAGTTTAATTGATATTTACTGAACAACTGAAGTGCACAGAAGCTAGAACGAAGAAATTTTTGATGTCTTCAAATATGATGCATATGTGCATTTCAGCGTGATGGGTTCAATTTTTTAGTAGGAATTTTTCTATATATATTTTTTAATATTGTTATCTCTGTTAAATGCTCTTTTTTGTTCTTGTTTGTTTGTTTGGCTTTGCATTTGATTTTTAGCAGTAGGGCTACAGGCCTTTCTTATCTATTGCCATACTAAAGGTGAAATTATAGTTCTGTTCGGGGAGGTGGTGTTGGGTTTACCATTCATTTTTTTGTTTATTTTTAAATTGCTAGAAAGTGAATTTCTATTTTAATTTTTTAAAACTGGGATCTCTTTGGATGATACGTTTATTTAAGGTTAAACAGGTGGTTCCATTTGTGTTTTGTACTTTGCTCTCAGCATCAATTTGCAGGTCCTTGGGAACAGCCGTCTGAGCCAGCTTTTATTCAAACTGCATTACCATGTCCACCCTGTGAGGTTCCTATACCAGTGTGAGTATTAAATAAATGAAGAAAACAAAGTTTTGGATGTGTAAATATTGTCCTCCTCTTCAGATGAAGTGAGTTTATGTGAACAACATTCCCATAAATCTGACAGTATTGGTGGTTGTTTAATAGTTTTGGTAGTATGTACTTATACAAAAGGACACATAGCACTGTATTAGAAACCACCAGTTTTTACTAAAACTGCCTTAAAAGGAATGTATTAGGATCTCAAAGACTGACATTGTAAATTGATAGTCTTAAGTGACACACACCATTTTTCCATGTAGTTTCTTTCTTTTTTAGTTTATAGGACTGTAACTTTTTGCATAACCAATTGCTGTTTTGTTTTTCAGTTGTTCAGTGCATGGATCTTGCATGTAACTTATTATATGCTAATGGAAAGTATTCCTATTCGATACTCCTGATACTTGTGCTCAGAGTTCAAAGCCAGGTTCCTGAAAGGTGAAAAATGTAGAGATTTGGACAGCTTGGTTTCAGTATTTGGGTACATTACCATAGGAATAGTCTTATGTAGGTGTTCAGCAGAAGTCATTGTGTAACATCATGCATTATGTAGGGCACATCTCCTAGTTCTTCTGAGCTCCCATCTTGAAGGCAGCTCTCCAGAAGATATTAGTTCGCTTAGTGAGAAGGAAACCACACTGCATAAGTGCTATTTGATTTCTAGAGGCAGCATTTTGCTGTGCTTGGCAAATTGAAGTTCTGTTACTGTTAGATAGCATTAATTCTGGAATATCCAAACTCTTCTTTTAGATCATTGCAACTATAATTTTCATTTTCTTCATGAAAGGTACACGACAGAAGTTTCCTGTGCTACAGAGTCCCAAATGCAGGACTTTGTATTTCATGAACTTCCTATCAGACTATTCCTCTAGTCTGTCGGGATGCTTCTGAGTGGCATTGCTACCCTCAAAAAGAATTCCACTTGTAACTGGTGTCTGAGTAGTATGAAGCCAACTAACCTCTGCTGTTTGAACCCGGTGATCCTGCCAATTTTTCATGCAACTAATTGTCTGACACCAGTACATGCAAGACTGTTGTGGGGGGACCCTTGATCTGCAAAAGTCTGATTCTTAAAGACCATACATAGCTATTGGTAATTGTTTTGTGTTAGAAATTCTGGAGTTGCCATCATAAAATAATAGCAAGAACTGTTGAAAAGGTGACGGCATTGGCCTACGTAAATAAATACATTTTTTATTTTAGTTCGTGCTACGAAAAGCAGATTATGTTTTGACTTTTTTTTTTTGTTTTTTTTTTTTAACTGTGTGTGTTGCCTGCACTGGCCTGAATTGCACTTTTTTCTTAAAAAAAAATGTATTATTTTCCTAAGAGCACTATCACTTTTTTACTTAAAGAAATACGTGTTTTCTAAATCTTTTTTCCTTTTTTTACTCTCCTTAACAGGGAGTGTCTTGGACAGCATGAGGTGAGTTTGCAAACTGGCTTTTTAGGTAAAACATGAAATATATCTCACTTTGTCAATCTGCAAGAGAAAGTACTGAGGGAGAAATGTTATGTGGCTTTCTTACATTTTTAAAATTGATGAAGTAACTTGGCACAAAGGCTTACATGTCAGAGCTGTTTTAGTTCCTTTTTGAATTAGAATTCTTGGACAAAAATGAGAACTCATGATTTATTTATGAAGCTATTTGTGTATTCTTGCATATTTGTTCAAAAAGCATTTAAATTGATTTATCTGTCTTCACTATAAATTTCTGTGGTTTTCTTTCCGAGTTTGTTAAGTAGTTATTCTTCTCTCTCTGTTACACAGTTTAATTTTCCAGCACCTGCTGCATCTTCGTGTTCATTTTAAAAGGAAAGATAAGGCAGTGCAGTACCATAAAATTCTCAAGTGATTTGGATCTAAGCATAAATGAATAATGTCAGACAACATAGCGGAGTTCTTAGCTTGTCTTTTTGAGGTGCAGGCTTCTCCATCTCAAATCAAGTCATTGGCTGTTCTGACTTACATAGTATAGTAAGAAAATTGAATTAACACTTGAAGATGAATAATAGTCGTCAGTATTCACAGTCATTTCTTAAACTCAAGTAATGGAAGATCAGCACATTTTTTTCTCATTTTTAAAAGGTCATTGCTAAACTAATCTTAAAAAAAGATATTGCTGTTATACCTTGGTTTGATAACATCTCTATTGGTAAGTAATTCACTATCAAAGTGCAACTGATACCAGTATAAGAGACCTAGTTTCATTTTAATCTAGTGAAAAATTCTAGAAAATAGTCAACTTTAAATATTCAAGATACCCGCTCTTTTTTTTTTTTTTTCTTTGACCGTCTTCAATGTTCTTTTGGTATGAATTTTGGTGGCACTGTCCACAAATGTTTTTAACGAAGTTTATACATCAGCAGTCTATTCATGCAGTACATTTATTGATCCAAGCATGCTGTGAAGACAGTTTTCTCAGAGCTGCTTTACAGCTTGCTAGTTGCCAAATAAAAACATGCTTTTAAACTGCATGAAAGGAATAACTGTGTCTTATTGTTTGTTGTTGGAACAGTTGATCTATGTTTTTGCTTTCCACAGTAAGACTTCCAGATATATCAACCAATATGTTATTTTGAATGAATGACATCTCTTGTGATAGATCGTAATAAATCACCCTATCTTTTGTGAACTTGCATTTCAGTGAAATAGAAACTTTGTGCAATTGACCTAACATAATGTGCTCTAGATAAAATAAGCTGTTTTAGTACTGCTCAGATTTGAATAGATGTGAACTTCATATACCTCCCTATAATGGAGGACAGTATAGTTGCTCTTATTAGAGAAAATGTTTCAAAATTCTGTGTATTTATAACTGCTTATTTCAAAGTATCTGAAAAAAGACATTCCCTCTCTGTTGCATAATAGTCTTAGCAGAGTCAGTTAATGACTTTGGGTCATGGTTTTGTTACAGCTTACTGCAGAAAGAGGAGGAATCTCAGAGTCTGTACTTTTGGAATTTATGTTTACTGATACTAGATGGAACTTTCCTTCTTTTGACCAACAGAGTGCAGTGTTTCCTTCCTGCACAAGTTTGGCAGCCTCTGGAGAGGAATTAAGTGACCTAATCTTGGAGACTTTGGTAGCAGTAGTACAGAAGAATGACTTGTTTATTACAGTGTATATGCAGGGTTTTTATAGTGTGTTTTCACTGCATTGTACGTTTTATGTTGTTCTGAGATCTCTAAAAAGAAGGAAAAAACCCACGCAAAACCGTTAATGTTTGCTCAGTGTTTTACAGTCTCATTGACTCTTAACAATTACTCTCACCTCAAAGTAATTTACTTTTGTTAGAAAGCTAAATTATATAGATTTCTGAATACTTGCTCTACTGCAGTAGTTTCTGGCCCCTGAAGGGATTTTCAGTGCAAAAGTTTCGCAGGTGAGCATTGTAATGGTTTTCTCAAGCAAAATTTTCCTGTGAAGTGGGATTCATTGCTGTGCTATGATTTACTTTTGTTGTATTGTTGTTATACAGCCTATAATGGGAGAGGTACAAAAACCATTAACTGAGAATGAAACAAGTTACAAGGACTCCTTGTGCTTTACAAAGATGCCTGCAGGCAATGAATAGAAGAGAGAATGGAAGCAAGCAGTTTAGGAATTGTACGCTATTGCTAGTACAAATGTACTGCCTTTACATTTTCATTTGAACAGTAACTTTAATTTGTGTAGATGCTGGAATATATCAGTGAAGTATTTGTTGGTTTTTTTTTTATTTCAAAATTTATTTTAAGGGATAGATCTGTTTCTCACATCTTTGTGTATTTAGAACAGTGATTTGACACTTGAGACAACAGGCTTAAAACTACTTTTCAGAAAACTTAATTTTGTCAAATATGTGTTCACTGAAATATGATTCTACAAGACGTTTAACCTCAAATAAGATTTCTCATGGCTATAATTTGCAGGTTTCTTTTAAGTATTTTTATGGTGTCAATTTCAAGTATTTTTACATGTGTTTAGAACAGTTGTTAATTCTTCTTTCTTTGATTTATAAGTGCTTAGAAGTAACAGTCAATTTTGATTGAAGTTGTAGGTGTAAAAATCACCTGTTATCATAGTTGCTGCCACCACAAAATAAAACTTGATTGTTTACTTTTATTTTTCTTTCACATTTTGTAGCAATAGCATATATGTGGTCTTTTAAAATTGGATTCTGAGAGCTGATGTTTATATTCAAAATCTAATTTTATGGAAAAGTAGTAAGGCCTGTGGAAGGTTTTAGGAAAATATCCTTGTTTATGATGTGTATTTAGAACACGTTAAAAAATCAGTCTTGTTCTTGGGAAGACAGAACTCTTATTTTCTTGTTTTTGTGGGGAGTGTGTGTGTTCTTTGCTAGAAATTTAATGCTGTGTTCTATTATTCTGATTTTTTTTTTTAGTCGTTAGTTTATAGGAGGAATACCATTACTCTGCCTCTAGATGATAACTCTGCTTTACATATGCCTCGATGAGATCAATCTTTGGTTGATAAATACTTTCAAAAATTTTCTGCCCTATTGTACTTGATTTTATTTTTGTATTCTGACTGATGCATCTATTGATTTTTTTTTTCTTTTTTTTTCCATTTGAAAAATGTCCTGGAAAGCTTCTAAAAACTGTCATGTCTTTTTTTTTCTCTTTGCCCTTATTCTGTAGAACACTTGTGGACTGACAGTGATGCCTCCTTATTGTCTTTTCTTCTTTTACCTTCCAGCATCCTTTTGACTATTTATGTTGTTGCAGAAATGAAGTGAGTCTAGGAGAGGGAGGAGGAAGGATATGGAGAATGGGAAGGGGCAGGATAATGATACAAGCTCTGGTAATCAGTGTAAGTTCATTGGGTACAGGACTATTCTCTCTTCTAGGCTCTCATTCATTAGGCCTATTGCTGGCTTTTGCTCATTTGGTCAACAAAAGCAAAAGCCATTAGAGACTGAGCTGTAGCATGCTTGCAGGAGGGAGTAGGGACAGGCAGCATTCAAACTGTGTTTTACAGCTGCAGTAGTGCCTTAGCCAACATAATGAGCTGCAGTTCTCATGTAGGGATTTGAGAGAAGTTGGACACAATAGCCCCCTGCTTTTTTCTTCTGAAGTTCAGTCTCATATGGATTCTTCCTGTTCACAGATTTTTCTGTGGATCAGGATGAGAAAGAATTCAGAAGTTTTGTGAATGAATTGTGTTTTGCAATGGCTAAATGTGGAATCCAGTCTTTTTTTTCATTTTTTGTATGGGATCAAAAAAGATTTCTATAAGCATTTGGGTTCAAATCATGCTTTCTGTAGTTTTACTTAGGATTGAAGGAAATCAGCATGTGTCCACTGCTGGAGGGAGAATGTTCCCCACCCTAACTTACGTGCTTCCATCTCCTCTTACCTTGCTCACCTGGTTGTATGGCCAAGCAACATGTGAGCCTGGCGAAAAAACAGGACTTGTTTTTCTATCAGTTTATTTTCTTCCATTTTAATTAGCTGTATTTTGCTGTAAAGACATGTGTAGTAGAGCTTGTTCAAAGTAAGTGGTAGAAGTGTGCAATTAGGACTGTAGAACTGGAAGAGAGAAAAAGGAGTACAGAGCAAAGCTTCAGTCAGCTAAAGCCATAACATAAAATCACACTCTTAGTCTAGTCAAAGTGAATCATAGCACTTTAACCTGTTTTGTAATAACGTCAGAAATAGTTTCTCTTTTTCTCTGTGGAATGATCTGATTTAAAAAAAATAAATAAAATTGACAGCACTATAGAAGCAGGGTTTTTTTGTCATGTGAATGTTATGTAATGGTAGGAAAATAGGAACAGGGAGCTTCCTTTAGTATTTTTTATATTGGAGGGTACTTTCACCATTCAGCTTTAGAAAAGTAACTTGGTTTACAAGGTTAGGAGCTAACAATCCACTTCAGTACCAGTGGAAGTTAAAGGCTCCTAAGCAGATGATCTGTCAACTGAAATGTTAACCTCAAATTAGAAGGACCCAAAATAACATTCATTAGAAATTCAAATCCTAGGTCTTTCACAGAGCAATTACTTCTTTCACTTCCAATTCCTCTAACTTAAATTTCATATGGAAATGACATGATTTTTTAAATTTTTGACTTGCAGATTGTTTTCTATTTGTAGAATTGTAGGAAAGTTTTGCATTTGTTATGACCGTAACACAATTAGCCTTGTGAAAACAAACAGTAGACAGCTTCTGTATTAGATATAGAGCTGTCTGGGAACCCCTACTAGAAGGCACAAGTGTAAATCAGAAAGAAGGACTAAATGGCACAAAAGGGTTTGATACTGTAGTAGTCTGTTTAGGAAAAAAAAAAAAAAGGAGAGGGGGAGGAGGGAAGTTAGGTTTGAAAGTTAGCAAGATTTTTTCACCAGGTGTAATCAGTGTGAAACAAATGTATGAGTGCAGGGATGACAGCCTGAAATGTCTGTGTGTGTGTATATTAAAAAAGAAGAAAGTCAGATACTTCCTACCAATTTTGTTCTTTAAGCAAGGATACTTAAGAACAAAAGTGTATCTGTAATGGCAGTGCGTATTTGTACATAAATGTTTATACACACATGCCACAGTACTCATGTGCAATCTGTATACACATGCACATACTGTCTGCCTATAAATATAAATACATTGATACAAAGATACCTACTTATAGAGATTTTTTATTTTTAACTTTCAGGTTAGTCCATTACCGTGCCACTCTGCAGGTCCCTACTCATGTAAAAGATTTTGTGGGCGGCTTCTTGGTTGTCAGAATCACACCTGTATGAAAGAGTGTCATCGTGTTACTAAAATCAACAGTAGTGCAGATGAAAAGAAGGTAGGTTGATTTTTTCCTTTTGCTTTTACTTTATTGTGTTTTCTAAGTTGTCTTCAGTATTAACTGGAAAGTCCGGAATTTGCTGCTAGAACACATAGGATCTATTCCAGATTCCACTGGAATCTGATGGATGTGTGATCTGTTCCCCCTGATGTTGTGACAATTAGCTAGTGTGTACTCCTTAGACAATAAAACCAGGTTAGTATGTATTTCATAAATGCTGCACCTCTTGTTTTTTGGTAGCTTAATGTTATGTTGCTTTGTTTGCATGACCTACTGATAATGCTTCTACGCAGATGCGCTTGTAGTCTACTGGGAATGCTGCTTGATGAGAAGAGCTGGATATGGGTTGAGGAGGTTTGATATCTTTGAGAGAGAGCACTGGAAATATTGTAGAACAGGCCAAGACTTCTTGAATCACTGGAATGATATATTTGCATATCAATTTCTTCTAGAAACTGCCACTTATGAGCTGAAGATCTTAGCTGAGAATATTATTATGAAACAAATGACAGTGCAAAGGTGAAAGTTGCTGTAGTTTTCATTAGATGAGAGCACATATCCTCTGGTTTAAGGGAATCATAGTTTGGAGGAAAAAGGCTTCTTAAGCTTTTAAAACATTAATTTAAAAAAATGAAGCATCATCTCTGGTCATGGAGAAAACTGAGCAATCAGTTGGATACAAAGGATGGCTTTTATGCTGTGACTTATTGTTGTATTTTAACTTTAATAGCATGATTTATTTCTGAATTCGAGTTGTAGAAGAAGTATTGTTTATCTGATAACTGTATATATTACAGTTATGCTAGCATTTAATCAATGATTGTAGATTTTTTTATTTGAAGAGTATGAACTGTTAGGGCAATTTGTGGACCAGTAAACTCCAGCAAGAGAATGACAACAGTAAATACTGACAGTGACATCTCTCTAAGCATCTCTAGTTATGAGTGTAAGAGAGTGTCTGCTTTACTCCTTCAGTTTAACCAGTTGACGCGTATATGGGTCAGGGTTATGCCTGGCTCTGTTTTGAATGCAACAATGCATTCTCCAAAGAATGATGCTGTGTAAATATTGAGTATTAGTAGATCTTATTTCTCAATTTTCTTAGAACTTTTTAAGTCTTCAGTTGGTTTTGACATCTTAGAGCTTTAGTTCTGTTGTTTTAATAGACTAGTAGACTAAATTTCAAGTGTATTCAGGAAATGGCTGTTTAAATCTCTTGCCTGTATCTTTATAATGATTTTTCTGTCTGGAAATAAGGTTTGTTCTGCCTGTTAGAAAATATGGTAGAAAGGCCAGCTGTTTGCATTTACACACCATTTGCTACATTTCTTCCCACAGTTTTATAAATGCTTTCATTTGCTGTTAACTCTCCTAGGTATTGATTTAGGCATTGTGTGTTTTGTAGATGATCACTGTAGAAAGGTTCCTTTTTAAACTTCTTCAGAAATTGTTCAACTGCAAGTGGAAGAAAATAAGAGGAAGAATGTTTAAAACTTAAATCCTTATGTGCTTATATCAAACAGCATAAAACAATGGCTGGAACCACGGGCTGAGGCCAATTGTATGAGGTTCAGCAAGACCAAGTGCTGGGTCCTGCACTTTGATCACAACGGCCCCATGCAGCACTACAGGCTTGGAAAACTGTGTGGTGCAAATGAGTTTGGGAGTGCTGGCTGACAGCTGGTTGAGCATGAGCCAGCAGGGGGCCAAGAAGGGGATGGCATTCTGGTTTGTATAAGAAGTAGTGCAGCTAGCAGGCTCAGGGAAGTGATTGTCCCTCTGTACTTAGCAGTGATGAGGCCTCACATTGATTACTGTGTTCAGTTTTGGGCTCCTCAGTACAAAAAAGACAGTGAGACCTTGCAGCATGTCCAGAGAAGAATGACAACCACAGGTTGTATGAGGAGTGGCTGAGGGAACTGAAACTGTTCAGTCTGGAGGAGAGGAAACTCAGAAGAGACCTTGTTGTTCTTTACAACTACCTCAAGGGAGATTGTAGAGGGATAGAGTTCAGCTTCTTCTCTCAGGTAACTAGTGATCAGACAAGAGCTAACGGTGTCAAGTTGTGCCAGGGAAGGTTCAAGCTGGATATAAGAAAAAATTTCTTCTCTGAAGAGTGATCAGGCTGTGGGAACAGGCTGCTCAGGGAGGTGGTGGAGTCAGTGTCCCTGAAGGTATTCAAGAACTGTGTAGATGTAGAACTGAGGGACGTGCTTTAGTGGGCTGATGGGTTAACAGTTGGACTGGATGATCCTGGAGGTCTTTTCCAACCTTGAAGATTCTATGAATTAGTTCTTTTGTAGAAGCACTGTATTGCCTCATTCTTAGGTAAACTGTCTTTACTTTGGTTGGTGTATGTGGAACTGAGCATTTGAATGTGATTGTGTGAACCTTGAATACTGTGCTTAAGGGGTTCAGTTATTAAATCACATCGATTTATCTGTGCATATTTGATTGCAATCTGAGGTTCTGTCTAAGACAAGAATGAATAGGAATTGAGCTTATTTTACCTTTCTAATGTTCATCTAATATTTTCTGGAAGGGTTGCACAAACTATCATATACATAGGGAAATTGAATGGTTTTGTTTCTTAAACCTCCACACCCATGTATTGTAAAGCAGTGTATCATGACTGAAGTATTACAATAACATGTTGGGTGGGAAGAGTTAGTTCTGAATATGAAATTCTTTTTCTAACAGTTTTCCATAGAAAATGAACAGACTTAATGGCTATTTTCCAAAGCACTAATATTAAGAGACCCTTTCATGTCTAGGAGGCAAAATAGAGCTCTTTTTGTCCCATATACACTGACATTTCTTTAATAGAAAAAAACACATTTTAATATTTTGCTTGAGGGATATGTTACTGAATAGCTGAATTCTATGGGAAAAAGTACCCCAACTCTTTCTTCTATCTAAAAGCTTGTTAGTGACTTCTAGTAAACAATCGTTCGGCACTTTCTTTAGTACTTTGTTTTTATTTTGTTAGGCAGGTCCAGAATGTTTGCAGTGTGAAGAGGAGTGTACCAAGCCACGGCCATTGGGCTGTCCTCACCGATGTGTTTTACCCTGTCATCCTGGGGATTGTCCATCATGTCTCCAGATGCTTAAAATAAAGTGTCACTGCAAACTGTCAATACTGTATATTGAATGCTTGTAAGTGTCAGAACTGAACCAAACTTCTTGTTGGAATGCTCCTAATTGGAAACTATTTGAAATGTCTGGGGATGGGAGCTATTCCTTTGGCAAGTTACAAAACTTATTTTCAAGGTTATCATTTGTAATATAATGCATTGTTCTTATATTTCAGTGTTTCCAGTGTTCTTATTTGGTAATACTGCTGAAATTACTGTGTTTGTATGGAGTCTCATGAGCAGAATTGATCTTAATGCTTTTATAGTACACTGATACTTTGAGTTATCCAAGTACATAATAATCTATGTAATATTTTTGATTTACCTATGGTTCTTTTACAGTAAATAAAGAAGAATTTTGTAACATTAATTAGATTTAATATAGCTATTGCAAAAGATCTTTTAGCTAGAAGTCTCAGAAAAATGTGGACTTCTGAAACAAAATGTCCTTCAAACTCTATCTATTTTAAGTGGAAAACATCTTAGTAATCATTTGTGCTCATTTTAATTATTTATGAGTGTGTGGGAAGAAGGGGAAGTTCAGCTTTACTAGATATAAATTGGATGTGTGGGTTTGAGCATTATCCTCTGTATGTATGTTGCTCCAAAAACATTCATCCCACGCATGCATGTTTGTTTTTGTGCTCTCTTTAAAGCACTGTAAGTCCTCTTAATTTATGTGTTTTTGCTTGATAGAAACCTAGTGTCATTTATATTAGTCTCATGGGATGTGAACAAATTACCCCATTTCTCTTTGCAATGAGATACACTTAAAATACATTCCTAATTGTACTGATTCCTGTTTTTTTGTTTTGTTTGGTTTGTTTGTTTTTAATTTGGAATTTACAACAAATACATCTTTTCTTCTGTAGAAAACTAACAAGTGCTGATGTAAAAGAAAAAGATCTTCTTACTTCCTGCAAAAACCAGTGTCCAAAACAGGTAAACCATATGTTAACAAATAAATATGATTTCATGTATGTCTGGAAGCTTGCAAATTTTATGTTTTGTAGGTTATTTTTATACAGTCTCAGGTCAAGCAAGCTAAAGAAGCTTAGTCTAAATGAATGTGCTGGATGATAGGTGCAAAGAGTAGTTTGTGAACTGTATTTGTAGGACAGTTATTAATGTCTAGATATCAAATTGGAAGGTTATATCAAAGGATCAAGAACTGTGGAGATGTGGTAATTAGGGACATGGTATAGTCAGCGTGGTGGTGATAGGTTGATGGTTGGACTTGATCTTAGAGGTCTTTTCCAACCTTAATGACTTTTTATTCTACCGGGGATATATCTCCAGGACAACACCAGTGAATGGTTTGAAAGCTGAAGCCAGTGAGATTGAATGAGGAAGAGTATGTCCTTTAATGTGGTTGAAAATGGATACTGAATATGTATCCTCAAAATACTAGATGCTCTTTGGTTGGGGACAAATACAGAGGACTGTATTTGTGATTTTTATTATTCAGGGTTAGTGATCGCTGTCTGCACAACATTTTTAGGAAACAAAAAAAAAAATTTTTGTGAAAAAACATTTGTGACCTAAGTATCTGACTATATGAAGGCTTGCTGTAAAGAAGAAGAATATCCTTGTTACATGGCAAACAGGCTACGAACTAGTGGCTGTATCAGTTCTGAAGATTCATGTTAAGTACTGCCTTTCAGTAGTAAAGCTTGTAGAGCATGGGAAGAATATGTTGGAAAGGCTACAGAATTTTCATCAGTAGCAGCTTAGACATGTACTGGGATTAGTCCAGTTATGGATTTTATTACTTTAAGACATAAGGGATGGGCCACATGACTTCTTCCTAGTCCCTCCCAGTGCTGTTATTCTGTGCTGCTTGTGTTTTCAGAAATCTATGTATTACTTACTATTGTGCCTTTGTTCTTTAGTTGTCATTAGTTGTGGCAGGGGTGACAGCCCTTTCTTCACTGTTTCCATGCTGTAGAATTAGAAAATTTACAAAGTGGAAAAACTTGAATAGTTACGGATATTTTGGAAAGTGTTTCCACTGCTAAACAATTCAGAATTTCTGAGAAATTCTGCTTCCCTGCAATAAAGGAAAGATGCTGGTTTGCCTATGGTGTCCTCTAGTCTGAGATCTGTCGTCTTGCCTTGTCTGAATTCTGCCTCAGCTGAATAGACATAGGTTCAAAACTTATCTTTGTTGAATTATTTTCCTGGTTTCAGAAGTGTTCAATCTTAACATTAGATAAACTTTTAGGTTTTGAATAACTTGCAAAACTGACACTATTCCTGCCTGCTTCCCAAGAATTTCTGTTTCTCTGCTTTTCAGGGAAGGTGATGTTAACAAATCTATGAAACCCCAGTAAAAATTCTGAGCTCTTTACTATGTGCCTATTTGCATCTTCTACTTTTCTCCTGTGTCTTTGTAATGTCTTCATTTTGCTTATCCTCTTTATTTGTTTTGCATGAGTAAATGTATGCATCTGTCAGAATTTTCTCATCTGAATGTCTGTTATTTCTCTTCCTGACAGGGGAACGCTTTAGGATATTATTTCATTATCCTTTTACCTCTAATTTTTGTCCTTCTGTTTCCCTCTCTGTTACTTTGGTTTTATTTGCTGCAAGAGTTCCTCCTCTTTATTTCCAAGAGTACTTCCAATCTCTTAACGTGAACTGTGTGTTCCTGTACTTCAGCTTCTCTTCAAAGACTTTTTCCATATCTCATCTTTGACTTTGATTAATGTAACTGTTCTAATTTTTCTGGACACGTTCCCCAGACTTGGTCTGGGGTTTAAAATCCATCCAGTAGTACTACTGAATTCAAGTTTGCAGTTCAGAATTGCATCGTCTGTAGAACAGGGCCTTTTTTGAACTGAATTCAGTGGGATGTGAACAGAAAACTCAGGACAACAGAATCTGTTTTAGTTGGATAAAGCTTTTGCTTAACTCTTAAAGTTCTCATTCCAATAGATGCCTTAAAAGATAAGAATTTATGTAGTTTCTTCTACATGAAAAATTTTTGTAATCAGTTATATGAAAATAGGTGCTCTTCCCTTCCTGTGTTTTTAATTCTGTATCTTAGTAGTTTTCTTGAAACATAAGTGTTAGGAACTATTTCAAGCAAGATTGTACTACCTTTGTTTTTCAGTTTTCCCTACTTTCCCGAATTCTGTTTTCCTAACCTCAGGAATACTCTATGTTCTTCTTAATTTCTTTTTGCCTAAAAAAAAATTGTTCCCTCAACACCAAATTTGAAGTGTTTAATCCTGGAAGCCTGAAAGTAAATATCAGGTTAGTGTTTATGAGAATCTCCTTTTCAGTGTCAGAATCTGTGCTTGGTTTACCAGAAGAGCTCAGTGAAATGTTTTGTTAAAAGTCAGTGTATTCTGTAACTCCACCAAGTTGAGCATAATGCAGTTTAGGTTCAACAGAATGCAGTATTCTACTGAAGTCTTAGTTTTGAGATGTCTGTCTTTTTGGTTAATGGAAATTGTGCTAAGCAGCATGCTAGCACATTTGAAGTACAGGTAGCATGCTTCTTCAGAGGATTATGAAAATCAGTTATGTTGTCTGGTGCCTTGGAAAAAGTACAACAGGAATTGAATAGTCCTGCCAGGTTTCATGCTTTTGTTTTGGATATGATGGTATAAAGCTATTAGAAAAAGCTTCAAGTATTGTGTGGTGCAGCTCATATTTCCTATCTGCTTTAGGGAGAGACAAAGTCTTTGATATTGCTACAGCTGTTGGATGGGAAGCTTTAATTAAAAAGTCCTTTGCTTTGTTTGGTAGCAATAGCTAAATATCCTGTTGAAGGAAATTTAACTTTTTCTTTTAATCAGTGGTGATTAAATTCTTATGATCATGTTAGCAGATGTTTTGGGGCAGTTCTTAAATGCAAGTTTTAACAGCCTTATGGGTTTACATATCCATTTATCTGTTTAACATGTTTTTCTTTGTTCTGTGTAATTACTATTTTTTTTTTTGACAGAATAATAGTACTTTGTGCTTTTACTGTGCACTCTGCTACTGTCTTAATGTGAAAAACAGGATCCCATTGTGATGCAACTACGAGGGCTGCTCCGAAAGTAATGCCTCCTATTTTATTATGTTGGCCCGTGACATCTGAGGGTGATGTTGTTGGGATGGCAGTAGAGGCTGAACCTTCCTACCAGTATTCAATTACATTCTGTTGCTGTGCAGCAGAAGCTTTGCTTCTATCAGTAGCACATTTTCCTCCATGTCTAGCTTAAGCAGCAGAGGTTTTCACTCTGAGAAGACGGCTGCATTTAAAGCTGGTGAGTCTGTCCCATAGGTTGGAAGTGATAAACTCAACTTCTGTTTGTAACTTTTGAGACGGCTGCTCAAGAGCAGGGTTCTCCTTATGTGTGTATTAACAGTATGTTTTTATTACCTGCTGGTGAAGATTAGTTAAGCATCCACAAGTGTTGACTGTTTTTGTTACCAGATATAATGTTAGGATTTAAATGTATTCCCAAAGTGGAAAAAGCTCATGAAGGTTTCTTTTTGTTTGTTTTCAGAGTTTTAGATTACAGTGCTTTCTTTTAAAGGGCTTGCCATGACAATTATAGAGCCTGTTCATTTCAGCCTTTAGCTTACTAGCTATTAACAACAGAATATTTACAGTGAAAAAGATCTAAAGGGACACATGTTATATTTTAGCAACTAGTAGCTTAACATTTACAGAAAAAGAGCAAAAACCCCTCCCTTCCCACTACAGCACTTATCTGGCAGAAGTGGTAGGATTGCTTCTGTTCTCTTAGCTTGGTGGGGATGTTGTTTTGCCACTCATCAAACTGTTTCCCATGATTTTATATGTTATGTTTGCGTTGGAGGGGGTGAGAAGCAACTGAAAATGTCAGCTCCATTCTTGTCCTGCATCCTGCTGAGTGTGAACTGTGTGACTGTATGTGCTAAATGAGCAAATATGGTTTTGGTATTGGATTAAATGTATTCCTGCGCTGTGCACTGGTGGTATGTAGCATAAAAATTTCTACTGCAGTAGCACCGGGAGATTATCTAGAATTTGCAGCTCTGACGTGAATTATAAAACTGTTTGGACTTCGACATTATTGCAGAAAGTGTGCCTAGTGAGTACGGAAGAGCACTTTGGAATGGTACATTCTAGCTTAGGATGTCCTGCAGATGCGACTTAGTAGCTGTTTCAGAGCATAATGCTATTGGGCAGGGAGCCAGAAGGACGCTATCTCCCTTACTATGCAGAGGCTGTGTTGACTGCCTTTGCAAGGATTGGAGTCACTGGTGAGCAGCACTCGTGTTAGTACTCTGTGCCCCTGGCCTGTACTCTTACCTCAGCATGTACAAAGCTTAAACATGAGCTTCTAACCCATCTTTACAAAAACGCAAGGCATAATGCAAGTAGGTGATCAATGTGCCAAACAAAACTAAATTCCTTATTTGATAGAATGACCAATTTCTTTTTTCCTCCAGACAAAGAGATGAGATCCCTCACATCATGCTTCAGGTGGGCACTTGAGTCTGTGCCAGGCAGTAAACAGCTAGTTCATGTAAAGGAGAGGATTGACAGAAGGGTTAGGGTTTACTGAAGGAAACAAAGGAAACCTTTGTCCCTTTGTATTATCTCGTATATCACCTGTATAAGATCCATTTAAATATACCATCTCTCATCATTCTTTTGAGAGGATCATTCTTAAGATCTCCGGCTCTACAATACCTTAAGGTATTTTCCAAGCTGTGCTATTTGCTTGATTGCAGTTAACAGTTGAAATGTCATCTTTTAATTAAAAATAAAAATAAAAAAAATAAAAGGCAGCCTGTAATATTACTTTCAATAGTTTTATTATTTAAACCTACATTAATATATGAGTCATTTGGGTATCTTACATGAGTTATCACCTTTGATTATCAACAGTATTGAACAGTACTGATTTATGTAATTGAAAATGAGAAGTCATCATTGTGAAGATTTTGTCTGGGACCTAAGCAAGGTCAGTTAAGTTCCTAACTGATAGTGGAAGAAAGTTTGTGTTCACTCCTGTGAATTTTTTTTTTTAATATCTAATGTCATTTTGGGAACATTGTTACATTCCTAAAGGGCAGCAGCATATTTAAATTACTATCTCAGTTCTTAATACAGAAACAGATAGTAATAGTTTCATTGTAAGTGTTAAAAAATGTCACTGACAGCTTAAAAAAAGGAAATACTATTTATCAGATGTCAAAACCAAGATAATTTCCAAATGTAAAAATTTAGGATTTTATGAAATTATTTCAGATGTAAGATTATTGGTGGCCTGTAACTGACTCCTGCGTAGTTCATAAGGTTCTTGCATGTAAAACGTAGTCTTAAAATATTTTTGCTTCTAATTCTTCCCTCTTGTTAGCAATTTGTAGATCAGGCTGAGTCATAACATGCTTAATTTCAGTTTTTTCTTCTTACCTCATCTATTCCTCCAGCTTACAGGTAGTTAGGGTAGTTGTTGTATGAATCATCGTGGAGATGACTGTTCCTGCAATATTTGGAAGAAAAATATTGTTTTTTTAATCAAACTGTCCCAATAAAAGAGAAATAATTCTACGTGAACTGAAAAGCTGTGAATAACTAGTGAAATAAGTTGATTTTTTTTTTCTTTCAAATCTTCCAAGAAGGAAAACAAACCTGATATGCTGAATGAGTTTTCTGCTCAGCTGCTATGTCTGAAATAAAACTAGTTCACAGGTTGCACGTAATTTCACAGATACTTATTGTTGGGGGTATTTTTTTGTTTTGCTGTCTGTAGTTGCCTTGTGGTCATCGGTGTAAAGAGATTTGCCATTCAGGGTGTTGTCCTCTGAACTGCAACCAGAAGGTTAAACTCAAGTGTCCTTGTAAGAGACTAAAAAAGGTAAGTTTTGAAGTTAACAGTTCTGAGAATGACGTATTTTCTTCGTATGTCCCTAGACTTGTGTAGATGGGTGGTGTCTGGTGCAGATTTGGAATAGAATCAGTGACTTGAGCAGAGCAATAAAAGCAGCTGAAGGTCTGGGTGGAACTATTGAAATATTCACTGAGGAACATAAAATTTATTTTAAAACGTGTTATCTGCCAGACTTAGAATACCTTTATCTTCAAACACACTTCAATTTTTGTTGTTCCATTAGGAAAATAATCAGATGACCTGGAGTGATTTAAGAAGCACATTTTTTTTCTGATTATAATGATAAGTTTATAATTACATAAATTGCAACAATCACGGATGTTTTGAATCCCTAATTGATGTTTTTGGTTTTGTTTGTCTCCAGCTCTTAAAGCAAATAGTGGCATCAACATTCTTAGCTTTTAGCAGAAATAAAGGACAAAGCTTATTATAGCTATCAAGTATTATGAAGGGAAGAACAGAGGCTGATGTGAACTCTTGGCCTTTTGTCAAGTGTTAATAACCTAATGAAAAATTCACTATCTGTCTTAATTAAAGCATGCCTAAGTTATTTTCAAGACCCAGTTATCTTCTGAGCTTTACGCAGAGAATGCAGTTCCCTAGAATTCTTAGTTTCTCCAAGAAATGTCTTCTGCAATCCAAAATCTTGCAGGGAGCATGTTCAAGAGAAAGATTGTTAATGCGCAAACAAAGTGCTTCAAATTGAGCAGTCTCTGCTTACAGATAGCAAACTCTTCTTATTCATAAGTTGCCCATGGTACAAAGCAATGTTGACCTCTGCTGTGGATAGATTATTTTGTTGTGCCTAAGTGCACCCATTAATTTCAGTCTTTATTTCGCTACTCTGTTTAGTAAAATCAATAATGTTGTTGGTTGAGTATATAGTTGTACTTCTGATTCTCACTCCTTAAGATACGGGTTGACAGTTGGACTTGATGGTCTTTGAGGTCTTTTCCAACCTTAATGAATGTTATGATTCTGTGCTATATACCCATTAAAAAATATGCCTGTTTCTTATGCTGAACTTAACTGAATAAAGAAGATGAATATTTCCATGATAGCTCTGTTATATCTAGTTGTTACTGTCCATAATTTTCATAATGTTTTTGGAGAAGTTAAATGTGATATCATCTTTTTTTGAACTATTTATGTTTAGATCAGTTCAGATTTTATTGTCCCAAAATGCCAAGTTGTGTTTTATATTTGTGAATCACCAACTGAAGTGTGGTAACAAAAAGCAATGAAATTAATTTTTAGGATGCTTGCTTTTCTCTCTTTGACTGCCCAGAAATAGAACGTTCCAAATCTGCTGTTCTGAAAGTTTTGTATTCTTTAAATCTGATGACAGTTATTGGCTTTTTTTTTTTTTAAATCTAGTAAATTTAGTTATGGTAAGGTGGAGAGGTTGTTATGAGTGGTTATTAATTCTTTTGTGATGCTGGCCCACTTATGTAAATGGCCATGAAGTAATCCTTCTGATTCCTAGTGAAATGGTATTTCCCTTAAGAAAGAGAAGAAAGAACTGTCCCCATCTTAAATATCATCTCACTGTTTCCAGGTCAAGCCCCAAATGTATAGAGAATTACAGTGTAGAAAGTAAATGATGATAGAACCAATGAGCCATTGATAATTGGACCTTGTATCAGTTGCTTTCTAACTTGTTTCTGTGGTGTGAAAGATGTTTTCTAACATTTGTGTTATTTGAATCTGCTCTTGCCTGTGATCATAATGAGTATATGTTGACTCCAGAAGATCCTTATGTGTATTTGCTTAGAGTTGTATACTTAAGAGCAGACAGTGAATGTCTGTCTTAGCTTTTTGGATAGGATAGTGAACCTGTATATTTAGTCTTCTGTGCCTGCAGCTTTCCATGTGATCTTTAAGATAAGGAGAAACAGAATTCAGTACCTAATATTTATAGTTGAATTCTCCTCTTCAGAAGTACCAGTCTTCTGTCTGTGTATGCTACTGATGGAGCTGGTAGTTGATAGGACACTTATTCCAAGCTGCCCGGTAAATATGCCTCATCTGAGCCAGCACAACGAATATCAAACAGAGGAGTTTGCAATTCGAGTGCAGAACAGGAGGATTTTTTCTTCCTTTTCTGGTGTTTAAGTCAACTATGCCTATGCATATAAACATACAAGGTCATATAAAGCACTTGAATTTGTGACCATCAACTTGTGATGGACCATATTCTTAACCATCTAGGCCAGTGGTTTTTCTTAACATGCTTGAATTGCTCTGAAGGAAAATTAGATTTGGTTTTACTATGTATTATGAAAATTAAAAACTTGTTCTACCTATTGTCAAAAGTATGAAAGCCAGTGTAGCTTCTGGTTATGGTACTATGCTTTCCTGACAAAATTTTTCATAGGCTAGTAGCATGGATAACAACTTTCTATCTGTGGTGTTTTTGTTGTTGTTGCTGTTGTTCTTTGGCCTTCAGTGAAAGGGGGAGGAAGGAAGGGAAGTAAAAGAGCTCTTCCCATGACCAGACCTTGCCCTGTAGTCTCAGCCAGTTGTGAGAATTGATATGAAGTTACATACGAGTTACTTATTAGTTACTTTGCATGGTAACTTTTTTAATGGAGTTCACAAGGTTATGTTGCTTTGTCTTAAATAAACAAGTGAAAAAAGAGAAAAGACAAGAAAAATTAAACTGAACTGTTAGATTTATTCTTGCTTTCACTTTAGCTTATCATAAAGAAGGAAAATAGAAAAGGGTACTTGAATACAGTTATGGTTTCAAATAATATTTATTAATTAGCTTCTTTTTATAATTATACCAAATAAGAATGTTTTACAGTTTTCCTAACAAAATGAACATTATAATGCAATTCTTATGTAGGGAAATGAATTACAAATAGCTCATGAGTTTATACTTAACAGGAAATACAGTGCAGCAAGATACAAGAAGGACAAGTTTCACTGGAGTGCGATGCATTATGCAAGGAAATGAAACGAAAGGCGTCTGAGGTAGTGTATTTATTTTAGTTATTTGTCCTCATTGCCTTGAGAAAAGTTGGAAAAAAACGAACAGATCATTATTTTTTCAAGACAGTAGCAGCAAGAAATGCAACATAAGTCAATGTACTGTTTAATTACATGTTTAATTTTTGGACCATTGAATGTGGCTTATTGTAGAGAATTGCACTACTTGTAGATGATGTTAACTAAGTTAATGAAATTCTGTGTTAAGATAATAGTCCGTTATTTCTTCTTTGTTTTTAACATACGTTATTGTAACTGGAGTCTTCCTCTTCAACCAAGAACTGCTAATCAATGATAATAAAATCATTGCGGCTAATGAGAGCTTTAGAAGCACTTCACTTCATTTAGGCCTTACTCTTCCTTTGGAGAATGGTAAAGGGTGAACCTGTTGAGCAGTATTAGATAACTTCCAGACATACAGAGAGCTTTCAGCTATGGCATGTGCTTCTCAGCCTCTTGTAAACATGAATGCTCTCCGTTTTTTTGTTTTTTTTTTTAAGTAGCGAAACTGCTGCATAATCTCACCTGGAGAGATATTGCTTTTATAGGCCTGTGCATATTTTTTAATGAAAACATAAGGAATTGGTGTGTGCTTTGGTTGATTTTTATCAACTCAGTATATGTAATAAACATTCACCGGATAGACTCACTCTGTGAAAATGACTTCTGTCTGTTTCTGCTCAGAATGTCAGGATTGACAGGCAAGTTCTAACATGTACCATGTAAGCCAAATCCTACACCTTTGCAAGCGGTTTGAATGCTAAGATTCTTGGAATATACTTCTAGAAAAACCAACAATAACTAATCATTCTAGTTAAAGTGTGGAAGTGAGTTTGTTGGACATGGAGTGCACTAAAGTAGGGTGAATTCGTAGAAGTCTGAATCAACACAGGAGCACATTTTGGTGGGGTCCAGTGTTAGCTGCTGCTTTACTTCAGCAGATATTATTTCCTATTTTTTTTTACCTGTGCCACTGCCTTCCACTGGGAGGAGTATTCTAATGCAACTAGCAAATGACTACAAGTTCCTATGACACACAGTATGTCCATGGCACTGTTTATCATAAACTAGCTTTGTGTTTCTTCCTCACAGAAGAATGTGAACTTCATTTTTAGTTTGTATGATGCAACCTGTGTTGATTTGCAAATGACATGCTAGAATGATATTCTATTAAATGTGCTTGACAAAATTAGATTATTATGTCAGTTGCTGCTTCATGTGTTAAGACTAGAAAAAATAGCTTTGTTGAAAGTCCAAATATATACAAAGAGAACCTAGTTTGCACTATTTGGAAAGTGATCCTCACTTTCCAAAAATGAAGTGTATTAGTTCTTAATTAATGAACTCTTATTACATGACACAGTGAGCACCCACTTCTGAGAGATTCAGTGTTGTTTACTGTTTCAGATTTTTTTTTCCACACTGGTTATAATAGTTAATCTTCCTGCTATACCTATGTATATGACCACAGCAGGGTACAAAAGAAGCTCTTCTGTTGCTTCATTCTATGTTTGTGGGCCAGTTTTTCTTTTGGAATTGATATTCTGCCATTAGATGGCAGTGAAATACCAGGAGGATAGTGGTGCAGTTTTGTGCACCAAACTTTCCTATTTCAGGTATGCATTGAGTGAAAAGATCTTTAAGATGCTTTTCTGAAGAGAGACTCTGCCACTGTCTAGGGTTAATGAAATTATTAGTGATATTCCATGTATGGTTTAACAATTCAAAAAATCATCTGAAAATCTGCAAATGACTACTTGTTCAGTGCACACTCTTTGAGCTACTGTATTCTAAAGCATGAGGTGGTATGCCTTCTGCTTAGCCTTCAAGAGCTCTTAAGTTATAAACTGATTGGAACAAATTCCATGTGCATACCTTATTTGGTTAATTACCCTTTTTAGTATGCAAATTATGATATATATATATGTACTCACATCGACCAATTATTGGGATAAAGATGGTTTTTAATTTCAAGTTGTCAGTCGTATTTTTACATCTTATAATACTCTATAATTCTATGATCTAATTTTACTGAGGCAGTGTTAAGAGGCTACAGAGTTGAAGGGAAAAGAAATGCATTCAAGGAGGAGACACATAACCACAGACCCAGTGTATTGGTACTGCCGTTAATGTAGTGATCCCAGACTGAGGGAATTTCAGAGATAGAGCTGGTGTCTTAATGTTTAATGGCTTTGCATCTATCTCCAGTTTGGTAGTAGGTCTAGTTGTTTTTCAGCTGCCATAGACTTCTAACGTATGTAAATGTCCTGTGGCACTTGATTTTTAGGTTTAGCCAAGCATTACACCGAGTATTTCCCTCTATTGTAAATATGCCTCCTGTTAATTTCATACCTTTGTTTTTGTATAATGAAAAATACTTACTGATATGTTCTTTTTATTTGTCATTTTCACTCTCTTCAGGATTTTGTGTCTTGTCAATCACCTGCTTTTTACCTGATGGATCTAAGTTATGCATCTCTTATCTAGGCAGAAGCCACTTTATCCCATTGTTCTCTGCATATTTTCAGGCTTCACATCCTTTTGTTATTGTAGGATCAAAATAGTGCAGGAACTGTAATACAAGTGCATTGTATGTTTATATTTTAACATATTTTCTGCGCCATTCTGTTTCCTCATAATTTCTGGCATTGAATTTGCTGTCTTGAATGCTACATAACAGCTCTATAGAATGATCAGTTGTAATTCCAGGGTTCATTTTTCATGGGACTTTCTGATGGAAATTGCCTGTTAGCATACAGTGTGCTGAATTCAGGATTGAGTAACTAAAAACTTAGAGTGACTTTCTTCAGGAATTTTCCCTGGTATTCATGAATAAAGTTTTTTTCCAGGTTTTATATTTGTTGAGTTGAGTTTTCCAGTTAGTCAGAAGTTTAGTTTTATAACATGGTAGCATCTCTTATGTTCTATGCTTCTCAAACATGAATTGATAGAGCTTTTTCTCAGAATATTTTAGAATCTGAGTAAGCTTACAGCTCACTTGACGGAGGTTTTGCCCACTCTTCGGAGAACTGTTCAATAAAGAGTAGTTATGGCTGTGTAAGAGAATAGTTTAACCTGCTTTTACAAGAGTTTCTTATCACTTTGTATGTCTGGACAGGTAAAAGAGGCAGAAGCCAAAGCTGCTATTGAAGAAGAGAAACGAAGACAACAGGTATCAAACTTAATTCTTACTCTCCCCCCAACTTTGTGTTATTAAATCACTGAATGCATGTGCAGCCCAAGTTGTATACTTTGTACAATGGTGTTCC
The DNA here is from genome assembly GCA_013399175.1 of Odontophorus gujanensis. Lineage (NCBI taxonomy): Eukaryota > Metazoa > Chordata > Aves > Galliformes > Odontophoridae > Odontophorus > Odontophorus gujanensis. The sequence goes on from VXAB01002138.1 coordinate 32,724, forward strand.
TGGTTATTGCTTTCAGCTGTTATCTTGTCCTTAGGTGTGTGCCATGAGTGATCTACAGTGGTTAAAAACAAGCATATTTTCTCAAACAAAATGGTTTTCTCAAGGCAAAATGGTAATCCCTTTAATGTTGCATTAGTATAACTGTGTATACTTGTAATGCCAATGATCTTAGA
>VXAB01002139.1:0-11153 GCA_013399175.1 Odontophorus gujanensis
ACAACTGCCTCACCCTAGTCCCCTTAATAGGTGGATCCACCTGCTCACACCGTGTGCAGAAGGAAGTGGAATCCTGGCCTCTCTTCCCCAGCAGCAGCAAGCTCAGGCACTCCCTGCCACCAGAGGCCTGAACTGACACATTTCTAGGCAGGCTCTCCATCCGGGTCCCCGAAGTCTTCTTGGGGCAAGCCCACTGTCTGGTGGAGACCATGGTTAAACGTACAGTCTCAGACACTACCAATAAGAGAGCTTTCATAAAATCAGTGAATCTTCTCCTGTATTCTACCTCCCTATCTTCCCCTGCACCCCTTTCCCACACCCCAACTCAAGCTGGTCTTGGGGTTTTTCTCATTTGCAGGTTGGTTTCTGTAAGATTTTTTTTTCTTTTTGTTAAAGGAGAAAACTGTTGTCCTGAAACACAGTTTCCTTGATGAAGGGCTACGGAGCAAATTTAGCCCCTGTCGCTTTTGTTGGAAGAAAGATCCTTTTTTTGTACCTGTATACAAGTATAAAAGCAAATGACTGGCACTTGCGTTGAAGTATTTGAACAGTTTCTGGGCACAAGTTTTGAAGCTCTCAAGATGCATAAGTTTTTGGGCTGTCCTCAGTTTCTTGAAGTGGCGATGGCAATACTGAAGTATTATCAGAAGATGGGTGGAAGATGTTTGTGTGGATTTTCAGCACCAATTTGTGAATGAGGTCAAAGAAATTCTACAATGCAGAATTCAGGAGCAAAGCTGAAATATGTGGCTGAATCATTAAAGCCTCTGAATCGCCATAGTATGTTCTGCCATCTTTGCTGTTTCCTTGAGTTCTTTCCTCAGCAATGCTCATCAGGACACAACATTAACTTTCCTTTGTTGCAGCTCTTTCCCTAAGGCATTGCTAGAAGAGACAGTGTTGCTTAGCTTACCTTTTAAAGGTCAAGATGTTTCTATTTTATTATCTCTACATATAAGAAGGATTTGAATAGACCTCACATGGCTGGATCACAAATGGATCTTTCCTCTTGTTGACCAGTGTTCCTCCTGGCCTTCAACAGGAAAGGTCTCTCCTACTTTTATTGGTGATCTGTGTATACTTGAAATATACTGATAGCTGCTGTCACCATTTTACAAAGACAGATGCAAATCATTTTTTATTCTGGATTTTCTTTATTGTGGCTCAAATTTGTGAACTTTTTTTCTGGATTTACCTTTTGTCCTTAATTTTCTTGTTTCTTTCATTTCTAGTTATCTTTTTTTTTTTTTTTTCACCCAGAACTGGTTTTTCAGACAAACATCTGTATCAGAAGAAAGTTTGTGAGGTAGCATGTTCTTATTTATCCTCAAAACAACGTTCTGTGCTAGTGAAGGACCCTCAGGCTGGTTACAGTGAACAGGCCGATGAGCATGTGTGTGTATAGGAAGTATCAGTTAGGAGGCCAGCTCCTTCCTTCCCACTGTAATGCTTCAATTCTGCTGCTTCCTCCTTGCCTTGTTATCCCTTGTGTCCTGGTTTTCTGAACAACTTCTGGGGCATCCTTCTGCAAGAGCTCATTCTTCCCATTTTGTCAGCACAGAAGATCCTCAGTATTTTCATTGAGGATCTTGTTTGCCTTTTCTGCTTTCCTGCTTCTCTGAGGGGTTTGCGAGTTGTCTTGTGCAAGGGAACTGTTGAATCACGGCCTGAACCACTGATTGGTCACCTGAGGTGAGCATCGAGGCAGCCATGGGGGCACAGGTGGAGGTGATAATACCTGTGTGATTGGAAGGGGTGGAGCCTGGCTCCACCTCTGCCCAAGCCCCATTTGAGGGCTGACCACCACCAGGAAAGGATCTCTTCTTGGAGATCTCTCCTATGTGGAGTCCACAGCGAGCCTTTTCCATCTGAAAGGTGAGCCATTTTTCCTTTTGTATTATTTGTACACCATCTGTATAGACCTGTCTAAATATACCATCTTCTATACTATTCTTAAGTGCCATCTTTAAGATCACTCACATTACATCTTGTCAGCCTTGCTTGTGAGGTTTTGGGTTGCTTGTCTTGAATAATGTGGTGACCTGGGAAATAATGTGGTGACCTGGGACACCCCTGTGCTAGCAGTTGATTGATGTGGTTGTTCATCTGTTCTTCTCCACCTGTGACACATTTCCTGTTGCGGAAATGAGTATTTCTTTATTCCAGGTAAAGTGGCTAGACCAAATGACATCTAGATTTCTACGCATCCCAAACATATGATGTTGGGAATACAAGTATCTGTCACTATTGCTGAATGAGTGTGAAGCTGTAGTTTCCTTCAGACTTGGTTTCGGCAGATACTGATGTTATTCTGGTCTATTTTATTTTTATTTTCATAGGCTATCAATTAGAAATTTTATTGGTACCTGAAACTGGACATTAATCTGCAGTAGATGAGAATCTTCCCTTCCTAATGAAAGGCATTTGCCAGCCATCTTTCAGGCTGCTTAAATTCTGTTACAACAAAAACCTTTGGGGGCTGGAAATCTTTGTGCAGAGCTCTTTGCACGGACTGGAGGTCTACAAAATGTAGGTCTGTGGTTATTATTCCTCTTTCCTGGTTCAGCTAGTGAAATTCTTTATTTAGTAATAGGAATGTGTAGAACATCCCGCAATAATCTGGACAACTCGTGCATAGTTTTCTGCCAGGAGGAAAAAGAGAGCTAGAACCACATGAACAACTTTTCACAATATTGTAAATTGTCTAGATACAAAATTCTGAGAGAAGTCTATGGGCTGCAAAATCATAGCAGGCTTATTGTGTGGAGAAGTCATCTCGTGGACTGTTTTGAGATGGCAGAGGTGGAAGAACAGAGTGCCTAATGAAAACCAGTATACAGTAGACAACAGTAAAGAATAAGTAAGGTATTTTACTTTCCTAAATGGGAAGGGCCAAATAAACTCTGACACACTGAGTGACTGGTGTAGCATTTACACAACTGCTGTTGAGTTGATCTCCGGCTGGATCAGTGTCATAGAATCACAAAATGGTTGGGTTGGAAGGGACCTTGAAGCCCAGCTGTTTCCAACCCCTTGCTGTGGGCTGCCTCCCCCCACCAGATCAGACTACCCTGGGCCCCATTCACTCTGTCCTTGAACATCTGCAGGAATGGGGCATCCACAGCTCCCTGGGCAGCCTGTGCCAGTGCCTTACCATCCTCTGAGTAAAAAATTTCTCCCTAACATCTGACTTAAATCTCCCTTCTTTTAATTTAAAACAGTTCCCAGCTCTGATGTTCGTTCAGAGAGGTTTTTAATGATTTTAAATATCCAAAGCTTGTGCATAGGTAATACCTGAGACTAGTTCCAGTGGTCATTGTGTGTTTTATGTGCACTGCTGCTTTCATTGCATCTTCCACTAGGCAAGCTCTTCCATAAGGGCTTTACTATTTATTTGTGGTTAGACTGTTTTGTTCATGGTTGTGCTACAAACAGTTGAGTTTCTTCTTGATTACATTGCTTGTGGGAAAAACACATTTGTAGTTTTATTCAGGAACCAACTACTCTGTCTGCAGTCTTCAGCACTAGTGATAAGCCATGAGTTTCTTGACAACTTTACTTTTCATTAATGGGTGTTTCTAAATAATGAAGGCAAACTGACATTATGCTTAACATAGAGCTGTATTTGGCTGTGTTTCACTCGTGTGTTGATCCAGTTTGAGAAACTCAGGAAATTAAATTATGAATATTCACATATATGTTAGTTTAATATTCTCTGTTAAGAAAATGTGGGCGTTTTCTTTAATAGTAGATTTTAGTGGTGAAGATTATCTCCACTGAATGCTTTCAGTGTTATCTTTTCCTTAAAAATGACATAATTCAGCCATGTTCTGTGAGCCATTCATTTCTCCTTTTTTGCTTTGCAATAGCTTTTTCATTACTAGTTGTTGCTGAGCTGCTAAGCAGTGATTGTGATAAAATTAGAGTGACGTTAACTAAATCGTAACAGGAGGTGGTCAATGTTTTGACAGTGCAAAGCAGAGATTGGGAATTAGTATGAGAGAATTCCCCTTGATGATTAATGTACTGTTGGACAGCTGGTGACTTCTGCTGTGTTGATGTTACGAAATTGTTGTTATCATGTGAACTAAATTCACATGAAAATAAAAGCACCCTTTTATAAGGGAAATTCTGAACTCCAAGGCTTGAGAATTTATTTTGCAGTTACTCTCACTGGAAATTATACTTGGTAGAGTGATTGTAGTAAAAATGTTAACTAGCGCTGTATAAAAACTGGTACTTAGTGTTGTCCTAGGAGAACAATTCATCTGTTCACTGAAAAATGAAGGACTTTGTTGTGCATAACCAGTAGAAATATTTTCAGTAAAATGTGATTCAGATTATTTGTAATAAAGGCATTTCTACAAGTGCAACACTTCACTGTTGTGATTGAAAGGGGAAAAGAAAAATTATTGACAATCTACTTTCAAGTGATGATATGGTTGATAAAATAGCAACTATTACAGTTTTATGTTTAAGGCATTTCTATTAGCAATGAAATAATTTGCATTTAATAGAATGGAGCCATTGGGAGTTTAATGGTAAATACCATTGGGTTGTATTTTCAGACTTAGAAAACTTATGTGTAAAGAAAATCCTACTGTCAACATTGTAGGAATTGGTACTAATTGTTTGAGACTCGCCTACATTTCTTGGACTGATTTTGTTGTTGTTGTTTTTGTTTTTCCAATATGTTTAGTTTCATTCCAGCCATATCTGAGTATTTTTAAACTGTTTATTGGAGTGCTAGTTTGTACAGTTTCCACTTAGCTGCCATGCGTGCTTAAAAGAAAAGTTTTTTGTTGTGATGTTTAGAGTTACTATTGGAAAAAAAAAAGCTGAAGTGTCTTTTGAGAAAACCAGGAGACACCATTATTTCAGTTATTTCTTAAATGGATTACTTTCAGAGTAGTAATTCTTTTCTTCAGTGACTTAACTCCTGTGCACTACAAATTCCTTCTGCCCACTGTCTAGCACTTGTAGTAATTCTTGTCATTTTGTCTAATTCTCATCCAATGTAATAATACTTAGTAATAAAAGGTAAACCTGACAGCATGCTATTCCTTTCTAACTGGAGGTGTCAGAACAGCTGGGGATCAGTTCAAAAGATACAGTAAGTGGAGAAGGATGTTTCTTTTCTTTGGTAGTGCTCAGCCAAGATGTTTTTATTCTACTTCTTTCTCCTTCCAGGATTAGTACCAAAGATGTTTTATTTTTCTCTCTGAAAAATTAAGGCAAAATCTTAGGTGGGAAAAAAACTCAAAGAGTACATAGGGATGTGTTTCCAGATGGACCTTAGTGATGTGTTTTTGTGTTGTAAAAACCTGCAGCTTTTTCCCAAATAAAGGCCTTTGTTACCCAAGGAAGATGGAAGCCTGGGATACACCGCAGTCCATCACACCTGGTGGCTACTGCATTACAAACAGTCCAGGAAGACCTCTGCATTGAGTTTTTCCTTTCCCCTGCAACCAGAAGGGGTGCTGAATCCTAACTTTCCTAGGAGCTAATTAAGAAGTGTGAGCTCCTTTCAGTTCTTTAGGGTTTTTCAAGGAAGTTTTGGAGGTCAGGGATACTATGGGGCTCTTCTTGGATAGTCTTGTATGCATATGAGTTTGTCCCGAGCTTCTTCAGGAAGGGAGTTCAATTTTATAGTGATTTTTTTTTTTCTTCTAGATTACAGTAAAGGAAGTCACAATGGAACCTCAGAGAAAATCTGCATGCAGAATAGTAACTCTGAAGTGACACTTTTCCTTCCTAATTGCAGTGACTTGTCACTGGTCAGCAACACCCTTCCACAGCTGTACGTGAGGAATCAGGATCTCTTGCTTTCGGTCTTTCTTCTTCTGAAATGAGGATTAAAATAATGTTGCTTAAAATAATGTTGCTTTCAAGAATATTATCAACTGTAGAGACTTTAAATTTTAAAACTTTTCCATTATCTTCCATAGTCAGTGATCTGAAATTGATTTCTAAATTTTAGTAAATCTGCATCATGTTTCTAAAGTGCAGGAGGGTCTGTCCAGAAAACTGTGTGGAGTATATTTCCATGCATAGCAGGATACATGGTAAGGAAAACTGATGCATTGGAAATACTTTGCAGATTGTGGGATCAGAAAAATTAACATTGCAAAGTTTTGGCTGAAAAACAGAATTCTTGTAATGATATGCCAAGATCATTTTCTAGGGAAAGGAATTGCCTTTTTAAGGACATGGAGTAGTACAAAACAGATATTCACAAGTTAAAAAATCTAAATGTCAGGAATATGTGTGTGAGAAAGTGGGATGTGAGCTAGTGGCAACTCAGGATTTGAGAGGCAGGAGTTGTAATGGAATAGCCAGGTTCCTGAAATCTCAGCCGTATTACCTAACATCAGTATATTCAAAGACTGAATGTTATCCAAGTATTATTTTTTACCTTTCTGATGCTTACATTTTTAAAGAGAATGCTATTAGATGACTTGGGAGGACATTCCTTGGGTTATTCTCATAGGAAATGATTTGTAGTTTTTTGGGGGGCTGAAGATCCCAATCTATCTGTTGTTTTCTAGTAGAAGCTTATTACCTAAAATTACCAGATCCTGCCATGAAGAATGTAGTAACTGTTACTTGAAAAACAGGTGAAATAATGGCTAAGACAGTCCTCAGTGGAATTATGTGAACTTCTCTATGAAAAAAATTGAGTTAGGACATTTTCTAGAGTTATTTAAATATGGATAAGTTGATGTAACTCAGTGCATAATGGTTTTAAGGATCTCTAAATGAGCCTCTGGAAAGGCTGTGTTTTTCAGGAGTAAAAATCAAAATGTTCTTGTGGGTTACTGAAGTCACGGTCAGTAAGTGGAAAGTAACTGTTGGTTTTTTTTTTTCTCCTCATGTAGGTCAAGGCTACAGAGAAAAGATTGGGGAAGTTGTGAGAGACTTGATGAGTTTGAATGAGTGGGCAAGTAAAACTTGCATTTGTACAGGACCCATAGGGAGCTTCTACATATTAGATGAACTGGGATTCAATTGCTTTAAAGTTCCACATCTGTTTATAAAATGCATTGAGACTATTGATCATCAGTCAAAGTGAAGGAACTAATCGTAGCCGTTTGAAACCCTTAACTCTAAGAATATGTGTATCTTTTTGTGTTAGCTGTGTAGGGGATTCCTTATTGTGGTCGAAAATAATATGCAGCATTTTATGCAAAACCTGATTGGACCAATTTAGCATGACAGTGTCTGCAGAACAATTGTTGGAAGATTACTAACCCCTTCTGCTGGCTCTTCTATTCACTTAGCCATGCTAGCAGCTGGGTCAAGCTTTGAATTGAACTTGCTGAAAGCGAATTTTGTGGGAAGAAGTTCCTTTCAGCAGGTGGTTATGCTCAGAGTGTATATTACAGTTTGTCTTGAGTAGTCATAATCACAGATGTAGATTTTCAAATTATTTCAGAAATGAAGTGGCCTTCAAAAAGACAAGAAAAAGTGACAAATAGGGGCATTTTTCTAGTAGATTTAAATCGGTAGCCAAGTAAAGTTTTATTTTATTTTGTTATTTTTTGAATATTTGGCTTATCATATAATGAAACAGAGTACAATTAATTTGACAACAGATATATTTTGGAAATGTTGAATAGCTTTAATAAATGCAACAACATTATATTCCTCCTACCTACTTGATGGTGACACTGTTTGGGAAAGGGGATTTATTGCTGCGGGGTGCTCCTAGATTCCCTTCTACAAAATCACATTGAATCTCTTCTCATTGCTACGTTGTCAGCTGAGGGTGACTTACTGCAAAGGAGTACTTTTTAGCCTCCTTGCTCCCCTTGGCTATGAGTATTACTCTTCATGGGAAATTGCAGAAACAGGTTTTTCATTTTGTCGCTGGAGTTATTTCACTTTTTCTCTGTAACATACTTTGACCTCCCTTAGCAGCAAGTTTCTTGCATTCAATGCTCAATGTAATAACAACGATGCATTTCAGTACATGTGTTTTTGCAAATGTTGCACTCAGTTACTGAATATGAACGTGCATATTGCGTGTGCTTCTGTAATAAATGTGACAGATAAACTGTGTGTAGGAGTGATGGCAGCCTTTGCACACAGTCTTGCCCTTTGCCTGTTCCTTGTTCAGGAAATGTTGCTGGCCATTCCTAGATTCCTAACTTGGGCTGCCCACTTGATAAGCAGTGTTGCAAGTAGCAGTGAACGTTAAGTGCAGTCACCCATCACAGAAAACTGTTTTAAAGTATAACCCCTGGAGGGAATTTCTGGTGACTTTAAAAGATGCTCACGGTGTGACTTGTGCATTGGGCCTTCCCCTAATCACAGATTTCTGAAGCAGGAGCTTCTTCAATCTTTAGTCTTGTGCATCTTTGTTAGTGATCTGCTGGGACATACCGAAGTATGAAAAGGAACTTTTTGCAACTAGTAAATAAGAAATGCTCAGCTGTTTGTAAAAGTTATACAGCTGGTGGGGCAATTCCCTGAGTATTTGTGGAGAGCAAAAGGAATCAGTGTCACTTACATCTAAAAAGCATTCTGTAAAAATAAAGCTTCATACAAGATGTAGAATTTTAATATTCTGAAATGGCTGCTTCTTGCTTATTACTGTAACTTATGTAATGAGTTAAAGAGGATGTGAAAGAAATAGAAGTGTCTTAGATCAGAAAGGGAGCTATATGTAGCAACTTCACAGCTTCAAACAGCATTATACTGTTCATATATCTGGTTTTACTTTTACACAGATTCTCCAAGACAAGGGATGGGTTCAGAATTAAGGCATTTATTATCAAGTTAAGTATGAAATTTGGTTTGTGCTCTGTTGTCTTAAATGAAAAAAGTTTGATCACGTCAGTAATGTTCTACTAGTGGTATTGGAAGGGAATAGATATTTTCTTGCAGAAGGTGCTACAGAGAAAGTTTTTCTTCCTGTCCTCCAGTCTCTTAGTCAGTTTGTTTCTGTATGTGGATTTTCAGGGGGAATTTTCAGAGTCTTCTGTTACCTTTTGAATAGAGTTTGGACTGAGATGGCTCCTAGATATTACAGCAGTAGAAATACATAGTGCAAGACTAAGAGGGGAAGTGGAGTGTACTTGAATCTTGCAGTGAAGTGTATCCCTTGCCACTCCCTGCTACATCGTACTTCAGGTTAGGGTCACTTGCTTCAGACAGTTATTTCTGGATTAATTCCCTTCAACACTTAGCTACTATGTGCCAGGCATAATTATTCTACTTTTAGACAGTGTCCCTCATGCGTCTTGGGAGTTGCAAACAAGATGTCTAAATAATTAATCTCTGCAGCATGCTGAGATTTGACTATATTGAAAGAGGCGGAACAGGTTGTATGCAACACCCTTCTGAAAACATTTCCTTTTTGTATTTCTCTAAAGTACTTGTCATCTGTATTAGAGAATACTTCTAGCTCAGATTTTAAAGCACTGTTTTTTGGTCTGCCTGACCAATCATAATTTGCTTTTTTTTGTCTTTTTTTTCAGCTTTTTCTTCAGGGTTTTGTGGAAAGCACACAGTACAATCCAGTGTGCCAGCTAGTCTTCACCACTTCCCCTGATGCATACAACTTCCTCAGCTTGTTAAAGGCCCTTTTTTGTGAGTCTATACAAAGGTCTCAACAGCTGTGCTAAATGAGGTATAAAGGAACACCAATATCCCAATGTACCTAGAAATTATTGCAGCTGTTTCGGTGTTGTAGGGACTGAGAATGCCTGAACCTTATCTATGGTGGCACTGGGTAGTACTTTGGCCTTTCCTAACCAGACTACCCCCAGAAATTTTAATGAGTCTGCCACCTTTCCTGCCACCTCTCCTACCGCCTCCAGTAAGTCAGATGTTAACCGGAGATCATCAATATAGAGGTATAGGTTGACATTATTAGGTTTTCTCCAATTAGCCAGGTCACGTGCCACCAAGTTATGACAGTACTTTGGCAAGCGCACATACCCCTGTGGCAGGACCTGGAAGGGCCACTGCCTGCCTCCTTATGTAAACACAAATTGATCTTGCAATTCTTCAGCAATTGCAATACTGAAGAACGCATTTGCCAAATCTAGGACACAGTGGTAGATTTTGATTTTCCTTCTGAGTGTGTCTGTTAGGGAAGGCATATTGGGTACAGCTGCATGGATGTGTGGTGTGACCTTATTCAGTTCCCCATAATCCGCCATCATTCTCCATGTTCCATCCGACTTTCGCACTGGCCATATGGGGGAATTGTATGGGCTGTGTGCAGGTCTTATAATGCCTACTTTTTCTAGTTCCTGCACCATCCTTGATATTTCATCTTGTCCCTCCAGGAGTCTATACTGTCTTACATTAGTAATCCGGCACGGTTTTGTGGTTTTGGCAAACAAATGGGCTCATGTTTTGCATGGCCCCTCAATATTGTCTGTACCGTCCGCATACAAACGTACCTTTGCTGAAGTCTGAACTCTCCCACAGTTTTATGGAGAGTCAGACCCCATAAAATGTCTATGCCCAAGATGTATTCTGGGACTGGGACAACAGACACTTAATACTCCCGGGGTGGGAGATGCCCAACCCCCAATTTCAACCATGTTTGGTTGACTGGAACGGTCTGTCCCCCAAACCCACCAATCATCACTCTATTACCCTTAAATTTTGATGGATCTCCATATAAAGTTGATGTTTCTGCACCAGTGTATACCAAAGCCATTACTCTTTGCACATCTGTTTATGTCCAGAATACTGACAGTTCTACATAGGGCTTCCAGTCCTATCTGGAGGCCCTGAGGGAACCAATGTCCCTCGTCACTTCATGAATTTTGCCAGATGGAGATTTTTTTTACCACAGGTGGCTCAGGCATTGTAACCCATGACTCCTGTGGATGTTTTTTCCTTCTATTTGGTACTATAAAATCAGCCAAATCCCAGGTTGTAGTAGGTGCTTCTTGTATTATTTGTACTCCCTATTTTCTGGGAGTGCTCTGAAACTTTTGATCGTTTCTTAATAACTGTAATAAAATATGGTTGGACTGCCCATTGATTTTAGCAAATACAACCCCAGCCCATATAAGAGCATTGAACATGGTTTTCAGAGACCCCATATGAGGCCAGATCGGGGTGTCCATGGGGCAGTCTTCTGGGTTTAATTGGGAGGGCCTTGGCTTCCTCCGCCATGCAGACATTGC
>VXAB01002141.1:0-13784 GCA_013399175.1 Odontophorus gujanensis
GCTGCTATTTTCATAATGTTCACCAACAATGTCACAGAAGTTTCAACAGTGGCTGAGGGAGCTAGGATTGCTCAGTCTGGAGAAGAGGAGGCTTTCTATAGCTACCTGAAGGGAGGTTGTAGGGAGCTGGTGTTCAGCCTCTTCTCTCATGTGGATAGTAATAGGAATAGAGGGAATGGCTTCAAGCTGCACCAGGGGAGATTCAGGTTGGATGTTAGGAAATACTACAACTCTGAAAGAGTGGTCAGGCAGTGGAATAGGCTGCCCAGGGAGGTGGCAGAGTCACTGACCCTAGAGGTGTTCAGGATACATTTGGATGTTGTGTGGAGGGACATGGTTTAGTGAGAGCTATTGGTGATGGGTGAATGGGTGGACTGGATGACCTTTTAGGTCTTTTCCAACCTTGGTGATTCTGTGATTATTTTTAGGTTTCTTAAGATCCAGGATGGGCCATGGTTTTCTAGAACAAATTCCTAGAAGTTTAATTTCTATTTCAGTGCTAGCAGGTGCTGATGAAGCCAAAAGGTAAATACCATATGGCAGAAGCTTTTGAAAAACATGTGTAGGTACATGAGGAAGGATTTCTCCTTAGTATTTTAAGTCCCACAGCAGCTGAGGCATGGACTCAGATATGGATGAGCCAAATCATTTATTACAGGTTCTAACATCCCTTATATACTTTCACAAGTTTCCTCTTGTAACTTCCCCACCTATCTTTATCGGTCAAAAAAACATTCCACAAACACTCCTTAAACATGCTTTCAGGCACTTATCCAGTCAGGCTCATGAGTTGCTCCAAGCCACATGCTCTTCCCCCAATCAGGGTCATCATCACATGGCCATCACATAGTTTATTTGAATTTGTTTTCCTTTTCTTCTGAGGTGTCCTTGGTTCTCAGCCTTTCTTTCTCATGCTATTATCCTGCTGTATCTTGCTCCACAGCCTCCGCTCTGAATATACTTTCTTGTATTCCCATAAGTTCCCATGGGATTTTTTTTTTTTTTTAATATTTTTGCTCTCAAATGTTAACATGTTTATTAAAGTTTTCCTTATAAGATCAATTTTTGAATATTCTGTCTCAGGATCATTTTATGTGAAAACTCTTATGGCAGACACTTGGAGACAGATCTGTTCAGTTGGACCCATACTCTTTGCTACAGCCACCTGTATCAGTGAAATGGATTTCTCATGCAAAACGATGTTTTCAAACATCAAAAATGACAGAACTTGTTTGAATGGTCAGGCTACATTCAAAGCTTTTTTAGACTTTGAAAGGATACCATGCAATACAGACTAAAAGAAGTTCAGAAAAAGATTTAAGAGTTTAGAGGATGATTTGAAACACAGAACAGTGCAACCAGGGCAAATATGGGAAAGAGCTGATTTGCTTCAGGCGTGATGATAACTAGCTAGAGTGAAACAGAGAACAACCATGACTTCATTGATTTCGTAATTAAGCTACATCTTCATGCAACACTCACCTCAGCATAGGAAAAAATAAAATAAAATCAGTTAATTTGATAGTAGGAGACAGGGTTATATGATCTCAATGGTCTGCCTACACATTCAGTATATCCATTCAGGAGGAGGGGCTTCACGGCAAGATTTATTTCACTTTCAAACAGTTTTGTTCAAAACTCAATACCCATAAGATATCAAAACAGAAGTCAACTCCCCTAGTCAACTCCTATAAATCACATAAATTCATCCAGAGGTAAACAGAATGACAGTTTTGTGAACAAGTTACTGAAGAAGTATAGATGCAATTGCTCTACAGAAATATACTTACGTATTACATATATTTATAACATAATGGAAATCTGTAACATGATGAAAAGTGTAACAAAATGACCGGGTAGCAAGGTCTTAAGCTACAAAAAGGGGGGAATCTGGTTAGACGCAGTAACAGAAAGTACAGATACAAAGGGATAAAAGCCTGCTTACCTTTGGAAGACCTGAGGCACACAGAGATCTTGAAAGAGATGCCCTCACCTCCACTACCAACCTTCAAATGAAGTCTAAGAAGGGGTGGATCTTGATGCATTGCTTGCACCTGAACTTCCCTGCCTTTCTACCAGATGCTCGGTCATTGGTTCAAGCCATGACTTAGCATTTCCACTGCAATGTAATGTAGTATTATATGCAATAGTATTTATATTGTATTATTTATATTATATATGCTATATTAGTGTATTTATCATATATTAATCAAAAGTAGTGACTTCATTATTTTTCAGACTGGAGAAAACCAAAATCACAACTGGTTAGCTAGACTTTTGTCTATTAACTAACATACTGCTAAGATTTCACTCACTTAAGCAAAAATACTAAAGATCTGTCACTTCATTACTAGTGTAATCGTCTGTGTAAGTAGTTCAGAGGAGGCAATTTTACCTGCCTTTGTATCATAGTATCTCAGATTGGAAGGAACACAATGGATCATCATGTCCAACTCCTGGTTCCACTCTGGCCTACCAAAAATTTAATTCGTATGATTGTTTCCTTTATTAGCAATGTTTGTACAATGGCACTGCCATGTTAATAAAGGAAATACTGTGTGAACACACAGAAACAGTCCTCATCACATGAAGTTTACATAGCCTACATAGACAAGGCAGAAAAGGGCATCAACATCTTATTTTATAGATGAGGAATAGAGAAACAAGGATTTATTGACCCACTGAAGATCATTCAAGAAGACTGTGCATGGACAAAAAAAAATCATGCTACCTGAATGCCTATATCATGTCATTTTATTTGACTAATTGGCAGTGACCACATTAATCCATTCAAATAGAACGTTGGCTGTTTTGGACTTGTCCATTTTATGCTCTGAAAACACTCTGTATTGTTGTCCTCCTACAAACTCTTTCTTGATCAAGCTAAAGAGAATTTTATTAAATGGACATTTTGTTCTCTTGATCCTCTATTAAAAATTCAAATTGAGTATCTCCCCCCTTCCTTTATACTCTCATTATAGATTACAAGAAAATTTTAGATGTTTTTCATCAGGTCAGTCTTGTACTGCTTGTAAACATTTATTTTTTTTTTCTGTTGCTTCTCGCTGCAAAGTCAGTACTATGCCACTCTCCTTTATGTCATGTTATTTATACTATTTATATTTAATTCAGCCACCTGCAAATCAGCTTCATTACAGCCTTATTGTCCACTATGATGCCTTCCAGAATCCTCATCCTTATCCTATTCCCCTTTTCCCTGGGGTATCACACTGCAAATACACTTCAAATAATGAAGAAATAATAGTTCTCCCTTCAGGCCTCTGGGGAGCATCTGATGCAATTCACCTGCTAAAGCACATTCTCTAGAGTAGATCATGCAGGAAAGTGTCCAGGTAGGTTTTGTCTATCTCCAGAGAAGGAGACTCCACAATGTCTCTGGCCACCTTCACTCTCTGCCACTTATTCTTTCTTTCTTTAATGAACTGTGATGTTTGCCTTGTTGTCTCACTTCAATTTACAGGAGGGAGAAGGTGTTCTTTTTAAAATATTTATACCCAATAGTGAGTGGGTATAAATGGGGAAAAGGGTGTCCATGTAGGGTTTGGTGTTACTGCAGAGGCTTCTGTATCTTCTGGACAGGTTGAGTTTAATTCTAGTATGAGGTTTTACTTTGATGATACTTGTGGTTACTTATTTAACTTCATGACATGGAAGCAGCCATTTTTTACAGACTCCAAATTTTTTTGCATGTTGATGGCCTCTTCAGTTTGATATCTATGTCAGATTTGGACACAGGCATCTTGCAGGGTTCTCAAGGCTGGAAACAATTGCTTTCATAGCCAGTTCTGTGACAAACTCTTGTCAGCAGAGGAAGTAATTATTATCATCAAATGCAGCTGGAACAAACTTGTCTTCCTTGTCCTGCTTTGGCAGTCATGCCTTTAACTAATGCATTTAAGTCATGCATTTACTAAGAGATGGGTAGGAACCCTTACCTCAGGTCTTGATAAAAATATCCACAAAACAGTCGAGAAAGTGAGAAGGGAAAAGACAAAAACAGAACATGTCTTCTGCCTAGTTGCTGAAAACATTTCATTTTGGTTTCTAAATACGCACTGTAAGGGTAAAAAGAAAAGCCATTTCTAAAGGTCACTTAGAACTGGACTTAGCATTTTTATTTCTGTGAAATGTCAATACCTTACTCCAACTCTTAATTTGGTTGTTATTTTTGACTATTTTATAAAATGTTTAAAGAAAAACATGGCAGAATATTCCTTTCTGATAAACTGTCTGTATGGCACCAAAATACGTGCATGGTTTGCATGGTCTTCTTGTCCTGCTGTCAAGGCTGAAAGAAGCAATCCAGAACACTGTCTCCATCTACAGTGGAGAAGGAGGACCTGCCAGCAACAGCTTGATAGTGTTCTATTTCTCAGAGCAGTCTCCAAGCTGTGTGAGTTTGTGGATGGCATGGGAGTGGGTAGTGCTTTGTCTATTTCCGTGCATTATTTGTAATCTGACATATTCCTTATAAAGGTTTGCATTTTGCGAAGTATGTCTCTGCTTTTGGAACTGACACATTTTTACCATGATTTTAAACTTCAGAAGTGAACTTTATCCATCCAGTGCTAGCAATCTGATTTCCTCTACTGACAGCATAAGTGGGCTAGGAGGAGTATTAATGTTTTCAGGGCATTTCTGTGTGTAATCTTCATCAGGAGCTCAAGAAAACTTAAGGAAAAGGAAACTTGCTCCATCGTGAATTATGAGGAGTGAGTCTCAGGAGCATACTTAATCTATACTGTCTCCTTCTTTTGATATCCAGTCCTGTTCTCCTCTCATGTCATGCTGTTCAGGAGGATCTGCAGTTTAAAGTCTTGTAGGATATAGAAATGCTTGTGCAGTGGAAGCAGAGTGATTCCATACAGTTGTTATGTATATAGTTCACTCAGATATGAAATTCCATTCTCTTTTTTGCACTAGGGATAAGAAAGATCTGACCTGCATTTTTCAATTAACTGCCACTTGTTCTTGTAGTCCACATAGCTTTGCATTACTGCATTCCATCATCTCATTCCTTATACTGAACTCAGGCCCCTAGCTCTTGTCATTAAACTTTCTGTTCACTAAACTTTCACTGTAGGTTATAATCCCAAAGATCCCAGTTTATAATCTCAAAGTTTATAATCCCATTTTATAATCACAAAGATCTTAAGGGAGAATAAACCCAGTATAGTCTTTTTTTCTTCTTTTTGCGATAAGTCTATTTGTATCATACAGAAAGTGGTTTCTGAATGTATCTAAGAATCTGCATCAACAACTAACTCTTTTATCTGTAGGATAACAGCCATGTAGTGCAATGGGGGACTCAGAAGAAGAGACTGCAGTTGACACAAGCAGGAATGTGATTGGAGGAACCATAATATAAATTCAAGTAAGACTTTCTGTCCAAAGCCTCTGCCTGAGATGCAACTCTTATTCATCTACTCTTTCAACACGGAATATGAACCACTGTGTTCATATTGTCTATATATTTGTGTTAAATTGTACAAAAGCCATACATGTTGCTATAATTTATTTGAAGGCCACTCAAAAGACATATCTAGGGAAGATGTTTTCAGATTGCAATGTAATCTTAGGAGATCTATGTAATTTACTGTTCTTTCGTTTTCCCATCAGCATCTGTTGCAACACACTATTCAGTATCTCCTCTCGTAGTATGCAGAGCTCATGTGAAGTTTTGATTATTAATGTGGGTTATTTTCATAAACTGACTTGATCCATCTCAGTGGAAAATAACTGCCTAGCATGTAATGAGCTGAGCTGAAGACCTCTGGTGTCTTTGAATCTTATTACTATTGAGGAGTATGTATGATGATACAAGAGACAAGTTATTTCAGATCAGGTAGTACACTCCTTTAGTTCTAAAAGCTGTGAAAATGATCCCATGCTAATGGTTGTAAGTTAACTTGTCTTATTTCCCAGTGTGCAACAACTATGAAGCTGGAAATTTTCAACAGAGCTGAAAAAAGAAAGAATCTTTGTATGGATTCCCGATAATTTACAGCAGATAATGATTATTTTCATATTAAGGAGGACAGCAGCTTGGCTTTTTTGTTTGTTTGTTTTTGTTTTGTTTTGTTTTCTGCTGCATAGTTTCTGCATCTTCCTGTCATGCTTCAGTATATTTGCAGAAAACAAGACAAGGCTTCAGTGTCTTCTCGAAAGGACTGTAAGGCAATGAGTCCAGTTCTGATGTCTTTCTGAAGTCAGCAGTCTCGGGGATTATGTATGTCAAATACATGGCAGATGTCTTTCCTACCGTAGCCTTGCCTTGCCTCACCTTTCACCTCACCTGTCACTTGCCTTTGCCCTTGCTGTCCCTCTTAGTTCCCTTGACTTTTGGGGAAGATCTGAGTTTAAATTTCTATCAGTATGTTAATTGTCTAAGTTCACATTGCTGTCAGGAAGATTAAAATGCTAGCGTAGTGATTTAAACTTGTTTTGGCACTACAGGCTAGGGTGATATGCTTCCTTAACTTCTTAACTTGCAAATGTGTTAGCAAGCAAAAATTTTAACAGTTTTGATTTAGTCATCACTTCAAGTAATTTCACAGCTGTGGATTGTTACCTGGCTATGAAGATAATGATAGCTGAAAATTGTACAACCTGGAGAAGAGGCTTTTTCATTAAATTTCTTCCCCTGAGAAACAAGCAATGAATATATCTTTTATCCAGATTTCTTGGTTACCCATTGAACAAACTCAGGCTTGAATGATTCTTCATTAATAGCAATGGTATAGATCACACTGATTTGAAAGATTGATCCAAAAACATTTTTGATGACCTACTGAGGTCCCTTCCAACCTAAATTATTCTATTATTTTGTGATATAGTACAGTGTGATATAACAGAGTGTGGGTTCACATTAGAATAAGGTAGTATCTGAATAAGATAACAGTTATTGTTACAGATATCCAGAATATATTTATGTATGGGAGAAGATTCATTGAAAGTACAGATAGTTTTTGTCTCTTTTCCATTTAGCCACACTAAAATTAGAGGACAAACCTTACTATGGTCAACTCAGTTCCTTCTGTATTCTGCAGAGAAGCTCCTCCCCTTTTCACATTCAGTCCATCTATTTTCAGCATTTAGCTTAGTTTCCATTGTCCCATTAGTGTGGTACCTTGTGTTTTTCTGCTAACTGCAGAAGTTTTCTGCATGCCTAGCTAAGATTAAATGCTGATATTTCAGATAACTGAAGTTATAAATCATGAATTCCAGGCTAAAATGGTTTAGACTGCTTTGGACAATCAGGTGGACCCTTGACTCATGCACCCTGGTCTGGAAAACTACTTAGATTATAGCAATCAGTTATTTTGCTAACAATCAGTATTTTATTACTGAAGAAATTCTAGCAAGTAAAAGATCTTGTTATCTGATAGAGACTGCAAACAAAATATTTAATGTGGTATCTAAGGACCTTTCTAGAATTGTTGTTATTTGCCAGATTAAGTTCTCAAAGGTCAAACTTAGCATATAAAGAGACAATCTACTGTGTGTTTCTGTCACAGTGCGGATTACAAAGTGAAAGCCATCACAGTAGATAATACCTAGGTAGCTCTACAACTCTGGAACACTGCTGGCTAGGAAAGGTGAGAAACAATCTACAGTTTTATTTCCTTTAATCATCTGTTTAAAGATTATTATGTATAGACCTAATACTGCTTTGCATGAGAGGATCAAATACAGGAATATTCCTAACAAAGCCAGGGAATTAACCATTTAGATTCTGGCAGCAGTGATGTGCTGAATTGGTGCTATCACTGAAACACTCTCAAGTCTGTAAAAGTTATTAATAATAGAGCTTTTAAAAGTTCAGTATGATACAACTTCTTCAAAAGGAAGACTGACTTTAAAATGTAACTCAGTTTTTTTCTGTAGCAGAGAATGTTCATACCTTGTTACTTGAAAAAAAAAAAAGAAGTTTTTTTTCACTAAAGTAATCTCTTCCAAGTTCTCCAAGTTTTAGTGAGTTTTCACTAGTAATTTACTTCCCTGTATCCTTACCCATTGCATGGTTTTCTTATAGTGAAAGCAAGAATTACTGTGATGAGTTTTCTACAGAAAACTTGTGAGAAAAACCCCAAACAAAACATAAATCTAGATAATTTTAGGCAGAGCACTTAGTGAGGGAAAAATTTTTATTCTAATCTTGAAGTGAAAAAGAGAAGGTGAGCTGTGCAGCTGATTATCCAGACAAAAGCAGTATGAAAGCAAAAGCTTTTTCTCCAAAGAAATTTTTCCAAATAATTGACTTATTGTTGCAGTCATTTGTAGTAGTAGTGGTCTTCTGAATATGAAAATGAGGCTGATTATTCAGGAAGAATGGTATTGCTAAGTACAATTCATGAAATACTTCAATTTTCGAACACGATCTGCAGTGAAGAACAGTATCACAGCTTCTCACTTCTCCAGCTTATGGAATTTTGGAATTAATATGTAAACAAAATTGATGGGGTTTAACCCTTATTAAGAACAGGTGATTAGAAGAAATGGTACACCAGCATCTCTCTTCTCATCTCTGTGTAGCTGGGAATGGATTACTACAAAATTTTATTTTATCACAATGCTAAGTCTTCCAAAGAGATCTATAAACAGATTCATACTTGCAGGTACTGAAGTGTTGCTAAGCAGTTTTTCTGAAAAGCTGATGGTGTCATTGTGACCTATGATATAACAGCAAAAGACACATGCACTGCTGTCAAGCAGTGTCTGATAAGCATTAAGATGACATAACTTTAACACTAAACTGCATTGTCACTATTCTCTGTTTTCCTTGAGATAGGAAAAATTACCAGGATGCAGCATAGAAAGCACCCTGTTTTTTGTGCTGTAACAATTACATTTTTGTTAGCAATTTTTTATCAGTACAGCTATAGAAGCTGTGTATATGAAAATAATCACAGTTTTTAAGGTCGAAAAATGAGGTTTGGGGAAAGACTAGAATGGACTCCTTCACTTTCTCATAAAGCTGACTACTCCCATTGTATCATCACTAACACTGGGAGGTTCATTGGTTCAGTGAAGATAGTCATAAACAGTCTGACAGAAAAAGACTATAAACTTATGTATATTCAGTGCTATAAAATCAGTTCATAGTAGACAGTTTATTTTCCTGGGGATCATTCTCTGACTTAAATTAATAAATGTCACATTCCATACAACAGAGTGCCTTCTGTTCATTCTCTTTCCTTTTCATTTTGTCTTTTCATTTTCTTTCAGTATATATTTGTGACTCACAGACAACAAACTGGGAGTGTAAGAGGCTGAATTTGCTTGTGAACACAAGAAAAAAAGTAAAAATAAAGCTGGAGCTGCTACCATTAAGGACTGAGTCACTAGAGGGAACAAAATGTGACTATTTGTTCACTATTTCAGGGTACTGCTACTGAAAAAGTAGGGAACAAACTGGTCTGCTAAGATCATTTAGACCTATTCTATTGAGTGTGTTCTAGTATAATAAACTCTTTTCTGTAATGGCCAGTGGGTATTTTTACAAGTTGAAATTAAGCAGTTGCTTATACAGTTGCATCTGACTAGCTATACTGAAGAAACAGTAGTAGCATGCATTTTTTAAGAAAGAGACATCATTAAATAGATGATATTAACAAATCAATGGTTGTTGTAATTCAGTTTGATAAAAACCAGAGAAGAATTCCAGGTTTGGGTTTAAAAAAAACAAATTTTGCAGCCAAAATCTTAGTGCTTTTCCAAACTACTAAAACTGACCAAGTGTGTATTTGGACCACTTTGTGAATGTATTCATTACAATAATTCTAGCTATTTTCAGGAGTTTTGATTTGTGCCTATTCCACATGTTTTTGTTCTTATTCTCTACTATTTTATATACATATATCTCCACTGTTTCATGTAATTTATTTTGGCTAGTAGTATCCAGATTCTGTTATTAGTTTCCTTTCATGTAATTAGAAAAACAGTGGCTATTAAGAAAGAATATCAAAGCCATTATAGGATGGCATTTTTCTCTATCTCATGATAGTATAGAGTCTGAAAGGCTCTGTCATGGACATTAAAATGGACATTAAAAAAATGCAAAATTGATAGTCTTCAGCAGTCTGTTTTTTTATTGACTTTTAGACTTCAATTCTTGATGTGTTTAAGTACAGCAGCATGTATTTGGCTCATGTGTGATGTCTTAAATTTCTTGTTGTATTGTGACATTTGTCTGTTCATTTGTCTGATCTGCATTTTTTTTTAAAGTTGACACCTCATTTGTTATTTATTCTTCAATCTACAAGAGACAACTGGTGAGAGTATACCTGTGCTTTTGTTGGATGTTCCAAAAGGAACTTGAGGTCCCTAAATGGAATGGGAATGCATAGAAACATAGAAACACTAGGCTGGAAAGTACCTACAAGATCATTTAGCCCAACCATCCTCCTATCACCATCCCTACCCACTAAGCTCATATCCCTTAGCACCTCATCTAGACACTTCTTGAACAGCTGTAGGGATGGTGACTCCACCACTTCCCTAGGTGTCTGACCACTCAGAGAAAAAGTTTTTCCTCATATCCAATCTAAATCTTTCCTCGTGCAACTTGTGGCCATTGCTGTCATTAGTTATCTGGGAGAAGAGACTGACCCCTCCCTCACCGCAACCTCCCTTGAGGAAGTTGTAGACTGTGATGAGGTCTCCCCTGAGCCTCCTCTTCTCCAGGCTAAACAATCCCAGCTCCTTCAGCCACTCTTCACTAGACTTGTGCTCCAGACCCCTCACCAGTTTTGTTACCCTTCTCTGAACATGTTCCAGAGTGTCAATGTCTTTCTGGTAGTGAGGGGCCCAAATTGAATGCAGCACTTGAGGTGCGGCTGCACCAGAACCAGAGGGGGATGATCACCTCCCTGTTCCTGCCACATTATTTCTAATGCAGGCCAGGATGCCATTGGCCTTCTTGGCCACCTGGGCACACTGCCGGCTCATGTTCAGCCGAGCATCAACCAACACCCCCAGGTCCTTTTCCTCTATGCAGTCTTCAAGCCATTCTGCCCCAAGCCTTAGCATTGCATGGGATTATTGTGGCCAAAGTTCAGGACCTGGCACTTGGCCTTATTGAAACTCATCCCAACTATCCAGCATCTTACAAAGGTACTGTACTTAGAAGGAAAGCCTTTACAAAACCTGAAGATGAAGGTTTTTAAATGGAGTTTGAATGTATTTTAATTCACTGAAACACAGATTACTTTTAATCAGAAAAGTATTTTTAAGGATGAGGAACCCCATTATACTTATCAATTAAGTTCAATAAAGTAGTGTAACAGCTGATAATTGCATAGTTGTAATACATAGTAGTTGTAAATTCAGCACGATGAAAAAACAAAAGGTGAGAGGTGCTAAAGATATTTAAGAATTCATTCTCTCTCCTCTCCTCTTTTCCTTTGTATTCCCCTTTTCTCTGTTTTTCTCCTTTTTTCTCTTTTTCCCCCTTTTTCCTCTTTATTTTTTTTTCCTCTTTCCTTCTGGATGGATTCCCAACAGAAAGATTATCTGGGGATCTTTTCTCCCTTCTACCTCCTGTAAGTATAGTAGGCCATCTGTTATTCCTGTGTATAATATGAGTGGAAAGTATGTCTAATTTTAGTATGTTTCCATCAAGTAGAGAGAAAAAATAAATACAGTTAACAGTTCACATCTAGTAGAGCACTAGTTATCCATGGGCTATCTTTTAAGCATCACAGGAATGCAAATAGACAAGATATCTGTTTATATTCCTGTATACCATGCCCATCACTTTTTCTTTTGAATCACTCTATACAATGCATGTAATTTGAATATCAGCGCCTCCAGAATAGTCATTTATTTAGAAATAAGTCAGTATTTGCAAGAAATAAATTGAGGTGACAGGGATATCGCTAAATTAATCTACTGTATTTCCTGTATGTACTTATTTCTTCTTTGAAAATAGATTTACAGCTTTGCTTGCTGGTAGTCAAAAAGGTTATTTAAAATGTAGTTGAATTGTTCTTATTCTATAGGAAGAACATCTGCTAGCCATTCATGTACAAATGACAGATTTATGTCAGATCTTTTTTAAATCCATTTTGATTGTTCATACAGCCTTTGATTGTTCAGTTTTTCCCCTTATTTTAATTTTGTAGGGGAGTAACATCTGCCTTGAACTTAATTCCTGAAAGATTCTTCCTCTAGGAAATCTGTTTTATTCTCCTGTCAGCATAGAAATGCTGATACCTTTGAGACCTTGGAAGTTAGGAGGGACACCAGAGCGTAACACTAAATCTTTCTGTGGAAGAAAACAAGTGGCATGTAAGTGCTAAATGGACAAAGTAGGTGTCTCATATGCAATTTAGGTCTCTTAAAATATTGCACTCGTGAAACAAAGATGACAACATACAGAACTCACAGCCCACTAGATCATTAATTGTAACATGTTATGCAAGAAAATTAAATGTTTTATATAAATAAAATAAAATATTTGTCAAATGAAAGATGGTTATAATCAATGACTAGATTTGAATGACTCATATAATGTTTGAATGTGCTGCTTAATGGAGCTAAGGCAGGCATGTCCAATCCATGGTCCAGAATCATTCCAGCACAGCTGGCTGCACGGCACACCAAGCTGTAAAGGCAGCAGCTCTTCCCGTGGAGTGATTCCGTGCACATGTCCATCACTCAGCAATAGCAAAACTGTCAGTGTGCTATTATCATTGCGTCAGCTGAAAGCAGGGCATGGAGGGCACACTGCTGGGCACTGCTGACTCATGTGATGGCTAAACACAGGACTTTGAAAAGCAAAAAATATACAGCCGTGCTTTTTGTTTTGATAAAGGAATTTAAAATAGAATTGTAGAATCCTTAGAGTTGGAAGAGACCGCTAAACATAATCTAGTCCACCTACCCTACAATGAACAGGGACACCACAGCTATATCAGGTTGCCCAGGGCCTGATCTAGCCTTACCTTGAAAGTCTTCAGGAACATGGCATCAGCCACATCTCTAGGCAACCTGTTCACTGCCTCACCACTCTCACTGTAAAAAGACTTTTTCCTTATATACAGCCTAAATCTACCCTCTTTAAGCTTGAAGCCATTTCCCCTTGTTCTATCACCACAGACCCTGCTAAAGAATCTGTCCCTTCCTTTTTTATGTTTCCCATTAGATATTGAAAGGCAACTATCTCATTCCCCTCAGAGCCTTTTTTTCTCCAGGGTTAACAGCCCCAGCTCTCTCAGCCTGTCCTAGTAGGAGAGGTGTTTCATCCCTTGGATCATTTTTGTAGCCCTCATCTGGATGAGCTCTAACAGGTCCATGTCTCTCCTGTACTCCTGACTCACATCTGGATGAAGTACTGCAGGTGGGGTCACAAAATTCCAGAGTAGAGGGGCAGGACCACCTTCCTTTAACCTACTGACAACACTTCTTTTGATGCAGCCCAGGATATGGTTGGCTTTCTTGTCTGCAAGGTCGCATTGCTGGCTCATGTCCACCTTGCCATTCACCAGTACCCCCAAGTCCTTTTTGGCAAGACTGTGCTTAATCCTTTCATCTCCTTGCTTCTATTGGTGGTGAGGGTTACCTTGACCCAGGTGCAAGACCTTGCACTTGGATTTGGTGAACTCCATAAGGTTCTCCTGGGTCAAATGTTAAAACCTGTTGTTATCTCTAGATAACCAGAGTTATTTCTAGATCTATCTGTGTCCATGACAGGGGAACAGCAGGCCCACAGGCCCACCTGCACAAAAAAAAAGGTTTGTTTGTTTGTTTTTTGGGTGGGG
>VXAB01002148.1:8736-55272 GCA_013399175.1 Odontophorus gujanensis
ATTTTTAAGCAGACACTTCCACTGTGATGACTTTGATATACAAGTAGATTTCACTCTAGCAATTTCCTTTCCTGTTTTCTCCCATGAAAAATTGATTATGTCTCTTATTACATGTAGATGAAATTCTTTCCTCTGAAGTAGTCATGGGTTAATTTTAACCTTTAACTCAATTTAAGGGACGATTTTCTCATGAGATACACATCTTGTTTTAATGATCAGAATTCCCTGGTTATTCTAGTAATAAATGGAAGTACAATAGCCTTAGTAAAGCAAACTCTAATGTTTTTGTTTGATAATGAGAAATTAAAGTAGGGTAGACAGGAATTTATTTTGGCGCTTTTGCTTACAAAGATAAACATGGATTCTGTCTAAGAAAATAAAATTAAATCCCCACCATTCATGTTTAAATCTGATTCAGTTTTAAAGTTATGCAGTAAATGACTAATGATAGTTAATATCCTACAGATTGAAATATTAGGAAAATATTTGCTTTGGGTTTTTGACAGTTTGAATTGCAGGTAATTTCACTGTATGCATAATAAAATTTTAATTTGTTCCTCTTATCAGTTTCCTCATGTTATATAAATACATTTTTAGATAAAATCCCACTGATATTTTATATAGAAAAGTTGTACATAGCATAGTATTTGTTTTTCATTAAATGTATTGGAGCAGACTGAAATTGGATTTCTTAACAGGTACTCTTTTCAAAGGTGTGTGGTTTCACTGAATACTAGTTGGTCTGAAATACTTTCAGTTCTAAAAATACCATTTAAGCCTAATAAATCCCATTTCATAAGTGCAGTAGAATATCTCATAAAATTCTTTTTTGTGAGCAGAACTTCTGTTGTTCATTTTATCAAACTTAGTTAAAAATGTTGTACTTTAGCCATGAGTATGCTACAAGCAGTAAATTACGGTCCAAAATGTGTTGGATATTTTTCTATTAATTGCAGTAAGTTTTGTTTTGAACTTGAAGAATTGCTTTTGTAAATAGATGTTCAGCCTTTGGCACATACAAGTTGGATTGCTTAATTGCAAGTGATCTTAAAACTGATAACTGAAAGTAATTGAAGCAGTATATTTTTAATGCTGTTTCATGAGATTTCAGAATTACTTCATAATTTTTATACCTTTATAAATTAGAGTATATTTTAAAACCAGAACAGTAACTATTAATCAGTGACTATGAAGGCAGATTGATTGATCAACTAGGTGAAGCCAAGAGCCTGCAAGGTAATACATGGAGAAGAATAGTTTTTAAAATTGGACACATTTCCTGAAAGTTATCTTCTGTTAGCTGTACACAAGTTCTTACTATGGAGGTACAGAACAACAGATGCACATCTTTTAAAAGTGTATTCAGAGAATTAACTTTTGGTAATGACATTGTTAAAAGACATTTTGTTAGTATTTTGCTCGGCGATTATCATTGAGATAGCAGCTGATAGTTCTGAGTCAAGTTTCACTAACAATAGCCTAAAAAAGATGTTGAAAGACAGTAAAAATGAAAAATTTCAGAGAGAAAATTTGATTCTACATTTAATAGAAATTCATTGATCCTTTTGATTGTAACACAGCTGCCCACTTGAAATTTCTGGCACAAAGCAGTCCTAAATGCTTTTATTTATTTATTTATTTATTGTAGTATGTTAGTGAAAGAAAAACAGTATTTTAGTTGTACATTTTCTCGCTTCAAAATCAGTCTGCCTTCACAGTATTACTAATTTGTCATTGACTTTTTACCTTCTTTTTTTCCTTCTTGCCATTTCCAAATTACTCCCAATTTGATTGCTTTACAGTCTCTTTACAGCATTAATTTTTAAGCTAATTTTATCATTCAGCTTTTCACTAATAATTTCTCTTCATAGGGATTATTTTTGATTTAGAAACCTTTTGTTTCTTTCTTGAAATGTTTCCAGAAGTGTTTGTGAAATCTTCAGTCCACCAGGACAGAAAATAACTGATTAATGAGCAAAACCAAATAGTATCTATGATAATGAAAACTTCTTATATGGATGTTTACAATTAAGATATATATTCATTGGTGGCATGATTTAAAACTTGCTCGCAAACATTTCAGTCTTCAGTGATTGAACTTCTGGTGAGATAAGATGCAGGTCTTCTTTTGTCATCATAAGCTTACTAGTCCATATACATTCCTTCCTTCAAAATAAATAATCTACTTTTAGTCATTCGTAGTTCCTTTTGTTGTGAGACTCACAGTGAACTAAAAGTGTATTTAACCAAATTCAGGTACAGAGATATCTTCCCCTTCTTTAATTTCTTTTCTTTTTGTGGAACACAAGCATTAATTATTCAAATATTGTCAACATTTTTAATTCAAACTTCAGTGAATAACTTGAAGAGTTTTTGTCAGCTAAAATTCTAGAATTATTTCAGTTGTTTGTTGTTTTTTTTTTAATATATATTCTTTATAATTACAGTGATAATTAATTTTATTCTGTATCTGTAAGATCATTTATTTGTCCAAACATGTCCTTAACATTTCCTTTGGAATTTATTATTTCATTAATTTTTAAGGTCATTGGGCAAGTATGGTGCAAACATAAGTGCGCTCATGCGGTATATGGCCAGGGATTGTTTGCTATAGAAAGTTCTCCAAGTAGGCAAAATGTCTTATGTACTTTGTAACTTAATTTACGTGAAGGCTAGCCATCCAGTAGTTACTCTACTGAGTGTAGAATGGCCAGTTGTTGAGCTGAGGACCTACATTTAGAAGGATCTAGATAACATTACTAGACTCCTGAAGAACTGTGCATGAAAAGCAATAGAAGTACTGCTTGCTTTCAGTGGTTTTGATATTTTGGGGAATGCTGTAAAGCTGCTGTTTCAATTCTAAACATCAAAATTTTTGCATCTTCTTGTAGAGGTTTTTATGGAATTAGTGGACTAAGTTTTGTGAACATTAGCTTCTTCCTGAAGGGTGTGAGTAGTGGTTTGTTCTGAAGGCTCACCACTGCATCAGATTGATATGAAATGAATAATTTAGCATCGAAACAACCACATGATAATGTGTTAGGCGATGCAAGATTTTCAAGTAGATATATATTAACACTTGTTTACTGAAAATCCAGATAAGCTAAATACTTACAACAAGTTGCTTATTTACATCCTTGTTTCTGAGCCTTTGTGGTTTCAGTGAAAACTGACATACTTGCACTGTCTACCAGTTTCAAGAGTTTATGATCTTACATAAAGTACTCAAGGCTGCAAAAAGCAGTAGAGATGTGGTAGATCTGCCTACCATGAAAATGCATATAATTATATGAAATAAAATATTCCATGCACATTCAGCGCTACAAAGTAGGGAGAATTTAAGGCAGTGAGCCCCACAAGTTTTACTTCTCGTGTTGACCATTTATGAATTAGCTTAAAGGCAGTTAGCTTAAAGAATGCACTGTTAAACTATTGCAGGTATTATGTGGAACTGAATGGCAAATGTATGTAACTGGTGCTGCGTTCATAAACATCAAAGCAAGAGGAAAGGTAGAGCTAGGATAAATAACAATAATATACGGCTTCAAGGAAACCCGGTATTTCCATATTGAGGGTGTGTAAGTAAATACAGAGATTACAAAGCTTAAGATCTCGGTACTTGGTCCTGAGATAAAATAACTTCCTCAGTATCTTTTCATGTTGACTGTTAGAGATTTGAGGTCGTTGTCACAGTCACGATTACTGTAAAATACAACTTCCACACAAACCTCATTTAACCCAAGCATGACCAGCCTGCGGGCCTTATGTGTCTCAGCACAGTTGGAACTGCGGCCTGGCTCCTGCCCTATGTCACCTGCAGCTCTTCCCACTGAGCTGTCCTGCCCAGCCTGGCCCCAGGTGCACACCACCACTCCGCAGTGGCCAGACGTCTTTGGTGAGCGCGGAGTGCTGCGTGATCTTCAGCCAGGGCACAGGGCAGTGCAGCTCAACATGCAACCAAGAGTTGTGTGCATTTTGGTTCGTTCCCTAAACACAACCCTGTGTGCAGCGGAAAGTATGCAGACACGCTTCCCGTTTTGGTAAAGAAATTTGAGAAAAAGTTTCGAGATTGCTGAAAAAGTCATCTTTTTTTGTTACATTTGCAACTCCATTTACAGTCGACATAAATACATGACCTGGCAATTTTCAAATGGAGTATATAGAGTTGCAGTCAGACATCTAAAAATCTGACTGTGTCTCTTTACTTTTATAAGCCCTATCCTACCGGAGAAAAACATCCCTCCCTTCACAATCATGCCTTATTCATGTCATTACTTTTTGGCAGTATGTGCATTGGTGACCAACTGGTTTCAGGGATGAAATACAGTAGGAGTAAAATTTCATCAAAAGTCTCTGACAACACCTTGAGAACTCGCTAAAAATTGCAGCCACTGCCATTGTACCACGGATTGATGCATTAGTTTTGAAAAATCAAGGTCACGTATCCCACTAGTTCTGTGTTTCTATTGCTTTAAATATGTTGAAGATTAAAATAAGTGTTACTAACTATGTTATTACGTATTTAATGAGGTCTACTGTGGAAGTAATGCCTCTTGTTCTATTATGTTGTCCCTCAACATCAGAGGTCATGTGTCACAGACACTGCAGCAGAAGGGCAGTCTGATGTCAGACTCCACAAGTGTGCATTTGAATTCTTCCACAGAGAAAAAAAGGAATCCACTGACATTCGTGGTGCTACCTGCATACTTATGGATGAACATGTATGGATGTGAGCGCAGTGAGGCGCTCTGTGTTGTGTTTCAGCAGTGGTAACAATGAGAATGCATCACCTCTACTGATGCAGACTTCTAGGAGTATAGTATTCAGGTTCATCGCTGGCAAAAAAAATGCATAGCTTATGGTGATAATTATGTTGCAAAATAGTTGAGAACTTGGTCTATCAAATAGTATTCTTGTGCTCGTTATGTCAGTTGTTGTTTTCATGGAAATAGATGAGAGGCATTACTTTTGGAGCAACCTTTGTGTAAATGGCCCAAGACGATTCCTTTTCACTCAAGTGTGGCTCAGGCAAGCCAGAAGGTTGGACACCCATGGAACTTGAACAGATATTTGAGACTCCCTGTGTACTATTGAGTTACTGCTTAAATACTTAGATTAAATTAGTGTGGAGAATATCTAAAACCTTGTTCTGAGGAGTTGCATGAGAAAAAAATAAAGCAGAATTGACATTTCTGGAAGTGAAGTTAAATAGGAGGATTTCTGTGCTCAACATATCTAGACTTACAGAGTTGGTTTACTTTTAATTTTATTTTTATTTAAACCATACCAATCCAGCTGTTTCAAATAAGGAGACTTATGAATTATGTTTTAATTCTGTTAGGTTTTGGTGTCTTCTTTCTTATTCTTATCTCTGGGACAGCTTAAGTTCTCATCCTTTGGCATAGAAGTGTGGTAATTGTCAGGAAAAGGGTACATTGTGGTTGTGTTGGGGCATAGTTCTGTTGCTCTTGTGAAAACCTCATCAGATTTGTCAAAGTTAAAAGTATTTGGAAAAATCACCTCCAGAGATTTGTTTGTAATGTAGGAATGCTTTCATCAGGAGGTTGCCACTACCTTGCATGTGTCTAGTAACACACAGCGCTGGCATAGGAATTTGCTTTTTGTCTTGATATGTGTAAAGGTGTGAAGTCCACTCCAAATATGTGAGGATAGCTTTTCCTGGATTAACTTATCTATTTATAGACACATTCAGCACAGAGCTGATTAAGAAAGCACAGCAAATGAGCAGGCCTGGTTAAGAAGAGTTTGAGTAATGACTGTGCTGGCCCTTGCTGAAAGCTGTATGTTTACAAAAGGGTTAGCAAAGCTATTTTCGTCTTTATAAACTATGTATGTTTATATTAATATTTTTCTGAAGTTTTCCTTGATTAAAATGTTAGCTGCCGCAATAAAAAATGCAGTCACTTATAAGAGCTTGCATTTTAGACTTTTTCAACAGACATTTTTACTACACAAAAGGGTTCAAACAATTTCAGATTGTTTATCTATCTTAAGAACTGAAGATTTAAAATAGAATAAAAAGTTCTTACTGCAAAGTGGAAAAAATGGGGACCAAAACGTGTTACTTGAAATTGTGCTTTTTTTTCTCATTTATTTATTTAAGTCTTGCTATTGTATGGACTCCGTGAAAGTGTGATTTATGCTTAATCCCTAGGTCCTATGGAATAATTTTAATTTTAAAATCCATGTACATGGGCATATATGAGGGCATATAGACACAACCCTTAATTGCAGTCTTGCATAGCTGAAGTGGAATTGATTCATCCAGTGTTTTTGATGTTGCTGCTCATGTAAATACTGTTCTTTTTTTTTGTTAAGGTTCAGTTTTTTGATTAAGCATTTTACTTTGATTGTCTGATTTCAAGATTCTGCTCCTTATCTTGTTTCATGATTTCAAGACTAGATCAATATATTTCTTTGAAAATGGTAAAATTAAGATTTCATATTATCCACAGCTTCCAACTTTTTTTGCAGAACAGTGGAGGCTTGGTCTGTCTAGCCGTGTAAGTCAGAGAAGTTCACACAGGAAGAAAATAGGGAATCTGCTGAGTGGCAGTGGACCGTAGATAAAGGATTTGTAGTTTCTTCAAAGTTGTTTGACATACACAGACCTTGTGTGCTTAAACTCAATGATGTTATTAAGAATGCGATGTTGTTCATGTGCCAACAGAATTGATATGAGAACACCCTCTCCACCTTCAGTTTGGAAATAAAAGTGATTTTGTAATCTTTGTTTACAGCTTAACAGAATTTCACCAAAAGGTTTTTTAGAATTTTCAGGTAAAGTTACATTTCTGACATTGACTTGTCTGCGGTAGATGTATTTAATCTTAAACAAGGTGGTCCATGTCTTTAAGTGTTAGAGCTGAATGATATTTTAGGAAATTCTATCCTGGGCTGTATGAAATCAATATTGGATTCTAAGTCTAAGCAACTGGTCACAGGAAGAAACAAACAAACAAAAAACGCAAGAGGAGATCTCAGTTAATTCTAAAAGATGTGTTATGTTTCCACAAAAGTGGGTGTGTTAGGAATGATGAAATTGTGGAAAGGACCAAATTCAGTCTTGAACTAACAATTGAACATGTTTGTTTCTGCTAGTGAGGGCTCTTCTCCTTCAAGAAAAAATGTATTTGTCTTTTTAACATAAAAACATGCAACAATTATAGACTGAATTCCATAAACTGCTTATTTTTGGAGAATTCTCATTGCTACATTTGTCATACTAGGAAGAAGCTGAATGTAAAGCATCCTGAAGCTACCTTTTGCTCATGGAATTAAAAAAGAAATATGAGTTTAGCTGTTTTCCTAGGTAAAAATGAAGTTTAGAGTTGGACATTTATGCTCATCTGAAGTGCAGCAGAATTACTGAGTAGGGATCCATACCTAGCTAAAATGGAGTTGAGAAATTTTGTTCGTAGTTGATTGATGTCTGTAGGAGCACTTTCAGGGAGTTAAACCCATACTGCTATGGAATGTCCAAATAGGTGTGGGGAAAGCTGCTTGTTAACTAAGTGCATGAAGTCGTGAGCAAGGTAAGGTGTGGAAAAGGAAGATATGGCACAGCAATATGTAGGAGAAACAGACATGAATCACCATTTCAAGCTTCTACAGTTTTCCCGGTATTCATTCTTAATTTTAGTACACCTGCCAGTAGCTTCTAAAGACAAATCTACTGATGCTATTTGTGTGTCCTTGAAGTGATTTCAAATGCATTTCTAGACTTACTAGATTTTAAAGATATTTCTATTGGTTCACTGAATTTATAGATATTCAGAAGAAGCATGGATTCTGCCAAGAATATTGATATGCATTGTAGAAAACTATTTTTTAGTTGCTTGGAGTCTCAGAATAAATTAGACTGAAAAAGACATTTGTATGTGATCAATCCCCTGCATGCAGCAGAGCCAACTTAAATCAAGTTGATCAGGTAGCACAAGACTGTGTAGTAAATGAGAAGGTGAATTTCTAAACAGATTGGATTTTCAGGGCTTAAGGCAGACAGAAAATGAGAGTACTACAAAGGAATATGCTGAAAGTCTACAGATATGAATGTTCTACCTCCTTGGGCTCTGAAACAAGTCTCTTCTTTGGTCATCTCTTTTTAAGGAAAGAAAAGCTTGCTAAAATGTTTTCCAGGCTGTTTATATCTTGCCTTTAGTATTTCAAAATGTACACATTTCCAACTCCAGCAAACAATAATAAACATTTCCCCCCAGATGGAGAATGTTATTAATAAGAGAGAATGCTTCTCTTGATTTTCATTCTTAGAAGTAATAAAAACTTTTTGTCTGGTAACTTTCTGCTTTAGACTTTCAGCCTTATACAAAGGGCAAAAAAGAATGTAGGGGTTTCTGTAGTACGGCAGTATTATGATGTGAGCAGAGGATGGTGGTGACTGTATGAGAAAATGACTGTGTGTGTGGCTATCCAGACTGACAAGGGACCATATTGTTGAGATCTACAGGAAAGCATCACATGTCTATCTCTAGTAAACATACTGCCTTCCCCTCTGATATTTTTATGACGGAGATTTTTTGTATATTTCATATAACGTGATAAAAGCAGAGGTTTGTGTTTACTTCAAGTTTTATGTCCTGCATTTTGGCTTGATCTTTAGTAGCTTTTTGTATTTCTTTTGTGGAAATTATACAGTAACATATAAACTCACTTTTAAGGGTTTCGGTTGCCCAAGGTACATAGTTAATCTGTGGAGTTATACTCTGCACTGTTTAGAATAGATTAGAAATCTTTAAAAACAACAGTAGATTAAAAAAATTACAATAAGCTACCTTTATTTTTTTATGTCTGTTTGATTTGTTGCTGTTTGTTCCTAGTGGAGCTGCAGAAACATGGCAGTGAGACAGAGATCTAAGGTGGCTACAGAAGTCATCATGAAGACTGATTGTAATGTCTATAGTATCTGCTGATTTTGAGAGATTAGAATTATTTAATTGCTTAAATTTAAATTTCAGTAGATTTTTCACTAGTTTAATGGCTATCACTGCTGAATGTTGATATCAATCAAAATTATTTACTGGGGTGGCGGAGAGTTTGTGATCCAAAAGATAACTCCTTTATAGCCATGACTAATCATGAAAGCATCTGTTTTTAGTGATTTTCTCTTGCTGCTTTTTCTGTATCATGCAAGACTGCTCTCGAGTCATTTCAGTTTGTGCAGGTGACAGTAACTTGAACTGTGGAGATGTTCTTTACCAAAAGTCTTTCCCTTTGATCTTAATCTGATGTACCCCATAGGGAGATTGATTTACATCCCATTCTTATCTTTACTAAATAGGAGATGAGGTCTGAGATGAGGTTGATTACATTCTTGCCTCATTTGTAAAATAGCATAAAGTTGTACCTCCTTTTGCTGTCATGGTTCTTAGACATCCACCATGTAATATATTAATTTGTCTGATGTTCTGTATAGAAATAATAACGTTGAAGTTAAATGTTGCTGTGATAATAAATAAAGGCCTTTGTGGTTTTTGTAAAATGCTACATAATCTCAGGAAAATACCAATGCTTGGTTCTTAAAGTAGCCCAGTACAGCATAAACTCCAAGTAAGTAAGAAATATACTGGGCTCTGATATGAGAATTCAGCTGAGAAGCTGAATGATAATCTGTAGATGTACAAACTTTGTAGCCTTCCTAAGAATTTGTTTTCCTTTGCATGGCTCTTCTTCCTTGTGTTGGGTCTGTGCTCACTTATTCTTGCTGATCTCCACACAAAGGTGGGTTGCTCCCAATGTCACTGTGTGTTTCCTGCTCTGTGTGCAAACAGACCTTTCAGGATCAGTCTAAATTCTGAAAGAGGAACTCTTATTTACAAAGACCTAAGATTTTGCAAAGATTAAAAGATCTAAGGGGAATTGTTCTCTAATCCATCCTTTAGATGATTTTCTGAAGACTTGCACAGGTACTTTGCTGTTTGGAACTGAAGTAGTATGCTTAGATGTAGATGTCACCGATTTCAAACTTACACAAAAGAAAACCATCTCTTTCATTTATCAAATTTATTTATTTCAATGAGAAACAGAACAAATTAGCTGTCAGTACCAGCAGAAAATCCTTCAGAATCTTTTCTTCCCTTGGTGCAGCCTAGTTGTCCATTTACTCATCACTAATACAAAACAGTCAAATATATTCCGTGTTGTAGGAATGTACTGAGAAGGAAGAAAGGTTTACATGGAATTCAGGCACAGAGAACATGTACAGTTATTGCCTGTGCAGTGGACTAGGGAAGGAGATTTGTCAAATAACTTAAATTCATTATATCTACTTTGAGAAAAATTACTCAAGGAGAAAACCATCATAACCTGGATAGATTGGAACATCTGCATTAATTATCATTGATTAATCAGTGAGCTGAACAACTCTTTTTCAGTGTATGCCTTTAATTTCTAAATATGAAGAGACTTTTTTTTTGTGTCACTCTTTTGAGTGTCTAAATAATGTTATGGAGACTGCTGGCTTTTCTTTCTTTTTTTTTTTTTAATGCCTCCATTAATCTGCCTTACAATTTTTCACCTGCAGAATTTGAATATAGTTAAGGTTGTGCTCAGTGGAGTGTATTCTCCAGTAATATGTAAAGCTTTTTTTAACATTTTTCTTCTGTGTAATTGACTCTTGTGCATTGGTTCTTGGTTCTTTGAATTGTACAATACAGCTCAGTGGAAATTCACAAGAAATTCTGGAGTAGAATCTTAGAATTTCTTTGATCCATTGTGAAAACTTCCCATTAATGTGACAGGATTCTCTTTCTTGTGGTTTCATTTGATGCCTGCTGGTACTAGTTGAAAAATGTAACCTGCCTACATTTATAATGTAAATTATTTCTTGTTTTGTATTTTGTTATTCTCTCTGCTGTTGTGATTTACACATCTAGTTTCTCTCATCTTTCACTATTGAGATTGATGAAATTTTGAGCTGGTTGTTTTGATGAGCTGCATATACTTGTTAAAGCTCTAGAATTTTCAGGTTTTGAAAGATGTAACAATTAACTTGGTTGTGTCTGTGAAATTCCACAAGATAGTTTTCCCTTGTCTTGGACAGGTCCCTAGAAAGTAATACATGCAATAAATGCATAATGTGCAAATACATTATAGCATGCTTACTGAAACTACTGTCCTGATTTAAAAATTGAGAACATGTATTGTTTTTACACTATTTGGTCACCAACTCCACTTATAATCTCTGTGGGCACTTTTCATATGTAATGCAAATGATGAAACAGTGGAAAGTTGTCCTTAAGTGATGTATCCTTGTTTGTCAGTACATGGTCTAGGGCTTAATTAGCTATTGGCCTTGGAGAATAAAGAGGCTGAATGACTGAATGAAATTTTTCTAAATCCATGTTCTTGGTTGTAAAGTGTAGATACCAAAGTGGTAACAATAGTTACCACTTAACAAGGTTAATAGCTTATTTCTAGGAAATTTGTTCACACTTTTGAGTAATGATTCTTTGTATTTTTAGTCTGTTCAATTGTTTAATATGGGAAAACAAAACAAAACAAAAATAAGACTCAATCTGGTGAGTTTGTGAGTTTATCTTTTTAATGAAAACAGACTTATGCCAGAAGTAAAGCTACTGTCAAGTATTCTGCTTATTTCTTTACACTGTGTCCTCATTATACCCTGAAAAGGACTGTATAGGCATAGTGGTGGGTAGCCCTTGTTCCTAAATATATCTGTTACATATCTGGTAAGTATGGGAATTATACAGTTATATATATTCTTATTAGGTTTGAATCTATTTCCACCATGACCATGCTACACATAGTAATTACTAACTTAGCTGCAATTATTTAAATGATGACAGAAGATCTAGACTACCTTAATTTTTGTACAAAAGGACTACTGCTATTATTTGAAAATACAGAAAATTGCAATTTCATAATTACTATTTGCTGCATATCACAAAAATAATGTTTTTGTGTTCTGATAAAATGTCTGTTGAATTTCTTGTTTTTTGGTTTTTGTTTTTTTTACATTTAGAGATTTTCTAAGTCGCAAGCTGAAAATTTTGTATAAATAATGAATTTGCATCTATTTTATTGGCAGGTTATTTCATAGTTATGATTTTTCTCATGTTGTGTATGGCTTTTCTAATCTCTGGTTTGAATTATTTTAACTGTGTTCATCTGCTGGTAG
Organism: Odontophorus gujanensis; assembly: GCA_013399175.1. NCBI lineage: Eukaryota > Metazoa > Chordata > Aves > Galliformes > Odontophoridae > Odontophorus > Odontophorus gujanensis. The sequence goes on from VXAB01002148.1 coordinate 20,915, forward strand.
CTTACGTAAAAGTTTTACTACCAAACAAGTACGGAAAGTTTCTCAGTATTTCACCATCTGTTTGCATATATGTTTTATTCAGTGTCTGGCAGGTGATTTAATCTTCATTGTGTTCCATGTGCTCAACAGAAGACTTAACAGTTTCACTGAAAGAGGGCAAAGAGAGTATACATTAGAAATTTTCTGCTCATATGCTCTTGTACCAACATACATACAAAGTGCATTGTAACAGGACATTTCAGTTATTTCTTGTTTTTTTTCTGTTCTTTTTGCACATTCTGCGTTAGTTTGCTTTTCACCATGTTCTGTAAACACCTTTTTGTTGAAGGAATTCGGTGATGGTTTTTATATGTCATTAAAAAGGATGTAAAAACCCTTTCTTTAGAAACAGTGGCATTCTTTGTAAAGCAGCTTCCTTTAACACTTATTCTTGAATGTTCTAGAAACATTCAAGGTCAGACTGGATGGGGCTTTGAGCAACTTGATCTAGCTGTAGGTATCCCTTTTCATTGCAGGGGATTTGGAACTTACTGACTTTTGAAGATCCCCTCAAATTCAAATGATTCTGTGATCCTATGATTTTTTAGTATGTATTTTTTATCACTGATATGTTGACTTGGAAATATGTGTTCTGCATGTAAATTCCATGGCAGAAGTATTTATATGATGGTTTTAAAGTATATAATAACATTCCAAGGCAGCCATTTTAGACAAACTTTGTCACAAAAGTAGGCATTTTATTTTATGACAAAAATAGGCATTAAATTATATTTACTATATTGTACAGAATCACACACAGAATTGTAGGGGTTGAAGGAGGGGAGGTCTTAGAGATCATCAAGTCCAGCCCNGCAGCTCCCTAGCCCAGGTTGCACAGGTAGGCATCCAGGTGGGTCTGGAACACCTCCAGAGATTTAGACTCCACCACCTCTCTGTGCAGCCTGTGCCAGTGCTCCGTCACTGCTCTGTGAAGAAGTTCCCACACACATTTGTGTGGAACTTCCTATGCATCAGTTTGTGTCCTTTTCCCCTTGTGCTATTACCACACAGTGCTGAGAAGAGTCCAGCTTCTTCCGTTTTTCTCCCGCTCCTTAAATATTTATAGATGGGGATCAAATCCCCTCTGAGTCTTCTTTTTGCAGTGTAAAGCCTTCTGTGTATTTGTAGAAGTAATGCATTCTGCTGTGTCAAACTTTTGGTTTGATGAAAGATATACTACACTGAATAACGCTAATACTAAATGACAATACTTTGGTTGCTCCAAAAGTAATGCCTCTGATTTATTTCCATGGAAGCTTAAATAGGGCTCACACCCACTGCTTGGTCTCCACAAAAATTCAGCAAGACATGATGAATGTCAATGAGTGCCATGTTTTTAGCATGGAGGAATTCAGTGATGCACCTTTGCTTCATATACATTTCCCTGTCAGTGGCGTTATGTCAGACTGCCTGTCTACTGCCANTTACCTTTCCAAAAAAACATTCTAATCCTTTTCTAAGCTACTTTGAATTGCTCTTGTCAAACATAAAAACCTTTACAAAATCTGTTTTGCAGATGTGGAATACACCATTTAAAAAGTTAAATTTAAACTTATTTATATGGAGCAGATTCCATGGAAGTTTTCTTTGAAAATAAATTTATGAAATATAAATTAAACATATTTGTGACTGTGCGTATTATTGAGTATATAAAAACTGACTGTGATAAAATAAATGCTATCTGTTGGAAGAATAGTTTAAAAAAATATTTCCAAGTATGTTGATTTCACTAAATGATAAACTTCCACTGAATATTTTGAAGCAGGGAAATAGATAGGGACTAAGAAACTCATTCAGGAAATGTTCTCCTTTTGTTTCAATGGAATTCAAAAATAACTTGGTTATCGCTATCAACAGTTAAATATTAGTGTTATACTATATCTAATGCTTCAACGTAGTGTGCAGTAGCACCATTCTTTCATCCTACTCTTATTTAGGCCTAAGGAAATAATAAGAAGCTTTTCAGACCCTTTGGAGTCTTATAGCATTGATCAGATTGAATCTAATTGTAATTTCTTTTATGAGTTTCAATATAAATACTAAATTGTACCCAAGAGAGAGTAGGAAGGGAAAATGGGACTTTGATGATACAATCTCAGGTATTATTTTATGTCTGAGGAGGAGAAAAAGGCATAAATGCTCCAAAATATTTTGTAAAAACAAAACATTAAAAAAAAAGAAGAAAAAAAATAAAACCCACAANTTTCCCCTTGTGCTATTACCACACAGTGCTGAGAAGAGTCCAGCTTCTTCCGTTTTTCTCCCGCTCCTTAAATATTTATAGATGGGGATCAAATCCCCTCTGAGTCTTCTTTTTGCAGTGTAAAGCCTTCTGTGTATTTGTAGAAGTAATGCATTCTGCTGTGTCAAACTTTTGGTTTGATGAAAGATATACTACACTGAATAACGCTAATACTAAATGACAATACTTTGGTTGCTCCAAAAGTAATGCCTCTGATTTATTTCCATGGAAGCTTAAATAGGGCTCACACCCACTGCTTGGTCTCCACAAAAATTCAGCAAGACATGATGAATGTCAATGAGTGCCATGTTTTTAGCATGGAGGAATTCAGTGATGCACCTTTGCTTCATATACATTTCCCTGTCAGTGGCGTTATGTCAGACTGCCTGTCTACTGCCATCTGTCACACAGCAACAACACATAATGAAATATTGGTGGGAAAGTTCAGCCTTTACTGCCATTACACCAACATCCACCTCTGATATTCCTGGGCTAACATAATAAAAGTGAAGGAGTTACTGTCTGTACTGTTCACATAATATTCAATGTTGTGCTAGGGAGACTTGCATTCCACTAGAAGTATTGAAGATATGATAGGTAGAGAAGCTTATTGGAATTTGACGTGGCAGATTTTTTATATTAAAAATAGTTTTGGGATTTGGAATGGCTTGGTGAATCAGTACTTAATTTTTCCATGGTTGCAGGCTGGATTATGTAGCTACATAAACTCCTTTAATAATCTGTGTAATACAGCAACATACTCAATAATTAATTATACTAGAAAATTTTACTAAGTCATAGCAGTTGANAATAAGAAGCTTTTCAGACCCTTTGGAGTCTTATAGCATTGATCAGATTGAATCTAATTGTAATTTCTTTTATGAGTTTCAATATAAATACTAAATTGTACCCAAGAGAGAGTAGGAAGGGAAAATGGGACTTTGATGATACAATCTCAGGTATTATTTTATGTCTGAGGAGGAGAAAAAGGCATAAATGCTCCAAAATATTTTGTAAAAACAAAACATTAAAAAAAAAGAAGAAAAAAAATAAAACCCACAATAACAGAAAAGATCAGTAAAAGAAAGGCATTCCAAATTGTAGCATTCCTTGCTGTCTCTGGATTTGCTGTGCTATGGCATGATGAACTGAGTGTCAAAAGCAGAAAAGGAGAGAAAATACAGAAGCACAATTATCATTTTTTTGCCATATTGCCACGTTAAAGAATTGATCCCTGAAGGTAAATTATTTGGATTTCTGTACTTCATTTCTTGTGTGTGTCTTTTCTTCTGACTAGAATTGGAGAAGTTAAATTCTAAGAAGGATTAGGTGTCGTGAGGGAAAGGGACTGGAAAAAAGACTCAAATTTAAGTTTCAAGTGTAAACAGTACAGAGGGGCAAAGCATCAAAGGGCCTGTTGAAAGACAGGACGCTGAGATCGTTATTGACAGAGCATGGAGAGTAAAAGAGGAATGTCAGAACTAATTAGTCTGTGTCATACTCAGACTATGCGATGTAGCAGTGAAAGTGTCTTTTTGGAGTCCCAGTCCAACACTAGTCTTGGAGAAAATATAAAACATATAGTATGGACACTTGGTGGTGTAATTGGTGGTGATACAGTCAGATACTGGGGTCAGATTGATTCATGTGGTAAGAAGAAATTTTGTTCATTGTACTATGAGATATTTTTCAATATGATTTTCAGGTTTTAATAAAACCTGGAAATACTTCTGTAATGAATAAAAGTGCTTAAATGATCTGACTTGAATGAAGAGACAAAAGGAGGAGTAGATTTGGAGTGGAGATGATGTGGAGGAATGTGACCGACAGTCTGCGGCAGAAACATCAGTTCAAGAATCTTAGACTTTTCTTCTGACTTGCTGATACTACAGTTGATTTAGGGATCAAAAATATCTTTAACATGTCACACATCATGTATGAGAAAGAACTTTAGAAGTGTTACTTAATTTTTTTTTTTATCAGTTGAAAGGTAAAATGAATAAAGTCTGAACATTCTTTATGGTAGTCTAAAGTTACTGAGGTTTTGACAGGTCATTGAGCCCTAAAAAGTGGAGGACTGAAGGTTTTAAAAGAAGAAAAAAAGCGTTCCTGTAGCAGGAGGAAAGAATTAGTGTGGTGAGGGATTATCAGAGAATGTTTGTGGAACTTTAAACTGTGATGCTTGTGAGGAATCTTAAACAAAACAGCAAATAAGGAGACACAGGCATTAAACTTCTCGGCGTGTAACCATGCTGTTAGGTGAACCATCTGAAAAGTGAGAATGCTAACTCTGGAAGTAGCTGAAAGTAGCCTTCCAGCAAGAGTTGGACAGGGGCAGAGAGGAGCTGGCAGTGCAGAATGTTCCAATGAAACACTGAAGGAATGGATGGAGATAGGAACTTGTAAAATAAATAGGTTTGGAATAAATATGTCAGTGGGATAATGTGTGTGGGTGCCTGTTGAAAGGTAGAACACCAAGATAGTTATTGATGAAGCATGGAGAGGAAAAGAGAAATCCAGAATTATGTAATGGTAAAGGATGGAAAGAACCTCTGAAGACCATGCAGTCTTACACTCCAGTTCAAAGCTAATTCAACCATTGTAATTTAAAAAGGATCACCTTGCATGGCAATGCCCAGTAAGGTTTTGAATTTATCCTAGAATGGCAACTTGTTCAATATAGCAGTACAGATTTCTTTATGTGACCCTGGAAAATGGATTGTAATGCAGTGCTTCCTTAAAACAAACAACAACAACAAACCCACACAAAACTAACAAAAAACCTTACACAAAAACAGCATATTTAAATATCTAGTGCTAAATCCCCAGATAGAACAATAAAATTATGTTTTGTAGATATCAGATTTGGAAAGCTTTTAAAATGAGAATGATTTTATTACAAACAACAGGAGATTCATTCTATTTCAGGTTTTTTGATGTCTGATTACTGACATTGAAAGTACAATTATAAATAACTCCATGAGCTATTTCTGATTTTCTCATCTGCTTTATCCTAGAATTGGGATGTAGCCTGACTTGTAGCTGTGATGGAAGCTGCTAATATTGTGCCACTTTGTCTTGTCTTGTTCTGGGAAAAATGGCTGCCTTGTTAAAGTGGTATTTACTTTGCTAGAGACCAGTGAATTACATGTTGGATTGCAGGCAGTGTTTGTATAGTCTAAACAAATGAGTTGTCCTGTGAACTTAGTGATTTCTTTCTTTCTAAATTAATGTTCGTACTTCCTTTGCCAAATGCTGAAACTCTTCTCTGCATTAGATGCCAGAAGAGTTTTGAATTTTTATCTGGAAAGAACTCTGCATATTAAATAGACAGAAAACATTTGTATCTAAGACAGTTTAAAGAGTCCACCTGTATCTCAGTGTTTTAGTTTCTCTTATTTGGGTGTTTTTATGTATCTAAGAAACACTGAAGATCCAGGCAGATATTCTTTTTTCTATTAAAAAGGATGTATTTTATTAATAATGTGAGAAAACCTCAACTTAAAAAAAAATCATTTAGTATTTGCAGAACAGTTTTACCTCAGAAATGAAGACCTACAGGATTAGTAGAACAGATTACAATAATGTTGCAGTTAATAATTAAGCTACCTTCTAAAAATAAAGGAAAGCCTTAAGAATAACCACCCAGTCTGCTGCACTGTAGGTTTAAAGAAGTTTTGTCAGTTTTTGCTATGCCAGAGCAACTGAAACAATCTGTTCAGTAAATGATTTCTATAAGCATGTATGCCTCATTCCTGAAGTCTTCACTCCTCAAAATGATTTCTAATACTTTTTTTCTTCCAGGTTTCAAGTGATGTTGAAGATTATGTAACACCTTTGTTTTAACCTTTGCTCATTTCTACAGTAGGGAATAATTTTATGTATTTATTGTTAGATATGCATTGTTAGAATAGTGTAGTTCTGTTGGAAGGGACTTTTAGAGTCCAACTGCCTAGCTTAAGCTAGTTACTTGTGGAAAGCAGTAGTTGAAATATGCATTTCAACAAGAAGGGTACATTTCTCCAAGAAACAAACTTCTAGTAAATTTTTTGTAACACACACTGAGCTTTTACTTCATCATCATTATCTGTTTTTTTCCCATTAAAATATGCTGCAACTTGTTCTGCCATGTTTTCTCTGTTTATAAGTTAGAAGAACTGACTACTAAAAAATGTAGTTTTATTTATTTGATTGAAAAAACAGAGGAGGTGGAATGTCATATTTAGAAGGATAAGTGGTGTTCTGCCACATTAATTATTTCAGTGATAAAATGAGCACTTGAATATCACAGTCTCAGCAGTTTATAAATGATCTTGCATAAGGTGGCTAAGTTCCGTATACTTATCAAAGAGATTCAGGGCCATGTATATATTTGAAACAAAAAACAAACAAACAAAAAGGCTTCTTGAAACCAGAAAATGACATAATCATTCATCGAAGTATGCAAGTGAGAATAGTAGCTGGTTTTAAAGCTTAGGAAAAAAGGAATTTTTTTGTTAACTCTCATGCATATTAGTAAATGTGATTATTTTATTTGGAAAAGTGTGTTATCTTGTTGTTTCATGACTGCCATGTCATATTTTAAATGCTAGTTTTTATTATGGCTTTTATTTCAATAATATTATATGGTATTTATACTGAAAAGAGATTATGTAATAAGAATTATTACTTCATATCCAGTAACTTAATCTAAAACAAATTTTTATTTTCATTTATTACAGAACTGTAAGAACATGGGATGTTAACAATGAAAAAAAGCACAAAAGTGTGTTTAAACCACGATCAGCTCAAGGCAAACGAGTCATTCCTACAACTTGCACATATAGCAGAGATGGTAAACTCATTGCAGCTGGCTGCCAAGATGGCTCCATCCAGATCTGGGATAGGAATATGAGTGTAAGTCATGTATATACAATGATAATACTAAACTGTAATGTGTATAGTACTGAATACTGCAGCTGATAAAAATAGTTTTGATATTTTATATATATTTTTTCCTCCTGAAAACTAAATAATTCACAGGTAATATTTCCCAACTCTTTGCAACACACTTTTCAGTATGCTGCTATTTAACACTGAGGAAACTCGTGGTTTGTCAGTCTGTGATTCTGTGATGTGTACGTTTCAAATATTTTTCAATTAAGATACAGTGCCTTCAGAAAAAAATATCGTTTTATGTAGTTAAAACATACATATGTGTCTATATTTTATTTGAGATATTGGAGACATTAGGCAGTAATTCACAGATTTTCTTACTGAAATCAGTTATTCGTTTAGATAATATGCAGAGTAGGATATCATCAAAGTGTGCGTGAGGACAAGGATGGCACTGCACGTTAAATACACAGTATCATATATTTTCCAAAGTGTGAGTTCAGTACAAAGGAAAACTCAAGCAGTTTATTAGAAGTGGAATGTGATCATAAGGAGTCAAAACTGGGACTGTTTCCAATTCTGTAGCTGTGAAAAACTATGAAATATACTCCATTGGTAATTTATTCTGTTCAAAGTGAACTTCAAAATTATCTTCAGGTAGGTGTATGCATTCTTTGCATACATGACTCTTACTGCTTGTTTAGAACAGTTTAGAGCTTGAGAACCATCACTGCTCTCTGTTGCTCTGTGTAGTTACAAACCAGTGTATTCTCAAGGGTTTTATTTTAGAATGTGGAGCACAAATTCACCAATCTGAATGTTACAGCTTTTGAACTGTTCAGTAAATATTACCTATATGCCCATCTTCCCCATGGAACTGATGCGGTGCCTGTTTGATTCCAGTGATACACGCTTTTAGGGCATGCATAGGAGGAGAAAATGAAGTTAGGGTAAAATTGTTTGAAAGGAAAAGTAAGAATATGGGGGAATTCTGGGACAGGCATAAGGGAAAATAAAAAACCCTTAGAATCAAACTGGTATCATAAATCTTTGAAAATTGTACAGTTGTTTTAGGGAAATAATACTGGAATAATGCAAGTTACCTCAGTCTATTCAAATTCACCTTTCACAACATTTAATTTTAAAAAAACAAACCATCCAATTTAGGGAACCTTTCAAAAAGGTTGAATCAAATTTGATTGTTGGTGGCGAAGGGAAATGTATAGCTGTAAGGAAAAGAAAGTCCGTTGATCATATTCAAAGTACAGTCTGTATTTTTGGATTGTCATCTATTTTTATTTCTGTTTTTGTTTCCATTATAAACCCAGTAAAACTTCCTAATGGCATGAAGCTTGAGAATTCATCCTAAGTGTAAACTTGTTCTAGCAGAATAATAAATTTTTCAGAGACTGGCTTTCATCACCTGTGTATGTTGTTTATTTTAACATATACAGTATTGAAATATTAAGCTTTCTGGTGTAGTTTTAACAATAGTGGTCTTGGTAGTCTGCTTTTTCATGTGCTTTTCCTTTTGAACTTTAGTGTGTCTATAATGTGACATATTGCAATGCTGATTGAGTGCAGTTTAAGGTGATTATGAATAATTTAAAGACATATCCTGTGCATCTTGTGCAATTTCCAATGGGTTACCTCTGTATACCAGTGCAAGACTAAGGCGATTTCCTAGTGGAAATGACGCTGATGTTGTCCTTGAGTTTGTAGTTTTAAAGCTTATAAGATTTTTTTGCCTTCACTTTTCTTGGTGTCAGTAAGAAATGTGCAAGACTTTCATGCAGAGGAGCTGTGTGGACAGTTTTTTGTTTTTTGTTTTCTTGTTAGCGGCATTCTTATCTGAAGTGGTTGATACCCACTGGAAATCTCTGTGTATAGTTAACATCAAATGTTTTGAAACATTTATTAATGAAAAAATAATTTAGAAAAGAAAGATCTTTGTTTTACATTACTGGAGGGGAGAGAAAAGGGGAATGAAAGGTGAGGAAAAAAAAAAAAAAGGAATAAGTTTTAAAAGTGGGATTTACAAAGAATTGTGACCCCTGTAGGGGCATACTGAGAGCACTTACTGGCCTGATAAGATGCAGGGATGCTCACAGAGGCACACTGAAAACGTTCGGTCATGACAATGTGGTGTACTTTTTGGGTTACAAGCCATTGTAGAAGAAGAAAAATAGGTGAAGCTGTGAGTTACTGAGAAGTAGGATTAAGCTGCTTGAGAAAACACATAGCATATATATTAACTAGATTTTTTTAAACAGAATTTTTAATGCTGGTCTGTCAATTACCATTTGCTTTTGTTGAAAAAAGAGTAGAACTCTGTAAGATTTTGCCATACTACAATACCAGCTCTTGTTTTGAGTCAAAATTTAAACTCTTATTTGTGTTTAACTTAAGAAGACTGAATTGAGTCTGTATCAAAAATCATTAGAGTTTCAAAGGAAATAATAGTTTGCTATAATTTCTTATCCTTGTAAATTAGGAATGATTTGGCGTTATTACTTTAGTCTACAGATCTGGCACATTCTCAGCAGAATGCAAGCCAGATTTCAGGGGCACGTTTCAAGTTTCATTTAGCTTTTTTCATTGTATTGTCATGCCAGACCTGATACAATGAAGACCTATTTTGACTGTATGATTTCGTATTCACATTTAAGGCCAAATACGCAGAACATTTTCAATACTGCTGTTGAAAGCCCATACCACTGTTCCTGCATGCAATGGTAACAGCACAAACTAAATCCAGGGGGGTGTTCTTCCTAGATGTTGCAACTCACCATATGTATGATCCGTACTGTCTGTTGCATTGGTGTCTGTGAAGGATTCTAGACAGACTTAATTATTTTCTGTTAGTAGACCTACTCCGGCTATATCCCTTAAAATGCTGAAAAGGGTAAGAACTCCTGCAGCGCAGAGCCAAATTCACACAGAAGGAAGTTTCTTGTTGCCACAGTGAAAACATAAGGCATCTGCTTTCCCACAGGAGGACGATGAAAACAACAGAACTGAGAGCAGAAATGGCTCTCTCTGCTAGGAAGGAGGATCTAGGATTTCTTAGAGCAGAAGTGGTACTTAGTTCCCTGGCCTGAGTAGTGGCAGGTGGGCTATTTCAGTTGTGGTAGCAAGCTACTCTAGTGGTTCACGAAGCCTGTGCTTGTATTCAGGCAGACAGAAGCTGCATGACAAAGCTCCCTGAAATTTTTCTTTCCACTTTACCCACAGTTTCTGGCTTTTGGTTGCAGGTTTACTATCTGCTCCAGATCCAACTTGATAGCTTTACAGGAATCCTGCTGATATGTGGTGGCATCTTGGGAATAATTAATAAGCTGAAACATTGGCAGTAGAAGTGCTCGCATGATGCATACTGACTTATAATATTGAGCAGGATTTGAATTGTAGTGACTGTTTGTAAATGCTGGAGCTCTGCAGTTAAAATGAATTTTATAAAAATGGGATTCCTGTCATCAATGTGGTATCATTTATATTTACTTTTCAATGTAGAATTCAGTCCAGAATAATGTGGTTAAAAAATCATTTCGATTTTTTTTTTTAAATTCATTTCAACAAGAACAAGAGAATTTATTTATGTTTGTGTTCAGTCATGACTTTATTTACTTTTTTTATGTGGCACCTAGAACCCTGTAGATATTTGCCAATTGTGAGATTTCATTGCAGTGTATAGAGCAGGACTTCATTGTAGGATCAGTCTTCTTTCATAGTTCTGACTAGTAACGCTCACCATGAGCATTTCATTCAGTTTTCCGCTCCCGCCATTTTTCTGGTGCAATTCCAAATCTCTCAGCTATATGTCGTGGGAGTAAAAACAGTTTTTTTGTGTGTGTGCGTCTTCATTGCACTAACACAGGTAATTTTCTAATGCTGAATTTAATCAAATGTATTCCAGCTCTGCCTTGCCTTTTTCCAAACTTCCTCAGTGTGATCATGATCCATTATAATCACCTGCCTCTGAGGGTTTTTTCATTTTATCATAAATCTGTATTATTTTTCTCACGTATGTTATTTAGCCAGTGCATGGTTTTTCTTTAAGGTTCACGTACATGTGCATTTACAGTGCACATTAGCAGAACTATCTGTCAGCTTGTTTGAAATATTATGAACACTGTCAGCTTGGCTTAAAATAACAGCTTCAAAGGACATAAAAAATAACTTCCTTCAAACTTCCAATGAGTAGTGGAAACAACAGTGCAAAATAGTCAATCATATCATAACACATTAGAACACTCTTATTTTAAATGTTCTGAGATGTTGAAAAGCATCTGGCAAACAGGGAGGACTGGAGAGCATTAGTGGTAAAAATAAGAAGAAACCTGAAAATAGTTGATTTACAGGTCAGTGCAGTAAAACTGATTTACCAGCAGTTAAAATAGCTTCAGATTCCTCATCTTGCCTATACTTTCCTGTTCAGAGCTTTCTGCAAGACAGGTAGAAATATGTATTGCTGAACAAGCTGATCCATGGAGCAAATCTGTATTTGGTATCAAGAACAAAGTGTGTCTTGCAATCAAAAAAGATCAGTGTCCCACTCTTCCTATGTAGAGAGATAGAATATCTCATTCATATAGGCGTTTAAAGACTGAAGTCATTTTTATAAAGACTATTAGTGTATCTGGTGGATAGGTTAAAAATGGACTGTGATTTAAAATGAAGTTTTGTTAAACTTAACAACAAAAAAGCTGTCATCCTTCACTGAATTTGAAAGGTTCAAGATGCTTTTCACTGACTCAAATAGGACTTACTAGGAAGTGGAAGGCTGAACTTCTTTTTTAGTCCCAGTCTTTCAAATTACCCAATGAATCTTACCCAATGATTACCCATTTTTCCCTACAGCTTGTCCTGGTTACATTCTGCTGTGGATTGTATAAATATCCGAACATGGAAGCTTGAATTCTGTTTCTTAGTTTTGTGCTTCATGTATTTTATGGCAATATTGTTGTAGCCATGACACAAATATTAATAAGGATGTGAGGGAGGCAAAGTCAATCAGGAATCGTGATATCTTCTGTAGGCCTTCAGTAACCTAAAGTACGACTTGTATATACAAAATCTCTGTTTTTATTGTTCTTACCTGTTTTTAGCTATATTAAATTTGATCTTTTTAGAAACATAGAGTAATTAGCTTTTAGGCATTTAGTGGCCACACTCTTAAGTATTCAGGAGACAACTCTGAGAGATCAGTAGAAGATTTGTCTTTTTATGTAGTGCAAGCCTGAACAGGAATGTTGCAGTGTTCTATGATTTTCAACGTAATATGTAATATAAATTTTTTTCGAGCTTAGGGACAGAATACTACAGCTAATGTTTAATTTCTTTCTTTTTGTCTTTTCTTCTTGTAACTTCTTTGTTTCATAAAAACCTTAGCACTACGTTTTTATCCTTTCTACTTCTTAAGCTATTTCCTGCTTAAAGCAAGGATCTACTACTGAACTATTGCTTTGCCAATGTTATCTTTTCCTGGTTTTAAAACCTTACTTTGTTTTGTAATTTCTAATATTAATTATTTATTTTTGTTCACTTTTAAGCTAGTTATGTAATGCTCTAAGTGATTTTGCAGAACTTAAAATGCACAGTAATAAGTGAAATTCAACACTGTACTGATAGGCTGCCCAAATGATTATCCCCAAAACTAGTGTCATCAAGTGCTAATCTCAGTGACCAGCTTTCCACACACATTAGAACCACCTGATCATCAAAAACAAAGGGAAGAAAGGTGGAGTGTTGCAGTGTATTCTGAAGTTAAGCAGATGTAAGCTCTGCACCTTTTTTAATTACTAATAGTCACGTTAAAAGCATTTTCAAAATAAATGCATGATTTATAAATGGAAGATAAACACATTTCTATATTTAGCAATTGCTTGCTTAGAAATGGTTTTAGTAAGGCTTAGTTTCGTAGTGGGCAGTGTAAGTGCAGAGAAATTTTAAGTCAGGGTTTTCAAATAGTGCAGCCATTTTGAAGAAATGCTGTACAACAAGAAATGCAGATTTTAGGTAATACAGATCATGTGAGATACTTTTTTGGATACATATGGTGACCCTTTTGTTTTGGAATGAGAATCCAAGCCCAGATGTTATTTGGATTTTTTTTCTAAGCTTTATTTTGTTTTTCTTGATGAATTTTATAGCTAATGCTTCCAGACAGAGTAATGAAAGCTAGTAGTAAGGTCTGAGACTTGCTGTAAATATTTTCTCCATTAATTGGAAAAGTCTTTGAGGGGATTTAAGCCCTTTCTTTGCATCTTTGTACAGTTGCAGGGTGCTTTTCTCTTATGGTGACAGAGATGTAGCTCTCAGTACTAAACTCTTGAAATGCATGTCTGGTATACATCTACTGAAAAGCTTTATTACTCTGCTTATACTTATTCAGTTACAGTTTCTCTTAGCCAGAGATTGTAATGTGTCTTTGGCATCTGATGGTTTACAGTATTCCAGGATTATGCCATTTTCACACCAGCTAGAATTTATTCATCAGTTTGGCCATGGACTATTCACTTTTCTGTTTGGATGTTTTGTTTTGTTTTGCTGACCTACACTATTTATAGCAGGACTTCTACAGCATTAAAAATAATTCAATATTAAAATATTTCAATATTGAGAATAATGGAATATTTAATAAAAACAAAGAAACTATTCTTAGATTTGCTGAAAATTAGTATTGCAGCAAAACAAGCAAATCTTCCAATTTCCCTCAGCTGTGTAACGGGTTTCATGCTTTGAAGAGGGCAGTTTGGCTACATCTGGAAATTTCTTGTGTAAATAAGAGATGAAAGATATCCAAATACACTATATTTCCCTTTCAAACTTACCTTACGTTTTCCATATTCGTAATATCCCACCCTTTCATTCCATATGTGGATGTGCCTGACCTCTGCTCCAGAAACTGGAAATCACGCACAAGCTTGCCAGCAGCAAATATTAACAGATTCATATATTATTCCTTTTTGTATACACCTGGTTTAGTCCGAACATTGCTATCTGTACCCTGAAACTAGTTGCAGTAAAGAATTTGACAGTCATATGGTAAGAAAAAGTGTGTCCTGCTGTATTTCTAAGTGCATTTCTTTCTTACGCAGTAAGCAGTTTATAGTTATGAACTATCTAAATGTTTGCACGTTTGATGAAAGACCATTCTAAATCTTAAAGTCTGACACATCCTAATGAAAATAACATGAAGAATTTTACTTCAGATTCATGTGTGGTTAGAGGAAAAATGGATTACATCTATCTTTCTTTGGTTTACTATTTTAGAGGGATTGCTGTATGATTACATTAATAAATTTTTAAAAAGATGATTTTAGAACAGAAGAGTAGGCATTATAGCTATATGATTTGGTTTATTAATTTTGTTGTGTTATTAGTATGAACCAAACGTTAATAATCTCTAAACATAAATAAAAGAGCCTGTATCAACTGGTTATTTTATAGAATATTTTCTTATGTGCATGTTTTTTTTTTCTGTATCTTTGTGATAAAAAGATGCTCCATACTTCTAGAGTAAATAAACTAGAAGTACAGATGCTGTGTGTTATTCTAAAGAGAAGTGAGCTCTAGAGTTGTCAGGCTTACCAGAGAAGTGTCTTTTAGGTACTGTAGGACATGCACTTCTCAAACAAGCTGAAAACATAATTGGTTTAGAACCTGATAGGGTTAGTAAATTAAGGAAATACTTTTGTGCGTGGTGTATTCACTAGGAAGCTGGTTTGGTGTCCAAATGTTTCTCATGGTGGTTTATAGTATGTCACTTTTTCTTGAGGGTAGTAAGTAGCAGTTCTATAATGTGAATTTCACAAAAGCAATAAAAAGTACATTTCTGTGTAACTCATAGTCATTAAGTTTGTTTTATTAGTGCTTAAAACTCCCATTCTTTAGAATACGTATGAGAGGAAAGCTATTACAACTTGACTGTATAGATTTATTTAAGAACAAAAAACTAGGAAATGACTCCTAATCTTTGGAACGGATTGGAATCTGATTACATGTTCTCTGTCTGCACTTATCTCTTGGATTAATTTACAGGCTCTTCACCTCCTTCCAATTTCATATCTGAATTTATTTCTTTACAGAATTCATTTCATCAATTTAGAACTTTTACTAAGTTTTCTTTTTTGCAGTATTAAAAGAAAGCAATTCAACAGCTGTGAGATTGTCAAGTATATCTGTGTAAAAGATCACTTTTTTTTTTTTTTTTTGAGTTACCTATAACATGGGCATGAATTATTTTGAAATACGATCAAGCACATATCATTAAAAAGTTATAGTTCTAATAAAAAATATTCTCCACCAGTATGTTAGAAACTGAGAAACTTGAAAGGATAAACTGTAGTGAAGTGTTTGGATACAGTTTATTTCCTTACTACTTGCTGGTATTATGCAGTTATGTTGATCACACACTGATGTTTAGTTGTTGCTGAGCAATGATAGCATTATTTGTCACGGTTACTTCAGCTTCTTACACTGCCAGAGGGAAGCGTAGAGTCCTTAAGAAGCTGAGAAGGGACAGAATCAGGACAGCTGACCCAAACTGACAAGTGGACATCTCATACTATGTGGCATCATGCTCAGCAGTAAAACTGAGTGAGCTGGTCAAGGGTGCTGCTGCTGATCAGGGACTTGCTGGGTGTCAATCAGCTGGTGATAAGCATCTTTTTTTATTTTTTTCTTACTATTAAACTGTCATTACCTCAACCAGCACATTCTCACACTTATGTCCACTGTGAAGAAACTAACAAATGTCTGTGTGATGCTGAGTTGCCTACTCTGTTAAACCATAACAGTGTAATACTAGTAATGCCAGTGTAATAGCATTTAATCACTTGAACTAGACAGAGTCTGAAAAAGAACAAATTATTTCCACATGAATATTGTTTTGTGTCTGCATCTCTTAAAAAGTGCACTACTGTGAGGTTGCACTTTTAAACATGCTTAAACAACTGGCCATAATAAACTGCAACCTGCCCTCAGCTCTTTAACACTTATTACAAGACTAGTTAACTTTAAAAATTTTACATGGCATTTGTAGAAAATCTGTATGTTGTGTTCACATAAATTACAGATGTGTACATGTGTGAGACCCCTGCACCATCTCTTAGCAATGATTAGAAAATTATACAAGTGACAGGAAAAGTATTTTAATATAGCTTTTGCAAGACAGCCTTAAGCAAGCGAGTTACTTTGAACTTTAGGTATAAATCTCAGAACTAAAATCTTAAAGCTTTCTTTATACATACGTAAAATTTCTTCCAGGGGAAAAAAAAAGGAAAAAGAAAAAACAAACAAAAAAAATTATACTTTTTTCATGATCTTCCTAATTCATAAAGTTTGTTTTCCACAGATGTTAGTGCTAAACAGTTAGTAGAGAGGGTAGTGAAATAGGTGAAGCATTGTCCAGCTGTGTTTTATTTAATGTATGACTGTAGTGATGCTACACAGACTGAAATCAGATATATCCATGGAACAGCTGTCTTCCTTGAATAAAGTTCTAAATTTCTCATGAGATAGAGAACTGGATTTGGAGTTGGATGGATATGACTACCTACCCGTATGTATATATATCACACTTTGTGTGTACAAGCATACACACTATACCTTTGTGTGTCTAGGCATGCATGCAAGTTTTTAATGAAATTCCAATTTAATAAAGTTTATGAATTTGTATAATCATTCTGATCTCTAATAACTTGAACAGGGTACTCAACAGATTTAATTCTATTGTATTTTAATTCGGGTTAAGTGATGCGTAAAATTTTGAAAAAATGCCTTTATATTTCACTTTTTTCTGTGTATATGTATCACTGCAAGATTTGGCTTTGCACTTAAGGCTGGTACGTGTATTAAGTGCTATAACTTAACTAATGCATATTTTTTGTTGTAATATGTTGAATTAAAGTTGGGATAAGATGGCCAAATTGGAAAGTTCTGTACTAGTTCAAAGATGAAAGGGAAGTATTCTGAAAAAACCCAAATAATTGAATAATCATGGTCAGTGTTTTGTATGGACACCAGGAGATCTGGACATGCCAGCCAAATGTCTTATCAGCACATACCCTAGCAATAGCCTAGAAATTGCAGTATATCCTAGCTCAGTAGCTTGTTTCACTCTCCTTACCTGTGATCCTTCTCAGGTCTGTCATCTAGTCTGGCAAGTGTTCTGAGGTTAAGAGGTCACTAGAATATGCTGCTGAGATCTTTAAAGAGGCTGAGCTTCAGCAGGGCTTGCAAATTAGAGCTCATGCCTTCCTACCCTCATACTACAAACTGGATTATGCTCAGAACCACCTTCAAGAGCCTGAGTGATTTTTCAGAAACTCTGAATAAGTTGGGACACCTGTTTTAGTCAGCAGAAAGCAACTCATTGCCAAGCACTGCCTTGTCAGCTGGCACAACGTGTATATTGCCTGTTGATATGATATTCTGGACGTGGAAGCAGGGTGCTAAATAAGATAGGAGTTGGGAAGGACATGTGAATGTTTTCTGTACTTAAGTAGTCTGTTGCTACTTGGCTGTTTCATTGCTACCAGGAGCGTGAGGCAGGGCTCTGCATGTGCTGCTGTTGGTACCTGTAAAAAAAACATTCCTAAACAAATAAAGACAACTTAGAAAACAAACTCTTTCTTGTCAAGTTCATATGAGGTTTACTCCAAGAAGCAAAACCAAGGCAGTGTGCAAACTCAACTGCCACTTGCATCCTTTTTAATTGTTTTTTAATGATAGTTAACTTCATATTCAAGCGTACTATGGAAAGCAGAGAAGTGGTGATTTCATTGGTTTGAAGTTTTTCTTTATGTACGAAATACGCAGATGAGATGTGCTTGAGGATTAAGTGGATGATCTGTAATTATTTTTGTTGACAAAATATATGTTTAACTCATTGATAAAACACAGCTGTTAAGTAAGACAAAAGGAACTGATAGTGCACCCTTAAAAGTAAAGAAGCAATATCAAGGCAATGGATTCAAAAAGAGGGCAAAGAGGTCTAAGTAATAGTACTCGCAGCATGTTATTGATTGGATTCATTATAGTGTGTTTTGCAATGTGAGATGGAAAGAAGCTGACATATTGTGACGTATGTAACAACATTTTTCATATGATAAATGATAAAAACATGTTAAATCTTACAGAGAAATGTGGAAAGATGTGGTAGCCATGAGCATATGGTAGCCGGAAGATGTGGTAGTCAGGAACAGCTTTCAACATACTGAATTTGAGTTGCCAGTTAAACATTCATAGGGTGATATCAAGATGTACTAAAATGAACAGTGAAGAATGGAGTTTATATATCGATGATGTAGAGGAGATTTAAAATAAATAAATAAGGGGAACATAGAGTAGATACTTCTTCAAAGGCTGCTGAGAATGATGCTGGGGTACTTTGTTGGCTTTGTCAGAGGTAAATCTGTTGCGACACAGAAAGGAATTTGAGTAGAATTGACAAGAAATGAGAACAGAAGAGCAAGTGATGTTGGATTAGAAGTTTGGAGTGTGAAAATCCTCAGTGGAGAAAAAAACATTCAAAACTATTTGATGAAAAGTGGATTGTGCAAATAAGATTTTTGAGCTATGATTTTGCATATCTCACTATGCCATTGAAGATGCCACTGCTAATGGAGAAGCTGCTAAACGTGAGTGCTAATGGAGAAACTGCTAAACGTACTGTGCTTGAAATTGAACTGGAAAACTAGGATGGAAAAACCCAAAAGGATTCATTTCTTTTGATGACTGTTAGGATTTTTTTTAATAATAATAATATGAAATGAAACAAAGAGCTTAATGTATTTCAAAAAATCAGAGAATCATAGAATGGCTTTGGCTGGAAGAAACCTTAAAGTTAATTTAGTTTCAATCCTCATGCCATGGTAGGGCTGCTGTCCGCTAGATAGACTACCCAGGGCCTCATACAGGCTGGTCTTGAATGCTTATGAGGATGGGGCATCTGCAGCTTCTTTGGGCAGCATGTGCCAGTGCCTCACCATACTCTGAGGAAAAGAATTCCCTTCTGTTCGAACTTTCTCTAATTTCCTCTTGGGACACAGAACTTGTTGAGTGCTTCAGCCTTCTCCACAGCTGTTGAAGGCAGTTCTCCCTTCACATTTACCAGTGGGGTTTTGGGATCTTTGGCCTTTCTCATCTGACCAATGGACCAGTAGAACCTCTTCTGTTGTTTTTTCAAAACAACAAAACATCTTTCAAAACATCCCTTGCTAAGTTAGTTTCCATCTGAACCTTGGCTTTCCTTGTTGCACCTCTATATGTCTGGAAGGCATCCCTGTATTCTTCCCAGGCCACTGGTCCCTGTCTCCACTGCCTGTAGTGTCAGTTTAACCAGCTCAGCCATGCTGATTTTGAGACTCCTCTGCTTAATTTCTTATGCAAGGGGATGGAGAGCTACTGTACTCTCAGAAAGGTGTCCTTAAAGCTCTGCCAGCTTTGAAGAAGTTTATCCCAAATGAGTGGATATTATCCTCAAGTATTCAAACAATAATCTGTTTTTAATATCTATATAAAAACTCATTTTAAATGACATTCATAATTTGTATATGCTTAGGAATTTTCTGAATTTCCTTTGATTTCTCAAAACCATCAACTACTCTCAACTGCAAACTTTGATGAGTGTTAATGCAATTTTTGTTTTCTAGATTTTTTTTATTGTTTTTTTTCCAAATATTTATGGCCCCTGAAAAACCTTGATAAATGTAAGGAACCATCTCAGCCATCGTATGCAATATCATTTGTAAACCACTGAGACTTTGAGTTATATGTGGAGTATACCACTTGTCTTTTTGACTACGGTAAAAATAATGACATCCTTTTTAAAACAAACAAGCAAACAAAACCAGTTCTATTTAATAAACAGGGAAAGTATGGCAGAGTGAGTTGCAGCACATTTTTATGGGAAAAATCAAATGATGATGAAGAAGTAATAGCTTATTGTATGTTCCAAGAAATTTACTAGAAGTGCATATTCATTTATAGGAAAAATGCACTCTTGCTGGAATATGTATATTTTTGTTGGATACTCTGATACCAATGTCTCCTTTTTTATTTCCATGAAAACTACAAGTACAGAGAGCATTGTAGCACTATTAGATGGAGCAAAACCTCAACTACAAAGCACTGTTTTACAGTATAGTCACCACCATTACCTGTAAAATTTCACCAGCAATCAACAAGAGCCTGAATGACATGCTTGTAAAAATCTGCACCTGCAGAATTGACCCACTGTAGCCACTGCTGAAATGCGCTGTTTCCCACCTCACTGTGCTCACATCCACAGTTTGGTCTCCATAAGCATTCAGCAAGCATTGATGAATGTCAGTGACTGCCATTTTTTTTCATGTGTTGGAATTCAGAGACGCATCTTTGCTTCATGAGCACTTCCATGCCAATGATGTTTTGTCTGACTGCTGGTCTGCTGCCACCTGTCACATGGTTGTTGGTGGGAAGGTTCAACTCCTACTGCCATACAAAGGCAAAGGAACCTTCAGCCTCTGGGCAAATCTCAGTAATTTATTTCTGAAAGTATAAGCAGAAGACATATTTTGCTTTACAGAAACCATACTTAGAGTAGTAAAAGGGTGTAAAATCATGCTGTATCTGGAATAGCATAGAATGAATTCGGTAACTTACAGAAGAATACACAATAACATTTAGTTTACATCCTTGTATGATTTTCAGATTCAGTGTAAAAAATGTCCAAAGGAAGCCAGTTGAACAGGCCAAGATAAGATTATTTTCTCAAATGCAAATTTTGGAGATGCAGACAAACATTCATTTGGGGTTTCATTTTTAAACCATTAGGCAAATATTTAGTGATGCTGTTAAGAAGCAATCTTTCTAAAATGTTTTCCTTAAATCTTTCTTGATAAATCAATTTAAACAAGAAGAAATTATTTCTTGGTCAACAGTGTTCTTAGAAATGGAAATCTTTTAAGCATTGAATGAAGTATGGGCAGATAGGAAGGGCTTTCTTATTTTGTACTGGACCATTGACTAAGCGAGTCAGCTTTCTTGTTTTCTGGTGCTCTCTTCTAAGAGAGCTTCTCTTCTAAGAATGCTGTTTTCCATAATATCATGGCACTTTGTCGATATTATGCAGTTGTGTTTTAATTTTGCTTCATAGTTTTGTGATTCAGTGTGCTATTCATTACAAGGTACCAAAGTTTTAGACTTTAAAAAAACTTAGAGATGTTATCTTTTCTGACATTTTTCTGATGATAAGGGTTTTTTTCACAATACATGAAGAAATCTACATAATATTAAAAAAGAGAAAGCCAATTCTCTCTTCTATTTACTATTTGCAACTTTGACTATAAATCTTTTATATGAAAAAGACGTTAAAGGTTATTGAAGGAAATTAAACCTTAACTAAGCATGTGAGATAGAACAAAGAAATCTCCAAAACTTGCATTCCCCCTCAAATATCAGCCCTCCTCTTGTTGCAACAGATGAGAACGTAATTGATGCAGGATAGCTAAATGCAATTGCCAGTTAGATGTTCTGCTTATTGAAAATAAAGTTAGGTTACCATATTCATAATTGGTTTATTAGGACTGAGAGAAGGCAAGGAGTGTTTCAGACTTGCTAGTGATACATGACAATGTCACTGAGTTCAAAGATCACAGAGAAGATCAAGTCATATAATATGAGTATAATTGCATAAATGCTAAAACCTCAGATTTCACAAGTTAATCTTGTTTTGCATCAATATGGTCATTACTGAAACAGCATCCGTTTCTACACCATGGAGAGTAGTATTGAAGAGCTGTCAAACAAATTGAAAGCCTTGGGATCATGTTTACAGAGACTTAAGAAAAGGATCTGATTATATCCTGTAACTACCTACTCAGGCAAAAAAAAGGAGGAATTCCTGAATTTAGCTGACATACGAATATCTGATAATTTGTAAGTGATACAGTAAATCCAGAAGGTACAGTGAAATTTCTGAGTCATAATTGAGGGCGAAATAATGCGAAATAAGCATTTGTACAGTACATTCTTCAGTAGAGATAGCCAAATTGAGTAAGGGAACTCGGCAGTTAGGAGAGTGACCTGGGAATGTGTCTGTCTTGTCAGTTCTGATCACAGCTCTGACACTGCATCACTGATACAACCACTTTCAACACAAGCACCAACAGCTTCACTCATCTGTAACTAACAAGTTTTCTAGTTTGTTGGTGCGTGTGCTGGTGCCTTTTTTTTCCCTCCAGCTTTACAGCTCAAGCTTTTGTTGCTTTAAAGCTGGCTTATGGTAATATGAATGTTTTTATGCTTTTATTAAGAGCTGTAATTTTTGCAATGATTATTATCAGTGTAATTTAATTTACATTTATGAAATATCTTAGTCAGTTTAAATCAGTTGTCTAAATTTCAACCATGCATGATTTGCCTTTCTGATAGCTTTTGTAAGTCCTGCTCTCCTGACTTACATTAGAAATCAGGGTGAATCCTGATTTCTGGCTTTTTTGATGTTTCCAGCATTCATTGGTGTGGAACAGAGGGAACAGCTGGTAAGCAATCATGGGAGGCCTCTCTGGGAATGAGCTTCCTTGTTCAGACTATACCTTCCATGTGCTGAAACAAATGAGTAGATTACATGTTGCTAATGGTGCAATTAGTTTGGGGCAGCGTTCTGTTTACTCTAGACAGGATTGTTGTTGCAGGGTTGTCTTTGGAGTAATAAATGAGTAAATTTTTTTACATCTATAATAAAAGAAGATTAATATGAACCAAGAACATGCTGCAACTTTGTAGACCTCATTTTATCCAGTACCTAACTTTATTTACTACCTCTGCTTTTAAAAATATCTTGAAGATAAAAATTTCTTGGCTGCAACAACACTATTTCATTAAGGAAAGAAATGTGTGTGTGGGAAGCATGCAATCTTGGGAAAGTGTCGGCACACTATGAAATATTATATCCATGAAACTGTGGAAAGTTCAAAAATTTTATTCCTTAATCATATTATTGTATTTCTTGTGGATGGGGTCTGCATGAGGTGAACAAACTGACTCATTCCGTCTTCTGCTTTTCATGGAGCACTTTTCATGGAGTGTTATTTGTGATTCTGGGGAAGAAGAGTTTGTATGACACAGAGCTCTACCCATGCATCTCTACAGTGTGTCGTTAATTTGTGATAAACACTTTGTGTGGCCACAGTCTTTGCTTCCCATATTGCACATCATTAGTCTACACAGATTTTTATTTAAAGGATATTCATTATCGATGCACTGGTCATTTGTCTTTCTATCTTTCTCTCCTTCTTTCTATCTTTCTGTCTTCTAGTCTTTTGTCCAATCCCTTCTCAGTTCTCTTTTATTTTCTGATTCTCATTTACTCTATAAGAATTACCAAGCGTTAACTGTTACCCTAGTTTTTTGTATAATCTTATTTTTCAATGCTAGTAACTGCCTTCTTTCTCACATGTGCTTCATGTTTTCTGCCTGTCATTTCATGTTGCACACAAGTCCAGTCAGCTGTAATTCCTTAACAAAGATATATGTGCTAATATAAAGCTAGAAAGTACTTGCATTGCTGGAGAAAGCTTTTAAACAAGTTGCAGAAGACAATTTATTACTGAAGAATAGAGTGTGAAATATATATGCATGTAATTGAAATAGGTAAGACTTAAAAAAAAAAAAATTGTTGATGAATTTGTCAAATTTTGTAGTGCACATCAGTAGTACCTGGTCATAGTGGACGTCTCTGCCACAAAAAAAAAAAAAAANTTTGTTAAGACGAGTCTTGCTTCATGTGAATGCCAAAAGCATCAAAGTCGGTGAGAGTTGAGCTAGATTTGTATACTTTATTTCTTTTTTTTTTTTTCAATAAAGGGACAAATAAGATGTGAGTCTTTGATATTGTTTTAGTTGAAGTGTAGGTTCTTCATTGAAAAGACTGCATGTTGAGATAAAGGTTTCATGTGAGCCATCATTTCACTGAAAAAACAGTTTTTTGTTTTTTTTTTTATTAATGGATTCATACATTTGCGTTTAAAAAAATAAATAAATACATCAGTACCAGGGAGCAGTGAAGTAAGGAGATAAAATAACTCCTGATATCTTAGGTGATGGGATGGGAGGGAGAGAGTATTTTGTGTATTTATTTTATATAAATAAGTTCATTTACATTCTTGTGAGGCCTAAAGAAAAAGCTTTGGTTTGCTTCAAAATCTTTTGCCTTATTTTAANTATATTTTGCTCTTGTTTTCTTCACATCTTTACCTCGTGTTTCAGTGCTCTCTCTTTCCCTTCCTGAATCAAACTTATGAGATGTGTACATTAGTTCTGTTTTTTTCATGTCTTTCCAGCAAGAAACATTCTGATAATTTTTTTGCTTATGATTTGTTAGCAAGATTAGACATCTGTTAAATATGTTAAGAGGCCAGAGGCCAAACACATTATTTTCTTTGAAAACTGCAATGAACATTTGCCAGTGTATGTAAAAACTTCTTATTCAACCTTCTATCATTTTTAGAGCAACCTTCAATCATTTTAAAATATTTGATTTAGTATTACAATTCAGGGCTATATTCCTTTCCAGAATAATATATGGAGGGCAGACTTGCAGAGCTCGAAGTTAAGAAAACAGTCTCTTTAGTGGTAAATTGAGTAAATTCATTAAAAAAAAAAAAAATTGTTGATGCAATCTTACCATCTTTTGTTAAGACGAGTCTTGCTTCATGTGAATGCCAAAAGCATCAAAGTCGGTGAGAGTTGAGCTAGATTTGTATACTTTATTTCTTTTTTTTTTTTTCAATAAAGGGACAAATAAGATGTGAGTCTTTGATATTGTTTTAGTTGAAGTGTAGGTTCTTCATTGAAAAGACTGCATGTTGAGATAAAGGTTTCATGTGAGCCATCATTTCACTGAAAAAACAGTTTTTTGTTTTTTTTTNAGATTGATCTAGAATTAAATAATAGGGAAAAAAAAACATCGTACAAGAACTGGCAGTGAAGTTGGGCAGCAAAATGAAAAACAGGATGTTCTTCTAATGTGTATGTCAGTGTGACATTGTCAAAGAAGGCTGACAAGTGTTGTGGAGCCCAAACTAAACTTGTTACAATTTATTTTAAATAGTTAAATACCGTGTTATAATCTTTCTGTCAGCTTTTAGGTGTGATTATTAATCGTTTATCATATTTTTGCTAATGTCTGTGGTATTTCTTAGACAGAAAATGCATCATTTTAATTGCTTGTTAATGTTTAACAAATGCTACAGAAAGTTTATCTTCTGATAAATAATTCACAGTTTATCCTCTATATATTACCACATATTTGGAAATATTTCTCTAACTGGATGCAAAAAATATATTTCCCAGTCCTTATTAACACCCCCCAAAGAAGACTTATAGTTTTTGTAAGTTTTTGTAATTGCAATCTGCCCATGGAGTTTCTCCAGTGTATGTACAATTGGCTATAAGAGACACTTAGATTAAAAATAAGTGCTATGGTTAAACATAGGCTGTTACATTCTATCTCTAAATACTGAAAGAACTGTATGCTTGATGTTTGAAGCTCTCCATTGTTTGTTGAAGTCTAATTAATGCCTTATATGTCTTCTCTCAAAACTGAACTAAATCTGCATACCAGATAAGCTTTCCATCATTGTTAGTATCATAACACGTAGATTCTCTGTGTTTTGGACCAAATTCAGAGCAGATATTTGTATGCGTAAACAACATTAATTACTTTTCCAGCGTAGATCCCTTGCATACAAAAGAGGATACTGAAGGAACCTTAGTAAGTTACAGTCAAAAATTAGAGGATAAATAAGTGGGGAAGCCCGTGGAAACTGGAATCGGTCTCACTATGCATTTACATCTTGTGATCACCATCTCCATTTTATTCTGTAGTGCTGAGTATCTCTTAATGCGTAGAGTGGATAGTAATCATTAAGCAGCTGCCTGGTATTTTATCCTGTTTCTGTTCAGGGTGTGGGTCTTTGACGTTGCACACCTTTCAAACCCTTCTCTAAAGTATATACTACTCTATTTTTTACTGTTACTCTCATCATTAGAGTAAATGAAGGATGTCCAGATCTTCATGTCTCCATGTCTTGTCTTCTTTCTTCCTGATAGAGGAAGAACATGATTTATTCCTGAATCTAACAGATGGGAAGGTGAGATACAGTTGCCCAGGCAGTCTTCAATTCTTGAATGTTTCAGTTTAAGCCTGTATGAATTAGTTTTATGTTAGAAAAAGTGGGCAAAAGAGAAGTGCAGTTTCCTTAGTGTTAAAGAAGGATTTAACAGTCTCAAATTGGTTTGTCTCCTGTTCTGTCTTTTCCCCTTTCTTCCATTTTCCCTTCATGTCTCTCTTTCCATTTTGATTCCTCCTCATCACTGCCTTCCTCTTTGGCCCAATTCCCTCTTCACTGCTAAACGCCCATGTGCTTCCAATTTATCCCCTCTTAAGTTGCATGCTTTATCCCAGAGCTTTTCTGGGCTCCTTAACCAGTCTTAGAATTTCTCCATATTCTGAAATATTCTTCATGTCTGTTAGCTTAGTGAATTCCGATTTTCCTTTATGGTGGGCCTTCCCTTTTTAGTAGCTGCTTGTACGACCTCTCTGTTCTGAGGACTTCTGCAATTCTTTGCTGTCTCTTCTCTCCGTAGGTTTACCACTTTCTGTATTCTTCTCAACAAAGCAGTTCTAACCTGTCCAGGTTGTCCTTTCTTCTTCATTACTGTCCAGTCTCACTGGACTAGCCACAGTGTAACTTACCCCTGCCCCTAGTATCGTGTTTCCTCTGCAGTCAAGCCAGACCACTGGCCCCTCTGGGCGCACATTTTGTCAGTCTGTCATCTTGCATGATGTGTCTAGTTACCCTTGTACAAGCACAGTTTAACTATAAATGCGAGTTACAGGGTTGAAACACACAGGGTGGGTTTTTCAGGGTTTTTTGCACTTTCGTAGCTCTGCTTATAGTACATCTTTTGATCTTATATTCTGATCTAGTTTGGCTGAGTTTCTAAGTGAGTGGTTGAGTCTTAAATGTCACTGAGCCATCTTGTCTGATGTAAGTTTAAGCAGACAGTGAGCATGTTGGTGGTGTTTAGATAGTGCAGTGTAGTTTCCATCAGTGATGGAAAGTAGAAGATAAAACTACTAAGACAAAGTGACAGTTGTGTTAGCCATCAAGCATGTGTCTGATAGGGTTTTTGGTATCTCAGCCAAGACCTTTGGGTCTGGTTGGAAAATGAGAAAGCTGGATTTTGCAGATGTGCTAAAATTTAGTTTGAGATTTCATAGGAGATTTCTCCAATTTTATCAAAGAGTATTTTTAGGGATTAAAATAAATTGCGACTAAATAAACAAAATGTCAGCTCTGTGCAAGAAAAAGATGTTACTTTGAAAGTATTTTACATGTTTCTCTAGGATTATTGGGGAAATATACTTGAAAATAAACAAACATACATCATTCTTAAACTTGAATTTTATTACATGTAAATGAAATACAAACTTCAGCATATCTGAGCTTCATTCTAATCTATAAACCATGAATTTTGGCAGGGTTGAAGTTTGGCAAAAGTCAATTCTTCCAAACCTTCTTTTAAGTCCTTTCCAAAGTATGCGTGTTCTTCCTTTGTTCACTGTAGTTTTGTTGTTGTTGTTGGTGGTGGTGGTGGTGGGTTTTTTTAAGCAATGAGTCTGCTTAGGGGGATGATAAGAACAGTCTTAAAATATATTTTTTTCTTAAGCAGACCTAACTACCTTTTATCCAGTGCTAGTGGGAGTTTGTCAGTAATTCTGATGCTACGAAAAAGCTGAATTTTGCATTAAAACACTATGAAAGCCTATACTGACCAAATAAAATGCATATGACTTTTTTTAAAGGCTGTAGAAACATACAACTGCAGTTCCTATTAATGCTAAAAATACAGGGTTTTCTATTTAAGTTTGGGAATAACACACAAAGTATGCTGTTTGTCTGATCTTGAATTAGGCAAGCTTCTTTAATATTTTATTTGTTTGACAAACAGGTACATACCAAATTCCACTGCAGGCAAGCCCATGCTACAGGCACTGATACTTCCTGCTTGACATTCTCTTATGATGGTATTGCCCTTGCCAGCCGGGGAGGTAAGTGGTCAAAAGAAACCTTTGATGTACCGAACTTAAGACAGTCGTAATGTAATGCAGTAAACGGCCCATTTAAATTGTATAATTTCTAATTGTAAGTATTCACATGATAGTGAAATTAGAAATAGAAGTGTTTCAAAGTTCGCCCATTTTGCTTTGATACACAGTACAATAAATAAATTGCGCTTCCTGAAAGTGCAATTTAGAGTAGTTAAGAAATATTTATATAACATTTTTTGTTTATATTGAATGGTTCCTGGTCCCTTTTCTTGCCTAGCAATCGTGGAATAACAAAAAGGAAATAGTTAGCTTAATTAAAAATAAAATACAACAGATTATATTACTTAGTTCTTTCTGGTAAGGTTATTACCTCTCTAGCAAGAGTGTTTCCGTTCTAGAGTTATTAGTTCTCCAAGCAACTTTCTAATCCAGTGTGCTTTTATGTTTTAGTTCAATTTTTTTTTTGTAGTTTATATAAAAAGCATCAAAAGACGATAACTTGAGGTGAGTGGCCAAGATATACTTGAAAGGAAAAAAATACTCTGTTGGATAGGGAAAAAAACAAAACATCTTGTTTTTTAAATTTCAGTTAGAACTGTTATAAAAGTATTTAGAAGGCAGTGATGTACATGAAGGCATATTATCTCTATTATTTTAGATGTATGGATGGGGCAGTATCTCCTAAAACAACTTTTCATCTGGAGATTTGTCAACCCAGTGTTTTGCAGGCAGGTGCAAGGATACAATCCAAGCCGTCTGGATGGAAACCAGCTGTAACCAGAAGCTATGGGAATGCATTAGCATGGCCCCAAGGCCAAATAAACAAGCCTAGGGAGAAGCAGTGTATGTTAATGTAGACTCAGTATTGTGCCTAACATATGTACATGACATCTGCTCAGTTTGGTATGTAGACAGAGTGAGATTACATACACAAAGTACCATGATAGAGGCATCCACGTACTGCAGACTCTCTGAAGAAGGAGCTGTGATTCTAGTCTGGGGTGAAGTCTGCAATTGCTTTGTGTCCTTTTTCCCTTTCCCTGCCCCTTGAGTTGAGTGGCATTGGTGACTTCTACAATGATGTGCTGCAGCTAGTGGATGGTACTTTCACTGTGTACGTTTTGTCATGATTCTAAGATTCCAAATATTTATATTCCCTGGATCACATATTCCAGAGTAAAGTGGCAGTGGTCTTGTCCGTGATACCCTTGGCTTACTAGAGCATGTTACTGTCACTTGGATTGTTTAGTGATTGCTGTTCAGGCTCCTGGTATTCTGTAAATGGTTGAGGTAGAAACTGTGTGTGATTCTTACTGAACTGTACATGTGCTATGTGAGAGCCTTTTCCTCTTCAGAAAGTAGGTAAACCATCTGTCTCGCTGTTCTGGGTTAAGTAAAATGCTGCTTCAGCCTGCCAGTTGTGTAGCACTCACAAAGTCCACACAGATATACTTTACTTGAAATGATTTAAAGAGAAACATTGGTGTGCCTTTTAAATATCCACAGAAAACCAAGAACACTAATGTGTGGAATATTCAATGATGCTATCTTGGAACCTCCATTTATGTAAATTCACTTACATTTTGCATTTATGAATGTAGATAACAGAAATGACATTTGCACATTTTATATTCTTGTGGCATTTGCTCGCCTGCTTTTCTTCATCTGTCTCCAGATTTTTTGTTGTGTTGAACAGACTTCTTATGCTTTATCTACCTCACTGTGGTAAAAGTTGTATCAGATTTTGATAGCCGTACAGAAATTTGCCCCTTAGTATGGTTACAAGTACTGCCTTTGTCCAATACTTTTTTGTTGTGTTTTGCTTTTAATCTCTTATGATACACTGGAAAACTAAGAAGCTTCTTACCTTATTTTGACTTCTTCAGTTAGTGCTCTAATGTGAGTATTACTTTGGATCTGTACCAATAAAAGCAGATGTGGATCCAACATTCATAGATTAACACACCTGCCAAGTGCTGAGGATCAAAGAGAGGGCTGTTGTTTGGGGAATGGGGACTCTTACTGAAAGTCTGATTGAGTCTCCTGCATCTGATGTGAGTTCTGTGTTGGATGTAAAAGAGATGAGGCAGGGCTCAACTGTGAGCACAAGGGAAAATGAAACAAATAAGGATTTGCTTATGAGAGTTCCCAGTGTTATTCTTGTTGGGTATTTAGTAGTAACTTGATGGAAACTTAAGAAAGTGATATTTTTACACACTTGTAACCATGAAAGGTTTTTTTTTTTTAAATATAAATATGGAAAAAATACTATTTGGGAATATTTTCTTTGTTCAATAGGTAAGCACTAGGATTTGAGGTCCTTTTATAATACAGATTTCTGATTCTTGTCTGTACAGAATCCACTTGTGTTATAATGTGGAACACTTAAATTCATGGACCTCATGACAGCTATATGTTGGCTGGTTTGTCAGTAAACTTATGTGGAAAAATATGTATAGAGAGGATGATAAGAGAGGATTTGCAGAGAACGTGATTTGGTGATGCTGATACAGACGATGGTGAGAGCTGTTCCAGATGTAAGTGCAGAACTCCCAATTTGTGACTTTCCAAATTCTCTGTCTCAGAATGGGCATGATCCTGACCTGCAGTCCCTCAGAGGGCTGTTCTTTAACTTCTGTAGCTCCTTTTGGTGAACCAAGAAGCCTATACTTTGCTGTAAGTTTCTCCTTGCATTTGCTATAAACCTTCACAGGAGGGCTCTGAGTTTATAAACATGATTTATTCTCATGCTCCATTATGATATGCCTCTTTGTACAATGTCCTTCAATGCACTTTTTTTTTCCTATGTTTATTTACATTTTTAAAATCCCAGTCCTTATATTTTGTTGTTCTCTCCAATGATTTCTGTGAACTTTTTTATTGAACTTTGATTTCAAGACAAGAATCCCGCTTAAAATAGGATTTTCTTGAAGGCTGTTGCTGACTTGAAACTTTTCAAGTTTCTGGCAGGTCTTTATGTTGGCAAAAGCTTTTGCTTCTTTTGGGTCTGTTTGCACCCATTTACTTGCCTAGCTGGTCAGCGTATTCTGGAGGAAAGTAAATAAAGATACAATCTTTGTAGTCTTAGTGCACTCGCCTTTGTGAAAAAGCCATTTGCAAAATGCCTGTCTTGGCTCACTACAGATGCTTTTTCTAGGATTTAATTATTATGCCCATGGTATTTACCAAGGTAAACAGTGTCTGACCTGATCATACTGAACTGCAACCTGGTTATTGGTATCATTCTTATTAAAATGGCAAAAAATAGAGTTTGAAATGCTATTTAGTAAGTTTTTAAAAAATCTACCAAGCCTTGGGGTAGTCTGCCATGAAGAAAAGTATTAAATTATCTAAGAATGAACTATTTTGAATGCTTCTTGCTGAAATGCACAACTTCCAAGTTTGTTTGTATGTTTTTGTTAAAGAGTAACTGTTTTGGTTGTCTAAGAAGTAAATAAAAATAGATTAGTCCTACTGCTGCTCTCTTAAAGAAACTCATTAAGCATTAATGGGAAAAAATCCTTGGAGTTGTGAAATATTAATATGTATACTTTTTTAGTGACAGTGATTTCAACTCCTAATACAAACTAAATTCAATATCATATTTGCAGCACAGAAAAAAAATAATTCAAATATCAATTTGGCAAATCTTACATTATTCTTAAAGATGATGAGAGATTCAAAGCATTGGCCAAGTTATTCTACTAGAATTTCTCCCTTTCATAACTGACTATTTCTGTGGTCTTTAAGACAGTGTTGATTTGGAATCATCCAAAACTTCTTGAGTCTTTCTAGTACCAGCAGAGTACGCTTTCTTGTTAATAGGAGAGTTGTATCTAAATGTTTGACTATATCTCTCCTGCTAGAGCCTGACAGGACCACAGCTTGAAGGTCATGTCAAGGCTCATGTCACTGGGAACAGACCAGTCTTGATTGGTTGCCTTATGTCTGTCCCTTAAATGGTATCTTTTGCGTTATAAAGTGCTGGTTCTTTAGATATAACATCTTGATAATAAGTGCTTTTTGTTGAGGGTGGGAAGGGAAAAGGAAAGGTTCGTATTACAAAACCAAATGCTTTGAAGTGCTTGGGATGGTGTATGCTATGAAATTTCTAAAATGGGGAGTCAACGTTTTTTTCTTTCTTGTCATTTTTAGCTTCCCAATGAAAAGAAATATACTTTGCTCTAGACATCATTTATTTAAGTTGTCCACTTCTTAAAAATATTTTGTAGTTAGGAGTTATTCTAGTCTTAATATAAACATACATGATGTACGAGGCCACACATTACTGCTTTCCCTGTGAAGGGTACTACTGGCCTTGATTTCTTCTGTNCCAGGAAGGATTGTTCTCAGTAAGGAAGCATGTCCATGCCACTCACCTACTTCTCACTTGGATTATGAAGAGTGTATAACCTTTCTAAAAATAATTCTAGGTTTTTTTAAGGGGAATTGTTGTTTTGAAGTCCCTTTTTTCACCCTTGAAAGCACTAATGTCAAATACAAAAAGATTCCTAGGTATCTGTGTGAGATGGCTTAGGGCTCAAATTCTCGTGCTTGAAATAGATATTCCAGAGGGGTGATCAGCAGAGATGTAGATCTCTCCAAGAATAACTGTCTTTTCTTTTTCTTTTTCTTATTTTTTCATACTCACTTTGTTAAGATGTCATAACTTTTTGAGAAGGGGATAAACACTCTGACTTTTACAGATGTGCAGAATCACACCATGTTTATCAAACACAGATGAGAATGGCTATAATTGTCTTGCTATAACCTCAACTTTGGCTTTTACGGCCAAAGGTGTTGGGAAGGGGTGTGAAAAGGTTTAATTATAGCAAGCTTGGGCTCACTTGCTTCTTTTCTACCCCTTCCCCAAGGACTTTAGGCTGATTCCAGGCACTGTTTGCCTGAAGTTGTAGTTTGTTACTTTCTGCGGACTAAAGAAGCAGGAGGCCACCATTGCTTTCTGTTCTTGCTCACCTTTTTTATAGCCTCTGAGGCACAAAAACCTATGGAAAACCACCCCCATTTTGAATGCCTCTACCATATCATTCTGTTTGTTAAATTCTTGATTACTAACCCTTGTCCCTCTTTGTTTCACAGGAGATGATACTTTAAAGATATGGGATATTAGACAATTTAAAAAGCCTCTTCATTCAGCTGAAAGACTGTCTAGCTTTTTTCCAATGTAAGTACTTTTAAGTTATTCCAGTTAGCAGAAATATTGGTAGTTGTGCTAAGGAGGAGAGTCTATTGGATGTGTGTTGAGAAATGAGTTGTTCTCATCTCTCAATAGGTCTGGAACTGTGGGGAAAAAACTGCACAGAGAGAACTGTGCTGTAATGTTCTTGGCTACTTTAGGAGTTAAAGTTGCTTTCAAATATCTCCTGTTTCTTGTGATAATTTGTAGCTAGCTATGCTTATTTTATGCTGTTTTTTAGTCTCATATATCTTATGCCTAATTAGATTAGAAACTTTTCAGGAAGAGGCCAGTTCATTGCCTTGTGTTTGTGTAATGAGATATATCAAGTAAGCCTCATTCCTATTTGGTCTGTGATTAATTAAAAGAAAAAGTTAGATTGAAAAGCAGACATAACATAGAGGTGCATGGAATTAATTCAGGTTAAGATGTTAAAAGTGCTGATTACTCTATTCTTTGCTACTAAAATACTGTATTATACTGTATATGGCTAAGTATTGAATTTCATGTTTTTATTGGTATTAGCTGCACTTCTATACCTGTAGCACAGTCAAGTCCAACTGCTGAAAATTTACACTTTTAAAAACATTAAAAAAATTATTGGAAAAGAAGATTAGGGACAGGTCAAGCTTGAAGTCATAACCACTCACTGTATTTTGTAGCATAAAGGAAAAATGAACAAAACATTTTTTAGCAACTGTATAAACAGAACTGCTGTTCAACACTGTAGAATGTATCATCAGTGAAAACAAAGTTCAAGACTGATTTATTTTCATACTGAATGATGATAACCAGATTTGAAAAGATTATTTTGTGTGTTTTCTACACGGAAATGCTCACAAGGCTTTTCAGAGAAAGAGCTTTGTTGGGGGTAGGGGTTAAGGTTTTTTTTTTTTTTT
>VXAB01002148.1:55323-74587 GCA_013399175.1 Odontophorus gujanensis
ATTCTGTGCACAGTTGTAATTATAAATGTTAACTGTGCCTGATGACTATAGTAAAGAATTACAACTGACAAAAGATGTTTTTATAAGCTTCACGTTCAAAGATGTAACAAATAGGATTATTTGTAAGAAGCGGGATTTATAAATTAACTGCACAGTAATTACTGGTTTACTCTGTGTGATGGTGTATTTTTTTTTAACAGGACGGATTGCTGTTTCAGTCCAGATGATAAAATCCTTGTCACAGGGACCTCTGTTAAGAAAGGTGGTGGCAGTGGGAAGCTTTTCTTCTTTGATCGGGAGACATTTCAGAAGTTGTATGAGATAGAAGTTACTGATGCGGTAACTATCCTGTATTCAAAATAAGAATGAAATCTTACTCATTTGTTTTTTTACTCACATACAGGTAGTGACCTGCTACCACTATTGTAATTTATTCCATATTTACAAGAATTACAACCATAAGTAGTGTGCTGTTCTCTCAATTCTTTTAGTTAAATGAATAAATAGAATCTTAGGATGAAGCCTTTGATCAGTAGGAGACAGTGTGTTACCAATGTATTGCTCAATGGTAACGGTGAACTTTCTCAGAGCTGTGAAGTGGGGTACAAATTCTGGCTTGTCCGTTTATGCGGTTCATTCCATTGTCATGATGAAAAGCCATTTTTTTGCAAACTCCTGCTTGTCTTTGAAACTAGGTTCGTGCCTGTTGTAGAATGTATTTCAGTGGACAGACCTATTTACTTTTGTAGAAGGAAGAAGCTTAATATCACAGTTGAAAAAAATCCTCAGTAGTGTAAATAAGTAAGCCTGTTGAAAACTATCAGGAGTGCAAGACATTCAAACAGAATAGCAGTTGCTCAAGTATGATGCATTCCCATTAACTGTGGTCTGTCAACTAGCCACATCTTTCTTGCGCTGTAGCGTTTCAGGATATTGTTCTCTCCTGTGCTTTTCTTAACTCACTTCATGAATATTTTTAGCACAGCACAACAAAACTGCTTGTGCTGGAGTTCATTTAGACAGAATTTATATTTATATGTAATTTTCAAATCTAATTTTTTTCCTCGACGTTCCTTCTAAAGTAAAATCTGCATATGTTTAATGTATTATATCCATCATTCCTGTGGCAGCAGTCTTGCAAATGTAACAGTGCAGAATTCTCATTAAAGCAAAAAACACATGGTATTCTGGAGAGGAAAAAGGCTTTTTTATTTTAAACAGATAACATTCTAGATATAGGTTTTATACTACACAGCAATTTTCATTTAGTACTAAAGTATTTCTCTGAAGTTAACAAACTAGCTTTTAAAACTTCCTCCTGTGGAACCAACTGATCCTTAACTTGTACAGGTTTCTCATGAATGTTGTTTTTTCTGATACTAGTATCATTACCAAGTGTTCATAACCATTTTCTGGGTCAAAATATGAATTCTTCAGAACTTCTTCTGAAGCTTCTTGACAGATCAAAAGAAACAAACTATATAAGTTAAAAGTGTGGGAAGTAGGTTCTTATGGGAGCTTTTCTTTTCTGGGACACAAGAAACAAAATAACTTAGCAATTCCATTCCCAGCGATGGCATCTTCATTTGCTGCTGAGGAAGCTGGTAACAGAGAACAGAAACGTCCACTGAGATTTTAAGATTTCAGGAATGAGAAACTACCTAATTTGATTCCAGAAAACATATAACTGTCATTGGATAACTTTGTTTTACTGAAAAACTGTGCTTCAGTTCTTCGAAATAGAAGGTCTGCTCACTTTCTCAGGTAGATAATTCAACAGGAGTGCCCAAAAGAGATTATTTTGCAGCTGACTTCTCTCATATTCTGGAAATACAGTTCTGTTGCTTAAAAATGTGGAGAAACAGATTTGAGAACTAGCAGTAGGAAGTTGTTGGAAAAACAAAATTAGGTGCCCATATGTGACTTCAGTAGGGGCCCCTCAGACAGTAAAAATGTAAGTATGTGTACAAATCTCAGCAGGTTCATAATTTTTGTCCTGTAAGTTTATATAGGTGTTTATATTTATATAATACTTTTTAAAACTGTAGTAAATTATTTTTGCCTATGGAGCTTTAGTGCTGCTGTTTTTCTTCATCTGTAGTTATAAAATTTAAGTGTCATTTTCCTACTTTGGATATAAAAGATCAAATGAAAATAATGGAAATAATAGGTGAAGAATTCATTCTCATAAATGCTGATTTTACGATCTAGTTTTCAGTGAGCCACCACTAACATTACCTCTATACTCATTGTCCAGCTTCAACTCTACACATATAAGAAAAAACACAGTTAAACGTGTTGACCTGAGTCTAAAAGAAGAAAAATTACTATAAGTACTGTTTTAAAATCAAAGATTTTTTCAAAATGTTCCTATTTTTTATATCCTTTGACTTTTTCTACAGTTTTTGCTTTTCCTCCTCCAATTGTAATGTTAGATGAATTATAAGTGAATAAAGGCACACTAAAAGCAAAGTGTAAAGATGCAGGCTTTTGTATTGTATAAGCTGCACATGCCATTTAGTGAAAAGATCCATCAAGTCTATGTATAAAAATAGATGAATTGGTAAGATTAGTATCTATGAATTGATAGTTTCATATCTCGTGCATAGTTTATCAAAGCATTTTTTCAGCAGCTTAGTAATTAATTACTGTGTTTCTATTGACTTATTTCTTGGTTGCCATGTTCTCCATATACTCTTTCAAAAATGCAGGTAAACCAGTTACTGACATTAAGGATAAATATGTGCTGTTGCCTGAGACTTTTTAATTAAATATCAAACATCTTTATCTTCAGTATGTTATATATTTCTTAAATGTGTAATTACAATATTGGGGCTTTTTTTAGTCTTTACGTGTAATGAAGTTGCATTATGCCATAATGTGTAAGAAAAGAGCGCAAATAACTGTCTCTACAAGGAACTCAGTCCTCATGAAAGTGACTTCAAATGGAGTTACTGCAAATTGCTAAAGTAGGGCATCATTAGTCATTTATTTCAAGTATTCAGTTAAAATTATAAGACTTGTGACAATTGTTTGCCTGCTCAGTGATAGACTCGATATAAGCAATAATAACAAATACTGCAAAGAGGAAACTTAAACTGTTAACATGTAACATTTTTTTGTTTATTTCACAAGGCATTTTTAAAAATAAGTCTGTAGTGATCTTAGAAACTATAAAATAGTAAAGAACAGTAAACATTATCTTAAACCTCCTTGGTAAATAGCCAGTGCAATTGGCCTGTGAATGAACCTAGGAGGTAATAGGAAAATATTTAATGGGAATGTTTGACCAAAGCTATGTGTGACATTCCTTTCCATCATACCACACAAACCTTTTTTTCACCTTTTCTTTCAAGTTTTCATGGGAAAAACCATTACTGCTTCAGAGCTGCTGGAGTGAGACCTTGTGGTTTTACTAATGGACTAACAGTCTGATTAGTGTCTTCTGTTGTGGCTGGGAATAGCATATTAATTAGATCTCAATTTCATGCATTAGGATTGGTGGTTTTTTGGTCACCATTGGTTAGTTTGTAACTACTACATTGTCCAACTACTGAATGCCATCCCATAACGTAAGCATTTGGACTTCTCTAAAATCAAGTTTCTCAGAGAAGTAGCAGTTCTTCTTAAAGAAAAACGCACTGATAGGTAAATGTCAGATGTGGTGCAGACCATAATCTTTGTCTCTGGCCTGTAGCAATATGCCTGCATAATACGTGCAGAAGGCAGATACACAGTGTTGTTTTTCTCAACTGTCCTCTTCTGGCTCCAGTGATCTGTGACTTGGAGCTATCTGGACACAGACAGGAATTCTACGGTTAACAGCTTTCAGTGGAGTTCTCTTGGAGTTTATCAGGGAGTGAAACATCCGTGTTACAGGATAATGGCAGGTTTGTTTACTTGCTGCTGATTAAACCAAAACTCTGAGGTCAGAAATGCTTCTGATGCTCTCTGCAGAGTACTTTACCCTTACTCTGGTTCAGTCTCTACTAGAGGGATTGGAAAAAGTGAGGGCTTTGGAGAGTAACTGTAGCTGAATATACTAAACTATAAAGAGTTTATTTCTTAGCTTTTGTTAACAAACTTTTAAAAATAAATCTTCGCCGTGCTGTGGACAAAAAACAAGTTTTCACTCTCCTGTGCACATGCTACTATTTTGTAGTTTTTCTATCACTGTTTACGTTACTGTGATCCAATAGTCATAGAGCAGTTCTTTTGCCTTCTTCTCAGACAGCCACAATAAAACATTTATATAAAAAAGTATATATAGGTTAATACTAAATAAGATTTCATCTTTCAGGATCTACATAATGGACTCTTTCTGGAGTGGAAAAGAGGTTTCATTGTCAGGCACAAATCAAGGAGGATTTATTCCTAATTCTTGGGTCAATTATGCAAGTATGAGATCTTCCTGAGAATTAGTTATAAATACCATATAAATAACATATGGGAAACTGTTGGGTACACAACATTTCCTCCCTATGTTGAATTAATTTCATATAGCTGTGAACACTCACTTGAATCACTCTCACATATCTGTCATTTGTTTATCTGATTCAAGCATATCGACCAGTAATTATCCTTATTAGAGGCAGATTGATTTTGGCAGCAGTAGAGCAGTCTTTTTCCCTGAACAGAAAGGAGATGAAGTACACACTCAATCAGTGACAGGCAGGAGGAGGCATTACAAAAGTATGCTGAACAATTATAGAAATTACTATTTATAAATGAAAAAGTAATTCAGTAAAGATAATGACATTATGTACACTAGAATGAGATGTGCAGACTTTTAAAATATCCCTCAGGCTTTTGCAGATAAGCATCAGTCCAGAACCATATACTTATGCTTGTTTGGGGAATCATGTTTCTATTGGGAGAATTCTTCAATATTTTCTTTGTTTTTCAAAATATGTAGAAGTTAAATTATTAAGTACTTCTGAAAATCTCTCTAAGGGATGTTTCAGGAAGGTCTTGTGAGGCAAGCTATAAATAAACCTTCATTTTAAATTGAAGAATGAAAAGGCAAGAAAGAAAAAGAAATATGAAACTTCCAGCACCCTTGTATGCAGAGTTGATATGGGATTGCAGTATTCCTTTCATTGACCTCAAGCG
Source organism: Odontophorus gujanensis (assembly GCA_013399175.1). Taxonomy (NCBI): domain Eukaryota; kingdom Metazoa; phylum Chordata; class Aves; order Galliformes; family Odontophoridae; genus Odontophorus; species Odontophorus gujanensis. The sequence continues at coordinate 60,436 of VXAB01002148.1, forward strand.
ATATAATTTACTGTTTATAAGGCACTGTAGTATGTTAAAAGGCTTTTCCACTGTGGCTCAGTTTATAGAAGATTTAAAGCTTTTTAATAAAAGGGAAATAAATTCTTTTAGCTTAGGGGAGATATCAGCATGGTACATCTTGTTTGTAAACTGATTTCTTCTATTTCGAAGATATAAATTTCACAATAAAGAAGTAAATGCAGTATTTAAGATCTGGTTAATTTTTGTGTTAATTCAAGTAAGAACTATTATAAGATATAAAAAATAGGAAGGTGTTTTCTTTTTTTAATGAGGTAGCTTGTCAATTTTTATTCTCTGCTTTCACATATGTAAAGACAGTGTAGTCCTTCCCTCCTATATCCTGCAGCAGCACTTACTTTATTTTAGGGGAGCTGTCACTAGAGATTTGAGGTGTATGAGAAAGATAAACTGCACAGCTTTCCTCAGTGTAATAGTGGGGGTTGTACATGAAAACTGTCTGCCTTAGTTTTGCTATATACTGTTATGAAAATGTAACTGTAAGTCTTCCAGAGCAGGTGTTTGAAAATGTTTGGTCTTGCAATTACAAAAAAAACAGTTTACTATTCTGTAGTCTCGTTCTCTGTTAATCAATTAAAAATCATTGCTTAGTGGTTCATTTCACTTCTAAGAATGTTTTATAGATGTGCAATGAAAGATGCGTGATACAGCATTACTATCCATATGTTTTACATTGGGATCCTGTTTTAAATTATTGGCCTCTGAAAATGCTTTTTGGACTTTTCAGGTTTCTACATAGAAAATAGTAAATTTAGCCATTTCTGATCCCTTTTCTATTGAATGTTTCCACGCATTTTCTAAGTCATGTTTCATAAGGGAAAAACATTGGTATTGTTTCCTCTGCTACTATATTCACATGAGTGTTTTAAATCTCATGATAGCAGGTCACTGCATTCAAGATATTTCCTAACTTCCCACCTTATTTATTATGCTTGGCTCTTCTGCTTGGGTAAGATCCAGTGAAATCTCAAATCTGAAGATTTTTGCAATTGTAGCTTAAAGCATATTTTTATTATAATATTAGAATATTTTTATTTGTGTGAGCAGCCTTTTTTTTAGAAAACACTCACAGTATCAATGTATGGGTAACATCCTTTGCTCAAAAGAAGAAAGGTAGAAGTAAACTGATAGCATTTGTTCTATTCACTGCTATTTAAGTTCTTGGGTTTTTGTTTGTGTGTTTGTTTTTGTTTTTGTTTTAGTTGAAAATAGAGCTGCTTTGTAAGAGTTATTCAGCCTAATGTTTTTCTGTCCGGTGTTCTGTGAGTGCAATCAGAAGGCAGATCAGCCTTTCCCAGACAGAACAGCATGGCAAATCACGTTTTTGGCTTCTGAGTCGCCAATGAGTTGTAAAACGCTAGCAAAAAGAGATTGGACAGTGAGCAGTGGGAATTAATAGAGCAGCATTATCGTTCTATGGATCTTCAGAAGAATTTTGTTGTTCTTAGATGGGGAAGACAGCTACTGTAGCTGATGTTTCATGCACACCTTCTGCAGGGACATCAAGGTGACTACAGAAGGAAAAGGAAAACCTTTACTTCATGATGAGCTTCTGTCAGTTGTGGTATTAACCAATGTTACTAATGAGCCTTGATTATTATGTAGAAATAAGGGCACTAATGCAAGTAACATTCCAATTAATTAATTTGATTATTATTATTATTTTTNACGCTGGCCCTGAACTGAGGCCTCACCAGGGCAGAGTAGAGGGGGAGGACCACCTCCCTTGACCTGCTGGCCACGCTCTTTCTAATGCACCCCAGAATGCTATTGGCCCTCTTGGCCACCAGGGCACACTGCTGTCTCATGGCCAACCTGTCATCCACCAGGACACCCAGCTCCCTCTCCTCAGAGCTCCTCTCCAGCAGGTCATCCCCCAGCCTGTACCTGTGCATGCAGTTATTCCTCCCTAGGTGCAAGACTCTACATTTGCTCTTGTTAAACCTCATCTGGTTTCTCATCTCTGTTCTTGTACAGCTCCTGACAAATGTGATGAAACAGGCCCATAAAGGCCTGTTAATAAGCACTTAGAGAATGACTTCAAATATGTCTGTAAAGATTTGTATGAGTAGAGTAGTATGGATTCATACCTTCATTATGAACTGGATAAAACTTCAAAGTTGTTGCATTAATGTCTTTCCTAACTGCAGAAGCACTTTAAAATTGATAGAGAATCAAAGATGAGTGGGGGAACAGTTGTTCAAGAATTTTGTGTTAGTGGAAAACTGTCTTTAGCTGTTAGCAGCCACACATTTTAATGATTTAAATAGTTTGAAATGTAATTATTATTGTTTCTTAAAAAAAAAAAAACAATAGCAAGAAGCCGATAAGGCTTACTAAATAATGTTATGTATGTCTGAAGCTTCTCCATTTTTAAAAGATATTGCACTGCACAAGCAATTCTTCATCAGGAATATGTAACTCCTTTTAACAGGAGTAAAGAAATCTTGATCTGAGTGAACTTGTTGCATGCATTTGCAGACTGGACTTATTTCCCTCATCAGTGTTAGAATTTGTAAAAATACAGGTAAAATAAATGTAAATGTGCAGTCAGAAAAGCCCAGTTTGTCTGCTGGTATGGTGCCCTACACTTACAGAGTCCGTGAGTGCAGTCAGAATGTCATTTTACACATTCAGTAGCTTCCCTGCTGACATGTCTCTTATCTGACTGTCTGGACAGCCAAGTGCAGCAAATCCGAACAGCGCTGTTCAAACAGGGCCCGTCACATGCCGTCATGGCCACTGAAGCAGAGCTTGCATGTAAGAAACAGAAATTTTTTTCAAGTTTTTCTTTTACTAACTGAAAATATTTTCTTAGAGCAGCACCTCTTGCTATCAATATTGTATAGGTTCAGAACAGATTCTGCAAAAATTACTTGATAGATTACAGTTTAGGAGAGGTAGAAGCAGCAAGGGGAAACTGTGTTTCTATTTTACCCTCATTCAGTTTTTAAGCATCTGCAAAGCTAGAACTGAACTTTCAAACTAAGATTCTGAAGATTTGTTGGACAATTTTAGAAGTTTGTGTTTGCTGTATCATTCTGTACAGGGGATATTTAATTTGGCTTCCAGAATCCTTTATCCTTGAACTGGGGAGTTTTATGTAAGTAGTACAACACAGTGTAACACAGATTCTCATTGTGTTGCTCCATTTAGTTTTCTGTTTTTCTTGTATAGTTATTTTGGCCCTTGTAGGCTGCAGGGGATTCACCTGACCAAATATAGATGTCTACAGCTGATCCAGTCACCCTCGGCTCCCTTTCTAATAAGTAGGAAAATAAACACATCCAGACTCTGATTTATCTCATACTAAAATAGATACCTAAAATAGGTTAGATCAAGGCCACTATAAAATGCTGATATCTCTGCATTAACTGTAAATGGAGGTGGTAGGTCACAGACATTTAGAGTAGACCTGTAAAGTAGTAGATCTTAAGTTTGCTGAGATAAGTCCACTGAAGATCTTCACTTCCCTGTGTTAATGTTGATTCTCTCTTGCTAAACTTTTCATCTCACATGTTCTGATCTTCTCAATTGTGAAGTTAGACAATAGGTTACTGATGCATCATTTGGAATGATTTAAGGGTTTATGATTTTAGGCAATATATATTGAGAAAATCCACTCCATGAAAAAAAAATGTTAGGTGAGATTCAAGTGTAATCTCCCCTAATTGCACCTGATTTCCAGACATAACTTTCAAAACATCAACATCTTCCCTTTATGATTATAGATCATTATCTAAATTTTAACAAACATTTTCTTGTCAGCAAACATACAGAATATTCTTACTTCAACGGTTGAAATGTGTGAAAGTCTACAATTAGTATGTTCTCTTTCCTATTTCACAATTAATCTCTGATTGATAGTATCTTTTTTTTTTTTTTTTCCCAGTAGGAAATTACCAGCATGTGGCAAACAGCTTGTGAGGAAATCATTTTTGCTTTTTCAATTTACGAGTGGGGTGCTGACTGCACACTCACCACAGAAATAGTACAAGTATCAGCTGTGTGTTAGCATCATTCAGCAAAGATTTCTGACCTCTGAGTATAGTTTCTATTGTGAAAATAAATGCATCTATCCACTTATCAGTCTTGTTTGTCTGTACTTTCATTCAAATATTTTTCTTTATCTAATAGCCATGGAAGTAGACATTAATTCAGTAAACTTACCCTAAAGGTGCGATAGCTGCAATTTTTATGGTGCTGCCATACAGGAAGGAAAGACTCTAACTTAAGTGAAAGAGAAAGAAAAATTGAAAAGGTTTATTCCAATAGTGCATTACTAATGTAGAATCGATTTTTTCTTCCTCTGACCTGTATGGCAGAAGGAACTGAGCCAGTGAACCTAAGCTGATAGATTATTAAGGATTATCATGAAATGCATTTCACATGAAATGTTCAGTTTCAGAGACAAATGTGTGGTATTTAACCTTATAAACTTAACTGTCTTTGGGGAAATGGGGTTGATTCCAAAGAAAACAGTTCCTGACTGACAGGCAGTAAGACCTCCTGATAGAGGGTAAAGAAATTAAAACATCACTGTAAAATACGACCCCGTCTAAATTTACTTTAAATTTTGCAGTAGCAAGGAAAGAATATAGCTCCACTGAGCAGAGTGCTGCAGAAGTGTATAATGATTTCTATTTATGCCAAAAATAGATCCTTGGAATGTTTTGGAAAATGATGAAACTTGATGCCAAGCCAGTCTTGCAACAAATGATGACCTCTGTATATTCCAGTTGATCAGTACACGCACAGGCACACAAATGGTATCTGTTTAATAAAATTTTGCTTATAGCAGAAGATTACCAAATATCTTGGGATTTCTTTACATATAAAGAAGTTTTATACATTTTAGAAGTTAAATTTTCTTGTGTACTGGTTAAACTTTCAACTGAAATGCAAAAAATTATTAAGGCCATACTTTGTACAGCGTCAACTCACAGACATGTCAAATGTTAGGAATGAAAGAAGACAGCGATGGAGGGAAACCTTTATTTTCTCTATCTTGGTGGAGAGTGAAGGAGGGTAGAAGTGAATATTCCTTTATAGAGATGATCTTTGTATGTGCTGTCCTTATTCTGTTGTGTAACAGGCCATCTTACATTTTGGTAGGTTCATACAATACTAGTGAAACACACTTTGAGTGTGGCAAAAAAATATTTGCAGGTGTTAAAATTAGTGTTTCTGTAAAGGCATACATACTCTCTAATAGTGGGAACTAGTAAGACTTACTGTATTTGCTCTTTTCTTTTTTGATATGCTTTCTTTATGTTTTCTGTAGTTTTTTCTGCTTTACAATAGGAAGATGAGGTATATGTTAAATACTTCATGGAAATGGAAAATATGTCATGAATCTTTTGTTCTTTTATAAGAATTGTTCTGCCAGTTCTTTATACTGAAGAAACTGCTTGTAACCAGAGAAAAGCCAGGACTACTGTGATGGGGCTGTGTAGCTGGGGAGAAATGAGAGTGACCTGTTAACACTCGGCTTGACAGTCTCATGAAACCTTGCCCTCGTGTTGATGAGCAGCCTGGCAAGCCTTGCTCCAGCTGTGTCTGACTTGCCCCCAGCCAATTGCTTCACTTTCCTGTTTGTCCAGAGGACAAAAGGTGTGACAACATGGACTGCTTCCACGCTGCTTTGGTTGGCTGCAGAAGCAGGAAACCCTGGTCTCCAGAGGATCTTTTTCAGTCCTTCACTAAGGAGAAATACCATGCCTTCTTTCTGGCAGCTAAGGCTGTGGGGAAGCCTCTGTTAGTGGGTGGACAGGGGAGCCATCAAGGAGCTAACACAGGAACAGGAAGCCACAGCAGGTACTGGAAGATCTCTGAGTCCCAGAGAAGAGTAGGTAGTGCTCACTCCATCCTGGGTTTGTTCTCTCCGTGCTGTAAAATTGAATATTTTTACTTGAAGTGTGGGCCAGGGAGCTGAATTTTGTCATCACTGCTGCAATCTTTAACTGTCTTTATAACCAAAGATCCAGGAGAATTCTTTCAGTCCTTGACATCAGTCTGCAGTTTTATGACCTTACCAGCCTCATGGTTTCATCGTAGTGGTAAATTTTCCATTCCTATGCAACAAATCATTTTAATCTTTTCTTGCTGACCTTGTAAAATGCCCTCTCTGCATTGTTTACCCCTGTAGGGGTGTTAGCCCAAGTGTTCTGGACAGTTTCAGTTGAGATAATTAGCTTTTGCTTGCTGAGAAATCTGTTTCAGTTATTCTTCACTTGGCCTATTAAACACAGGAGTCTGTTTCTAGGCCAGAATAAATGTTCCATTCCATGTTACAAATAATTCTGTTTCAAGCTTCAGCACTGCATGTAGAGACCAGTTCTGTCAAACCACAGGGACGTGCGTAGTACCAGTAAAGCCGTTTGTGTAGTTGCATACTGAACTATCCCTAATGGAAAGTAATCTAAAAGAAATATTATATGATGTAGTTTATTTACCTGCACCAGCAGCTCCATTTCAGCAATACAAACAGAAGCACACAGGTGAAAACAGACTGTCAGGGATGAGACTGTTTATGAGCCCCACATGAACTGGGACTGCACTTGTTTCAGAAGAAATGCAGGTGGAGTGGCAAACTAAGAGAGAAGGCACCTTTGCCTGCCATCTTTATAAGTTTCATGGTTAAAGATTACCACATACTACTAAGCTCTTACATTATTATAGGTAAAATTTTCTAACTCTGGTGGTCATTTTCAAACATGTTTTCAAAAATATGAAATTTGAAGCCTTAGTTTAAAATAAAGATGAAAGTATTGCTTAGGCAATTCATGTTTTCTATTTAATTTACTTATATAGCTGCTTTAAAAAATGATATGACTAGTTTCAAGGACTAGCTGGATATGGCTAGTTTGAGGCTGTTGTTTCAGAAAGTAAATGTGTTGACTCCGAATGGAAAAAAAAAGTCATTAAAATTCAGTAGATTTTTTTTTAATTCTTTTCTGTCAGTCGTTGATTACAAGATAATCTGTTATCTGAAAATAGTGACAAAGGATTCCTCTCAGTAACACCCACTGAATCTAACCTAAATTATTTCTCAATGTTATGTTCACATTTTTAATACACCAAACTTCATGACAATTTTTTCAGAATCTTTTTCAAGTATTTCCCAATGCAGACGTCACAACTTATGTATGCAGTAGATGTGGTCCAAGTCTCGATTTCATTTGAAGATCTTAGTATTTTGTAAACATTAGAACTCCCAAACAGATTTTGAATCATTGCTACTAAGTGTATTTTGCAAGTGATGTATCTAGAAGTGCTATGTTTTAAGATACATCAGTCTTATGATTAAAAAACTGGACAGCCCAGTCTGTGGTTAGAATCACTTTGAGGACTTTTATGTCAGACTTCCAGGACTTTACATTTCAAAGATACGCTGTCCAGTACTTCTGGCCAGTACAGAAATCTCTTTTTTCAGATGTTGAAGATGTGTTATAATGATACAGTGTGTTGTCCTTATTTTTTATAGTAAGACAGTATTTTTCATTTGCGAAGTTGAGAGATGATCTCAAATTTTATGGTTTTTGGAACCTGCATAGCTTTGTCCTTGTTCAGGCTTTAAGTAGTTTAAGAAACAGGTTAAGTCTTCTAGTGTTGAATCTGGAATTTAACTTGGTTAACTAAAGTTATTATTATAATGTTTGTATTTCCTGAGCCTTGAAACTGGCATCCGCTATTAGTACCATAAAGCTGGTACTAATAGTTAGTAGTCTTTTGTTCTTGTTTTTCATGAAGTACTGTCAGGCAGCTTAATTCTGTGCTCCTGTTTTGCTTCCCTGAAAAAGCATGAATGAAGTCAGCTTGTAAGTACAGTGAGAGCTTCCTCTTATCTGCTAAGTCATTACTTCTGGCTTGAGCTCTTGTCTAAGGGGAGGCAATTAAAACTATAGTACCACCTTGTTCTTTTTGGTAGCCATGGTGTTAACACAACTTAAAATGAAACAAGCTATTCTTAAAAAGTCATTACCTAAGTTGAAATAAGGATTTGAGGTAAATTCCCTTTCCATCTCAGAGAAGCAGAAACTGGCAAGAAGCTGCTGGCTATGTGTACCAGGTAAAAAAAGCATTACCAGCAGGTCAAGAGTGCCAGTCACTGCCTTCTACTTTGCTCTGGTGAGGCACGCTGTAGTGCTGTTTCTTGTCCTGAGCTCTGTAGTACAGCAGACATACAAATACATTACAGTGAGTTCAAGAAAGGACTGCAAAGATTATTTGAAGCTTGGAATATCTGATTTAAACAGAAAGGTTGAGAGAGATAGAATTGTCCATTCTGAAGAGAGGAACACAAAGATAATCTTATTCATGATTACTTGGTGGGGAAAATGAAACAGATAGTTTTCAGTGGTGCCCAGTTATGGGACAAGGGGCAATAAGCACAAAATGAATTAGAAGAAATTCCAGTTAAACAGAATAAAATGTATATTTTTGCTGTCATAGAAATGGTCAAACATTGGAACAAGTTGCACAGGGAGGTTATAGAGTCTGAATCCTGAAATATTTAGAATCAAACTGGGTAATGTCCATAGTTACCTATTGCAGTTAAGCCTGATCAGAGTAGGGAAGTTAAATCAGATTATCTCCCGAGGTGTCCTTCAGCCTCGTCAGCCATTCTCTAATTCCTGTTAGGGGGTTGTGTGCATATACAGATCAGGCCAGGGAAACACTTGTTTTCTTGGAATGAGCTCAATTATTTGTCTACAGAACTGAAACATTCTTTGACCTGAAATTTGATTATTTGCATTTCTAGTGATGTCTACCTCAATTATTCTATGCGAACATAGTGAGAAAGTTAGACATGATGGAGAAATGCTATGTTTCAGAATCAATTATTTCTGCACAGTAAAGATTTTCCTTTGCCCCTTGCTCTCAATGTTAAAACCTAGTCTACAAAGATTCTTTTGATGTGTATTTGTTCAGAATTTTTACTTCTTTAGGATTATGTGATTGGGAAAGATTATTAGGATTCAGTTTAGGAATTCAGTATTTTGTTCTTCTTAAAGTGCTGCCAGTTTCTAAAATAATCTGAAAATCTCTGTAAGTAGTTTTCATTATTTCTTATAAAGTAGGTTTATATGCCAGTGGATTAATAAAATTACTTGCATGTTCAGAGCTCATATTTGTTTAGTTTTTAACAAATTATATTCTGGAGGCGTTTTACAGTTTCAGGAGATTTATAGTACTGCATTTTATGGTAGTTTCTTTTGCCTGGTCTGGAGCACGTGCCTTGCTGGTTTTAAGTGTGCTGTGGACGTTTGACAAGTTAGAAACTTAGCAATCCCCATCAGCATTTAGCCACACTGTCTCAGGCTTTGTTTTTGTTGGCTGGTTTCCAGTACCATGCTATAAAACACATTTACTTGACAGAAGAAAGTGGAGGACCACATTAACTACGAAGTTTTAAAAGGCTGGCTAAACACATGCAATAAATATTAATTAAAGAAAAGGCCACCCACCTTTGACCTTCAAAACTTGTTATTAGCTTTGTATGTTTTAGAATTACCGTAACATTTTGAGTAATAGCATTACATAACAGTATGAAAGAATCTCTTATATAAATAAAGCAACTTATTAGGAACTCTGTATTGATTATTTTGCTATCTTGTTGCAAGGATTATGGAGATACAGCATTGCCAGAATTTTACTTTATAGTTCAGAGTTATCTGTAAAAAATGTTGTCGCCCTTTAGCTGCTCAAAATAGATAAGCCGGGTTTATTTGTACTTGTAATAAAATAGGAAAGTATAGTGTTGTATGTGCTTGTATGCATTGGGTAGGATATTCTGTAAAGCAACTTTGTAAAGAATGATCATGTAAACTCATCTCTCTCAACCTTTTATTTCTTCTACACAAGAGCAGCAAGCAGAAAAACAGGTTTTAAAAAGTATTCTTTCAACTTACAGTAGAATTAAGTTCTAATTCACATTGGCTGAATGGGCTTCACATTTCTATTTTTGTATTTTTTGTCAAATGCAGGGGGATGTGAACCAAACTAGACATAGGAAGGAATATGAATTGTCAAGTGGAATTCACCATTTAAAAGAAATTCAAAAGAACTGCTGCATAACCATTCTCTTCTCGATTAAATGTTTAACTCCTCCCAAGATAAAGGACTGTATTTTACTTACACTCTTAATTATGTTATAGCTTTGAGTTATTTCTCTTTTTAGTACGATAGTGGTTCCCTTTTTTTTTGTTGTTGTTGTTTTTTTGTTTTTAAATTGTGTGTGCTGTATTATCACAGAGGTTGGAAAGGACCTCAAGAGATCATTGAGTCCAACCCCCCTGCTAAAGCAGGTCACCTACAGTTGGTCTCTCAGGTAGGTGTCCAGACAGGTGTTGAATATCCCCAGAGAAGGAGATTCCACCTTTCTGGGCAGCCTGTGCCAGTGGTGCCTCACCCTTACCATAAAGAATTTCTTCCATGTGTTTGTATGAAACTTCCTGTGTTCAAGTTACAGCCCATTACTCCTTGTCCTGTCACTGCACCTCACTGAGAAGAGCCTGACCTCATCCATTGCCTCCCACCTCTCTTTAGGTATTGGTTAACATTAATCAGATCCCCCCTCATTCTCCTCCCCAGCCTGAACAGAGCCAGGTTACTCAGCCTTTCATCATACGTGAGATGCTCCAGGCCCTTTATCATCTTTGTGGCCCTCCACTGGACTCTGAGGAGATGCCTACCTTTTTTGAGCTGGGAGCCGAGAACTGAGCACAGTATTCTAAATGTGACCTCACCAGGGCAGAGTAGGTCACCTCCCTTGACCTGCTGGCCATAACCTCTTAATTCACCCCAGCACTGTGTAAAAGTAAAATTAAAAAAATGCTGAAACTTTAATGATAAGTGGGCGTAAGTTGTTGAATATTGAAATATTAACTCATTTTGAGAAGAGTCTGTATCTTTTTTTTAATTTTAATTTGTAAAAGATGACATGGAAACTTCGCAGAGAAAAAACACTAGAAAAATCAGCATTATTCAGTGAAATACTAATATAGAATCATAGGATCATACAATCCTTAGATTTGGAAAGGACCTTTACAGGTCATCTAGTCCAACTCCCCTGCAGTGAATAAGATGCATCCTGCTAGCTTTGGATGCATTTATTACATAGCTGAAAAAATATTACCAGTCTTGGACAGTATCCCTTCCAACTGTTACATTCTCTTGAAAACAGTTGATGTGGTTTGTTTTTTTCTTCAAATAGATGCACATACAGTCTTAGTTAATGTTAAGATCTTATTTTGTCCTTCAAGATGAATTGTGACCACTTAAGTCATGCTAGTCTTGTAGTTATTCTGTGTTGACCTGCTGATTGAGTACAGTGATCAGTCACATGGAGAACCATGCTGTATGTATAAAGCAACAGTACTTATAGTATCTAAAAATGAGTTTTTGTGCAGATTAGAAGGGTGACAGAGCTGTGAGACATTGGCTTCAAATACCAAGTTTTTCTGTTTTTTCTAGAAGAAAAGAGAACCAAAAGTGAAAATCAACCACTCTGTAGCCTGCAGTCAGTGAGTGAAAGGTCAACACTGTATGAGAAAGCTTTAGTGTAAGAAGATGGGAAAAACACATAAAGTAAGGGAGAGGGTGGAAGAATTAGGAATTAAAAAGAATTCAAGTGTCATGACAGCCTACACTGCTGTATCTGAAGCACTTTATTGTTCTCTTTCAAATCCCTCTTCAATTTGCTATTTCGAGTATGCCCACAAAGATTGTGGAGCAGTGAGTCTGTGGAAACCACTGGTTTTCTCATTGCCAGTCATTTGTACTACCTCCCAGCCTACATTCATATGTTGTTACTCCTTTTACATTGTCTTCAACTCCGGAGAAGAGCTTTTATTCATTCATGTATTCAAGTTTGTTTTTACCACAGTGTAGCATCAGCTGTTTGACAGTATGAGTATTAATGCTAAAATCTAAATGAATGACCAACTAATAATTAATGTGTTGCTTTATTTCAGAGTGTTGTGCGTTGCCTTTGGCACCCAAAGCTGAACCAGATCATGGTTGGTACAGGCAATGGATTGGCAAAAGTGTACTATGATCCAGTCAAAAGCCAGAGGTACGTAATAGTGATTAGCAATTAAGAACTGCTTTTTCCTTATATTTAGCCTGATTCTGTGATTATAGTAAGAGATGGGAAAAAAATAATTTAGTAGTGTTTGTTTTGCAGAGTTTTACTTATTTAGTTACAGTGAAGATGAAAAAAGAAAAAAAGAATGTTTTTGAAAAGCTGTCCGTTTTCCTCCAGAATCTTAACGATGCTGTATACTGGCAGTTCTACCTGGATTTGCAAGCACATACCTTTTCAATTGTATGTAATCTGCTGTAAGAACAACCAGCCTTTCATTTCACAAAATCATAGAATCATCAAGGTTGGAAATGACCTCTAAGATCATCAGGTCTAACCATCAGCTTATTGCCACCGTGTTGATTAAAGCACGTCCCTAAGTGTCACATCTCCGTGTTTCTGGAACACCTCCAGGGATGGTGTTTCCACCACTTCCCTGGATAACCTGTTCCAATGCAGGATCATTCTTTCACTTCAGAGGAGAATTTTTTCCTGATATCCAACCTAAAACTCCCCTGGCACAACTTGAGACCATTACCTCAAGTTGAGCAGTTGAAGGCTGTTGATATGATGTTATTGAAAGGCTACTTACTGTATTTAGACTCTTTTTTTAATGTTGTATTTCATTTCATTTTTGCAGTAAAAACGTTGTGCAGAAGTATTAGCTTAAACTTAGACTATGTGAAGTAGTGGTGGAAGGCCTGATTTGAGACTTCATCTCCACCACCCCCTCCTGTCATGTGGATTTTGCCTGTACTTCTAATGAAAGGTGGTGTTAGTGATTAATCAGAAGGTGATTTGTCAGTCTAGAATGAATAGAAGAGGATTTAACTAGTCTATAAATACTTCAGCAATTACCTTGCTTTTACCATCTGGATTGGCTTGAGAACTTCCTTATCAGCAGGGGAAAAATTTGTGTTTCATATATTCTGAGTGGTATGACTATTGTTGTTACTGTAAAAAGTTTAATTCCCTTATATGCCCTCATCTTTGTTTCACTAGCATGCAGAAGCATTCCATGTTGCAGTTCAAAATTCCAAGATACTTACAGCGACCTGGACACTTCAGTATGAACTTAAATTCTTGTATATAAGATTGGCAGAAAGAAGTGTTATTTTTCTGTTTCTTACCAATTTAGAGAAGGAAATTATGTCATCATTGTTTCGACCCCTCTTCAGACAATGTTTGTCCCAGATGTAGACCAAGTCTCCTGTACACAGTCTTCAAAAATCTTAGCCCAATTTTGTATCTTTTGATTCCTTTGTACCTTTTGATAATTAACAATAATAAGGAAAGTACCACCAGTATAAATCAGACTTGTTGCAATCGAACTTGTGCAGGATTTCCCACTGTAGTGTTACAAATACCCCTAATTAGATAGCTACTCCCTATACTACTTAGGAAGCGTACTAGGAGCAAATCATTGTCTTTGTCTGGAAAGGGGCACTTTCTGTGTTCATGCTACAAGTACTGTGGACAAATGACATGTGATAGGAGACTTCTGTCCTCAATTCCACATGTCATGTAAACTAATCTGAAACAGAAGCACTACTTTTTTTTATCCTCCTTCACAACTGCTTGGATATACCAGGATATTTGCAAATTTGCAGATGATACCTAGCTGAGTGGTGCAGTTGATACACTGGAGGGAAGGGAAGCCATCCAGGGGGACCTGGGCAGGCTGGAGAGATGGACCCATGTGAACCTAATGAGGTTCAACAAGGCCAAGTGCAAAGTGCTGCACTTGGGCTGGGGCAATCCCAGATTTTTATACAGACTGGGGAAGAACTCCTGGAGAGCAGCCCTGCAGAGAAAGACTTGGGGTTCCTGATGGATGAGAAACTGTACATGGGTCAGCAGTGTACACTTGCAGCCCAATAGGCCAACTACATCCTGGGCTGCACTGAAAAATGAGTAGCCAGCAGGGAGAGGGAAGTGATTGTCCCCCTCTACTCAGTTCTTCTGAGGCACCATGTGGACTACTGATCCAGGCCTGGTGCCTCCAGCACAAGAAAGATGTAGAGC
>VXAB01002154.1:0-44747 GCA_013399175.1 Odontophorus gujanensis
GAGTAGGGGTGACACGGCTGAGAGCGGAGCGGGGTCGCTGGTGCTCCCCCGGGGCTGAGCCCATTGACTCCTGGCTGCTCAGTTCGGCTTAATTCCCTTAATTAATTACAGCCTCCAGCATCAGCTCCTCTGCTAGGGGTGCAGCTGCCCCCGCCCACTGCTGGGCCCGGAGAAGGGAGAACCGACGTCCCGGCTCCCCCCACGGGGGAAAGTGTCACACGCGTGGATCCCTGCCCTCCGCATAGGGGACCTCGCTCGGGGGTTGGGGGGATCCCAATGGGAACCCCCCCAGAGGCCGCACCCAGTATAAAGGCTGCCCCCCACCCCAGCCCCACTCGGGTTTGAATGGAGGGAGTGGGGCAGCCCCGTGACGTTGCACGGCCCCATTGGCCCGGGCGGGGCGATGACATCATTCCCGCCCGGCGGTAGTGGAGGGGGTGCGGTTTCTCTCCGGCTCGGCTTGGCTCGGCTCGGCTCCGCACCGGGCAGCACAGCTATGGGCCGTGCGCGGGGCCCGGGCGCACAGGTACGAGGGGTTCGGGTCGCTCTCCGGCTCGGCTCAGCCTGGTACGGCTCGGGTCAGCACGGCACGGTACGGCACGGGGGGGGCTGGCCGGGCCTTGGCTTTGCTATTGTCCGGAGAAGGGACGGGGTGCGGCGGCACCGGGCCAGGCACCGAGCTCGGACCGCTCCGTTCCGACGGCCGTCGGGGAACTCTGGGCTGTGCGGTGCCGGCTTCGTCGTGAGGATGGAGCTCCAGTGGGCAGGGAGCCCCGCGGGTGGGGCTCGGTAACCGGGAGCGGACCCGGGCTGCGGGGACTGGCAGCGCCGTGGCCCCCACTTTCTCCCTCCTCGATGCCGGGAGCAGCGTTCCGGCCGCAGCTGGCAGGGGGTTAACGGTGGTGGGATACGGGACCGGGGGGTTTCGGAGCCGCCACCGTCGCGGGTGGGGTCCCGAGGCTGCCCCGAGCCCTGCCCCGGCTCCGGGCCGGGTGGGTGAAGGAGTTAACAGGATGCGGCGCCTCCGGAGCTCTATTTGCCCAGCCTGGGGCACGGGCTCGCTCCTCCCGAGCTGCGAGCTCTGGCCCCGGGGCTGCCCCGCTCCTAGCACGGCTCGGCACGGTCCGAGCGTGCTCCCTCGTCCCGGTTCGCGGAGCCCCTCCGGGTCGGGCTTTGACTGCCCACCCCGTCGAAGTCCCGAGCGCTGCGCTCCTGCGGCCCTTCTCGGAAACGCCGATCCTTGGAGCGGCTCCAGCCGCACCTCTGGGCTCGCTGGGACGGGGCGAAAGCGGGTGCTGAGTCACAGAGCTGCTTGAAATCCCCCTTCAGCTCTGCTTCCCGCAGCCGGGGTTGGGTCAGGGCTTCCCGGCCGTCCCGTCCTGCTCTCCCGTAGCTCTCAGCACTCCCGGGGGACGCGTTCTGTGCATCCAGGGGGGTTGCTGAGCTCCGTAACCTGAGTGCGGGGCTCGGAAAGCTGCTGTGCTGTGGGACGGTGCTGCCAGAGCAGAGCTGGGGGTTGGAAGCCCCTGGTGGGGAGTGGGATGCAGCCTGTGCTGCCCTGGCTTGACCCCAGCAGCCCCGGTGTCAGTATGGATGTTTCCAAGTGGCGATCTATAGGCTGTTAACGCGGGAGCCGGGATCGTTAGGTGTCTGGGGGGCCAGGGGGTTGGAGGGGGAACTGAGGCAGGGAATGAGGCAGAGAGGGACACACTGATCTCGGGACACGCAGTAAACAAATCTGTTTTGGACGCGGCTCCCTCGGTGACCGTGGAGAGAATCCAGCTGAGGTTTAGCATGGGGTAGGTTCATGAGGTTGGGTGCTGGAAGGGGGGGGATGGGGGGGGAAGAGAGAGCCCTATAGTGGGGGGCGGCCATCCCCTCGGTGCCACGCTGCGGGGTGACCTGTGAGCAGCCCGGCTGCGTTGTGCTGACCGCGGCCGTCTCTCCCTTTGTTCGCTGGGTTTTGTCTGAGCTCAGGCAGCGCGGGGCCCCGAGCTGGCTGGTGGGGTGTGGGCAGGTGGGGTGTCGGGGTGAGCTGTGGGAAGCCGGGCTGTTTACATCCCAACGAAACCGCAGGAATTCGGAGCCTGGAGGAGGTCAGGAGGGCTAAACAGCCCCGGTATCCTGTCAGACCCCAGCCGGCCCATGTTGTTGCGAGAGACGGAGCGAGGAGATAACCTTTCGCCTCGGAAACGTCCCCTCCGTGGCTGCAGGCTGGTTTTTGGCCCCACAGCAGGAGGGTTTTGCTCCCTTGCGTGTTATGGCGTGTCCTGCCCATAGCTCCTCGCTGAACTCGGGTTATAGCTCCTGGGCGTCAGCGCTCCCTGGGGGAACGCCGCTCTGCTTTTTGGCACCGCCAAGCTGGCGCTTCCCCGGGTCAGCTCTGATTTACGCGCAGATAGCTGCAGCCGGAGCCGACCCGGGCTCGGACCGCTGGAGCCTCCCTCCTCCGCGCATCCCCTGCCAGCAGACAGGACCAGACCTGTCACCCACGGCAGAGAGCTCACCGGGCGCCTCCTCATCCCACGCGTACAGGACCGGCTGCCCCACGCCTGGCAGGGCTCAGCGGGGTGTGATAGCACTCCGGTCCCCTCCTGGGACCGGAGGTGGCAGGGATGGGGGGGAGAAAGAAGTGTCTCCGGCAGCCGTCTGCCAGGCAGCGACATCAAAGAGCTGTGCGAGACGGCTGCCCGGGGCGGGGGGGGCAGCGCCCCGTGAGCGGGGATGAGCGCGTCCTCCCTGCCCCGGAGCTGTACTGGGGATGGACCGGTCCTGTGCTGCCCCTGCCCCAGCGCCCGGCGGGGTGGGGAGCATCCTCTGATCTCGGGACTGGAGGCTGCTGCCTGTGGCATGCGTGCGGCCCGGCTCGTTGGGATCCGGCTTGGCTGGATGGGATGGCTCTCCCAGCCCGGGAGCGGGGTGAGCCGGAGGCAGGGTGCGTGGGAGCGTGGCTGGAGCAGTGTTTCCCTTGCATGCACCCGTGTATCATCCCTGTTCTTTTGCCCTTGTGGTCCCCAGTGGGTGACAGGTACTGAGTGGGGTGAGATGGGGCTGGAAGTGGCAATGGGGTGGACGGTCCCCACTGCCAACAGTGCATAGGGCTGGCTGGGACTTGGCTCTCCTCTGTGCCGTCTGCAGGATCTGGGTGTCCCTGAACAGTCACCCATTTGCAGGGGAAATCAGGGACGCAAGGCTCTCGCTATTTCAAGCTCAAGGTCCCTAAGGGTTGAGAAGCAGGGATGAGGCAGAATGTGAACTGTTGCTTTCCTTTCTCCCTGTAGCCTTAAACCCTGTTTGCAGGTCCCATCCTCTTCCCATCCCCAAAGCCCTGCCTGGACTCGCTGCCACCCGCCATGCCCAGAAATGGGCAGCGCTGCCAGCCCCGCTGCACCGCTCGGGTTTCACAGCTGCAATCCCAGAGGCAGCAGGAGAGGCAGCCATGGAACTGCTCTGGCCTGGTTTCCTTTGTGAAAGCATGCACAGTGTGAATGTCACAGGATCTGCTCCTCGCCCCGAGCGAGAACAGGAGGAGAGGGCTCTGTGCCCCGTTCCCCCCATTGGGATGGGGCTGGTGGAGGCGGCTGCTCCAGCATCGCCTTTATGGAAGGCCAGGGACAAAGCCCTGAGGGAGGTTTGCTCCACTATGAGATGGTTTATTGGGCTGAAACTTTGAGGACACGGCTCGTTTGGAGGCTGATGGTGATGGAGGGCGGCTGGACGGGGAGGCTGTGCTGGTAATGCTCCAGCTCCCAGCAGCCCCTTCAGCACGGCTTGCAAAGTATCTCACAAATGCTCAACTTGGCCCCGAAATCTAAATACAAGAAAGGGACAGTCCCCAGATGGCCTAAATCAGCCAGCACGGTTGCCTGGCCCGGCTGGGGAGCTTGCCGGGAGTATTTGCTTTATGTAAAACTAAAGGCTGCAGGAATGCTGGCCTGAAAGGAGAGCACGCAGAGGGAAATGTCTGCACCGTGCACATGTGGGAGCTGCTGCTGGGAGCAGGGGGCTCCGGGGAGCTGATGGGCTGCATGGGGGTATGGGGGGATGGGGGGAGCCCACCCAGCTCTGGGTATGAGGTGACTGCGGTGTATGGGCATTGCCAGTGGGAAACAGAGCAGCTACTCCATCTCTGCTGCTGGGGGTATCCCCTCTGGAGCCCCCATGGGTCACTGTGTCCCTGCAGCTCTGGGTGCTGCCATGCAGTGTGCTGTGTGAGTGGGGTAGGGAATGGGGACTTTGCACCCGTGTGTGGTTAGTGTGCCCTGCCCACACAGGACCAGCGTGGCTGTGTGGCAAGGGACAGCCAGGTGCCACAGGGCAGGTTTGGGGCATGTGTGTGAGTATGTGGCTGGGTTGTGTTGGGACCTTGCTGCTGTATCAATCCATGGGCTCTCTGCACTGGGCTGGATGTGGTTGGGGGACATGGGGAGGAGCCGTTGTCCTTTTCCCTGTGAGTGTTGCTGTGCTGCAGCATTGCTGGCGGTGCCTGAGTGGAGGAAGAGGGCGTTTGCGAGCTCTTCCTCTCTGGCTCTTCCTCACCCGGGACCACCTGGGGCTGCTTGACACCGTGGGATGCAGTGATGTTGCTGTCCTTGTCCCTTCCTGCATGGCCACGGGGGCTGGGCTGGATGGGGCCGGTGGTGGCACTGAGGATGGAAGTGACCATTATGCTGCTGGGCTGTGGGAAGGAGGAAGGGAGAGGCCCTTGGTCATCTCTGCTGCAAGCTGTCACCCCTGAGTCACAGCGGTGACGGTGAGGTGGCCGTGCAAGGAGGGGTGGGGGTGCAGTGAGAGTGACACGGACACATGTGGGCTCAGCACAGAGGGCTTTGGGGGTCCCCCGTGTCCCCATCCTGCCACGCATGCCACCGTGTGCATGAGGCTGCGGGAGCTGTCCCTGCTCTGCTCCCCTCAGCCCGGCGGTGCCTCCCGGGGGCTCCTCACACACTTCCTGCCGTCTGTTTCCAATTCCTCTTTGTGGCTGCTCCTCCCCGCTTTCTTTCAATTAAAAAAAAATAAAAACAAAATCCCAGGCATCCTCTCGGTGCGCAGCTCCCGGAGGCTCAGCACCACCGTGCCCCGCTCTGGTGGGCTGGGGCTGAGCGGGGAGGGGGTGGTGGATGCCCTCTATGTCCCTCTTTGTATGTGTCCCCAAAGCGTGGTGGTGTGACCCGAGGAGCAGACCCAATTGCTGTGGGGCTCAGTTTGCCCTTCTGGGGCAGTGGGGTGAGAGGGGTGGGATGTGGCAATGCCGTGACACAGAGCTGTGATGGTTCCTCATGTTTGCCATCCTGGATCTGTCTCCAAAGCAGCAACAGAGTGTGAGTGTTCATGGAGGAGGAGGGACACCTGGGAGCCTGCAGCTCGGGGTCACTGTGGGACAGGACAAGGGCACCACAGTGGCATGCTCATTTGCATCAGGGACTTTCCTGCTGCTTCTCCGTGCCCAACTCTGCCTGCTTTGTGGATGGGGACTGGCACTTCTGAGGGGACAGAGCAGGGTGTGGGTGGCTTGGTGGGGTCTGAAACCCCATCCCCCTTACAATGCTCTGTGTGTGGGGACAGATGCTTTTTCCTGGGGGATTGGAGTCATTTGTGGCTATGGCGCTGTGTTTTGCAGCCTGGCAGCATGAGGGCTGGTGTTGTTTTAGGATGAGAGGTGGTGGCCTCATGTTGCACCAGGGGAGGTTCAGGTTGGATGTTAGGAACTGTTTCTTCTCATGAAGGGTGGTCGGGCAGCGGCACAGCTGTGCAGAGAGTGGAGGAGTCACCGTCTGTGGGGGTGTCCCAGAACCATAGAGATGTGGCACTCGGGGACGTGGTCAGTGGGCACTGTGGGGTTGGGCAGGAGTTGGGGTCACAGTGGTCTTTTCCAGTCTCAATGGTTCCAACCTATGATTCGAAGCCTGACTATGTCCCTTTCCTGTCCCCTAGCAGTGACCAGGTGATGCCAGGTGCGACCCTGCGTGCGGAGCAGCAGCCGTGAGCAGCAGCCGTGCTGCCTACTGCCGGGACCATGCCCATCCTCAAGCAGCTCGTCTCCAACTCGGCTCACTCCAAGCGGCGCTCGCGGGCCGACCTGACGGCCGAGATGATCAGCGCGCCGCTGGGGGACTTCCGGCACACCATGCACGTGGGCCGGGCTGGGGACGCCTTTGGGGACACCTCTTTCCTCACCAGCAAGGCTGGAGAGCCGGAGGTGGGCGAGGAGCCGGGGGTCTCGAAGCCAGGCCTGCTGTCCCGCCGCTTCCGCAGCAGCAAGCGCTCGCAGTCGGTGACGCGGGGTGACCGGCGGGACATGCTGGGCTCGCTGCGCGACTCGGCGCTCTTTGTGAAGAACGCCGTCTCTCTGCCGCAGCTCAATGAGAAGGAGGTGGACAGGAGTGCGGGGCAGCTGCCCAAGAGCCTCTCCTCCAGTCCCGTCAAGAAGATGCCGGAGGAGATGAGCCCCGAAGAGCAGCAGCGTGTCAATGGGGCGGCTGCCGGGCCGCTGAGCCCCGGTCTGGATGAGCGCGACTTCGGGGACATCACGGAGCTGCCCGTTGTGGTGGCCAAGAGTGGGGCGGGCATGAAGCATGCTGAGTCCATCATGTCCTTCCACATCGACCTGGGGCCCTCCATGCTCGGTGATGTGCTGAGCATCATGGATAAGGAGCAGTGGGAGCAGGATGAAGACCTCGAGGCGGAGGAGAGCCGCGAGGAGGGGGATGTTGCTGTACCCGGTTCTCCAGTGGCTGCGCAGAGCCAGAGCCCATCCCGCAGCACCGGCGGCCCCAGAGACAGCGGTGCAGCATCCAGCTGTGCCTCGGGGCCGGGGGAGCGCAGCCCCCTCCCGGGGGGGGCACAGAGCCAGCGGGGCCCTCTGAAGCGTCCTGACAAGGAGTTCTCCTTTGCCGATGAAGATGACGATGAGATCAGGGTATAGGGCGGGCGGTGAGCCGAGCAGACTGGTTCTCATTTGCAATTGCTTGGACACAGGGATGGGTGACCCAGTGCTGGGGTCGGTGACACCAGGAACTCTTCACTCCTCTCCCTCCCGGTGTGCCAGTACCATCCCGTGGAGGTAGGACAGCACTGCCCCAGGAAAGCTCCAACACATCCCTGGATGAGGAACAGACTCAATCTTGGTTCTTCCTGTTGGATTTTGGATGCTAGTGCTCCTTTTTTTTTTTTCCCTCTGCCCACATAAAGCAATATAGGATCAAACAGGATGAGGCTTTGAGGTTTTAGCCCCTCTAGTAATATATATATTTTTTTCCTCCGTACAGTTTTTACTGCTCTCCAATTTGTACTTAACTTTCTTTACTCTCGCTTTTGTTTGGTTTTTTTTTTAACAGAGGGGACATTTTCTATGAGGAAGGACTCGAGCTCAGAGCCCTGGGACAGCTGGCAGCTCTGGGTTTCTTAGGGACTTTCTGCAGATTTAGAGCCTCTGCCCTTGTGCTGCAGCGGGAACTCACTCCCCAGACGCTGGATGGATGCTCCATCCTGGTGGTGACACGCTCTGTATGGCCCTGGCACCGACTATGCTGGGGACACCAATGTGACTGTGGGTCTGTGCCCTGGAGGATGAATGCCTGGGACCCCCTGGTCCTGCGTGCTGGTCGCTATCACGGGGCCGTGCTGGTGCAGGCGGGTGGAAGGAAAGGGTTTTATACCATGTATGTAAAAATGTGAAGAATAAAGGAAATGTTAGTGATGGCGGTGGCCTGAGTTCCTATGGGGTGAGATGTGGGTGGCTGCCTTTTTCCACACCAGGTCCAGTGCGGGGATGGAGTATCTCTGTGCTGCTTCCAGACCCCGTGCTGTTGCTTCCTCCCTGACCCTGTGGCTGTTCTCCTGCTCTGTGGGGCTGTGCCAACCTGGCTGAGTTTCGGCACCTGCGGCTGTGCTCTATCTGCCCAATGGAATGGGGCTGCGTGGGGGGTGGGGGGAAGCGGGTGAGCTCCTGCTGGCCGGATCTGGCTCTGGGCTGTGCCCTTACAGCCAGCCCTGCTCCTGCCAAGGGGCAGCCGTGCCAAACGGCCTCTCCTCCCTTCAACCAGGGAGAAGGGGAAGGTGGACAGGCAGGACTGGCTGTTCCCAGTCCCAGGGGCTGGGGGTGCCCTGCTCTGAGCCTTGGAGTGGAAGGGATGGTGGGGTTGTGTCCAGAGCAGCAGGTGTTCCCACCCTACAGCAGGATTTCTGCTATTCCCTGCCTGGTGATGGGATGGGGAGAGTGGTCCAGGGGCACTTCTACATTGTCAAGCAAGATGGCTTTGCAGGGCTGGACCAGGAGGGAGGGATTTGGCTGCTCTGTTATTTTCCAGCCTCAGGAGGGTCTGGGCTGAGTGTCCCCCACCCTGCACAAGAGTTTGGGAGGATGATGTTGGTGAGAGCAGGCGCTGAGCTGCGGTGGGAACACAATGGGGTCCTGTGCCGACACAATGCCCTGCGGTGTGGGACATTGGGCTATTGTTTGGGATGGGAGAACAACAGCAGCTGCAGCTGGCAGCCGGGCCAGCAGCCACTCTGAGCTCACCGGGATGCCTCTGCCCTGCTCCATTGGGCTGGGACTGCTGCACTGGGCTCTGAGCATCCCACCCTAAATCAACGGTGCTGATCACTGTGTCCTGAGAGGTCACCAGGCTCCTCCTGCCCTTCATTGTTGAAGCAGCACGCAGGGAAGGCCTCTGGGGTTTGCACCCCTTCCTGGAGGGTGCTGTGGGGATGGGGAGCCCCAGGGCAGGTGCTGAGCGGTCCTGGCTCTGTCACAAAGCCATTCCCATCGCTGTGACGCCTGTCGGCTCCAGCCTCTGCTCGGCAGCACCGCGCTGCCGCGAGCCGACGGGGCAGAAAGCACAGCAGCTCACCGAGTGCAAATGGGACACAGCTCTGCTCAGCGGGACGGGACAGCAGCCCCAGCACTGCGGGGTCAGGGCTAATGGGGAGCAACGCTGTGATGCCAGCGAGCCTCAGGCCGGTGCGGGATGCGGCATGGCATGGGATGTGGTCAGAGCAAATCCTGGGTGCTGGTGGATGTCCAGTGCAAGGCTGTGGCCCTGCTGGCAGCATTCAGCAGGCGGACAGCACTGCTCCAGTGCATTTATAGCTAGTGACAGAATGGGAGCAGGTCTCCATCCCCGATGTGTCGGGCCATGTCGCTCCAGGCATGTGACAGGGACGCGGGTGGCTGCAGGAACTGTGTGATGGAGGAGGGACAGGGGACTGCTTGGGGTGGCCTTGGGAGGTAGCAGGACACCAAGGTTGTGTCCTGCTTGTGCTACTGCAGCCTGGCATGTGTGCAAGCCCCCAGCCTGGCAGTGAAGCCAAAGGGGCTTCTCATGGGGTGCAAGGAGCAAGCTGGCTGTCCCCATTGTGAGCCTGGGGAAGTGGCACTGCAAAGTGGGACTGGGGATGGTGCAGCTCTGCATCACCAAGATGCAACAAAGAGGCTCCATCCCTTGTTATCTGGGTATTTAATTATGGCATGCAGACCACATTCAGCTCTGGTGTCAGGTTCTCCCTGCTAAGCATGCGGCCTGGGGTGAAGTCAGCCCTTGCAGACCCCGCTGTGGAGCAGGGCCACTGCCAGCTGCTCTCCCAGCACTGGCAGAGAGGAAACAGATGTTGATGCAGGGAAACATCACCAGGGCTGTGAGCAGGGCTAGGGGGCCTGGGCTGAGCTCCTTGCAGCTGGGCTGCAGCACCAGGCAATCACGGCTGCAAATTGAGTGCAGATGTGGGCAGCTTCTCCCTCTAAATGGAGGGCTCTGGGCTCCTGCCTCAGCTAGGTTTGCTTCTCCCTGCTTTGCTGTGTCCACTGTGGTGCTTCTGCTGGGTTGGCCCCAGGCACTGGTCCCTTGAGAATGCCCCCAGTGCAGCTCTGTGGGTAGTGTCAGGGGCTCACCCCCTTGGGGAATGGCAGTCTTGGCACTGGGGCCCATGGGTGAAGCTCTTCCCTGATCTCCCTGCAGAACTCCTCTTCACCTGAGCGCTCTGCACCAGGGTTGGGTGCCACAAAGGGCTCAGGGTGGGTGGAACTAATGCCACTTTGCAGTCCCTTGGGGACACGAGAGAGTAGGATGGGGCCCCTCTGCCCTGTCACTGCACCGTGACTGTTGTGGGCTTCTCCATGCCCCTATGTCCTGCAGGATGGAGGTTTGGAGCACAGAAGGTTGACTACTCAGAGCCCATTGTTTCTAACCAGTGCCATGTTCCTTAGGATCAGAGCTGTGCAATAGCACGAAGGAGAGGGTCTGAACATCCCAAAGTGAACGTATGGGGCACCCAGACACTACTGGTACGAGCTGGGTATGTCCTGGGGGTGATCCTACACAATGAAGTGTGGTGGGTGGTGGTCTGCAAGCACTGCCTTTATGGAGCAGTGGCTGTAACTTCCTACACAAACCCAACAGGACTGTGATAAGTGCTGCTCTCACTCTGAGCATGACAAGAGAAGAATGAAGACCCCGCAGCCTGTCCCACCCAAGCCCTGCGTCCTCTGGTCTGGCTTCAAGCAATCGCCTGATGCCACCTCCTGTCTGTGGGAAGAAGTGCCATCAGTGTCAGCCCGAGGCTGCATGTTCATGGGCACCTGTTTCTTCCATATTTCTGCTGTTCAGCTTGGGTGAGTGTTGTCCTAGCCTTCACCTCTCCCTGGTCCCACAGGTGTGTGCAGCAGCAACGACTGTCCCTTTCTACATGGTGATGCTACAGCTGGCACCATGGGTTGTCCCGAGGCTTCTGATGCTGGGATAGTGCCCCCACCTGCTCGTAATGGGGGGGCCTGCTCCCTGCTGCTGGCCCTAACTCCTGCAAGGTGATGGAGACAGAGGAGGGTGAGCTGCGGGGGATGTCCAGGGGTGCTACGGGATGCCTGGCAGAGATCCAGGCTGTGTCCCCGCTAACAGGGAGCTCTTCTGTGTGTGGCAGCTCCCCTGTGCAGGTACAAGCATACAGGGGGTGATGTGTGCCAACTGCCTGGTTGGGTTCTGCCCGGAAGGACCCAAATGCCTTGGGAGGCTGTGAGTGCCATGAAGGGGTACTGCTCGCTGTGTCCTGGGGGGTAACTGCTTGTCCTTGTGTCCCTTTGCAGCCTCAAGGCCAGGTTGATGATACACAGCACAGATCCAGCAAGGGTAATACAGGGGAGGTGTCCACGCTGATCCCACTCAAACTGAAACCTTCTTGCTCTGTGCCCCCTGCCCCAGTGCTCTTGTAGGAGCTGGGGGGCTGTGGAAGCTGAATGCCCCATGCCACCCCAGGGAACAGAGTGTCCTCAGAAGCTAGGCATGGCTAGGACACACTGCCATAGGGGAGACTGGATGCAAAGACATGTCACCTGCACAGCCCCTGCTGCTAGTCACCAGCACCACCCAACCCCTGGCAGAGCAGCCCAGAAATCCCAGCACTGGTCTCCCCATCCTACAGTGCCCACTGGAACCAGGCATCCGCTTCAAGATGGGTGATGTTGGGGCTGGGAGGCTTGGAAGCAATGGTCTCACCTTGGAGGAGTTGAGAGGGGGAGGCAGCACGAGTTGAAGGGGACTCTGAAAATGGGTTTTGTGAATCTAGGCTTGCCTGGGGCTGACTGACAGCCGTCCCAAAAAGATGGGGGTATGAACGGGCTGGGAAGGTCTGATAGTGGGGAGACTTCTTTGATTGTAAACTCTTGGCATGCAGTAGAATAGCTGTGAAAAGCAGTCTTGGAGGCAGGGGGTTGTTGTAGCAATAAGCCTTAGGCTATTTCTTATAGGCACAAGCTGTGTCAGATGAGGTATAGCTCCATTAGTCCACTCACTTGGAAATGATGGGATGAGAACACGTGGTAGAAGAAAGCACAGGGCTGATCTATCACAAAATTGATGCCTGACTCTCCCTGTTGCCTCCCCACTGCAGACAGAAAGGTCACTGTGTTGGCAAGTGTGGGAAGAATCAAACAGAAATCCTGCCGACAAAATGAGTGCTCTCACAGGGAAAGCAGAAGGAAGACACAGGAAAGTGTACATGATGGAGCCAGACAGGCCACGAGGACAGCTGCTGGACTAGAAAAGCCTGTTGGCTTTGCTCAGCACTTGCTCTTACAGCTATTTGCCCAAGCAGCAAAAGACAAATCACATCTTCCTTAATGGGACTCTTCACTGTTCCCACAGCAGTCACTGCCTCTGTCCCCTCCTGCACAGTTGGGAGGTGGCTGCTCTCAGCCTGGTGCAGCAGGGAGATGGCAGGAGATTGCCAGCCCACAGGTCTGAAGGGGTGTGGGAATGGCTGGTGCCTAGATCAGAGGAAAGAGGGGGTGTGCTAGTCACCTCAGAAGCAGGCCACATTTAAGAATGCACAGGAATAAACAGAAACAACAAAACTCACAATGACTTTATTGCTGGTGAGAGGGAGCTCTTGGTGAAACACCTCTGACACAGTACTCCTGCATCTCGCTTAGAATAAAGAGTTCACTTTCTTTTTATTCCCCTCCTCTTGTGCCTGTAACGTGACCAACCCTTTTCCAGACATGTTTGAGGATGGCAGGCTACAACTAGCACTCTCATAACTGTCCTCATTTGTCTGATGTCAGCTTGCCCTTTGGGCACAACAGCTAATCCAATGGATTTTCTTCCTCCAGAAATAGGGCACTGTGTTCTCCGTGCTGCTGCTTTAAAACCTTCACAGAGATCCTTCCTGTAGCTGTCTCTGAGCCCAGGTAGACATACAGGCAGTGTTTAAGGGAAGCAGGGCCTCACCCTCCTTTCTCAAGCTAGCTACAAACATAATCTTGCTTATTGTGGAAAGTAGAAGGTGCCCAGTGCTAGGTACAGCTCTGATAACTTAAGGCAGTGGTTATTCATTAACCCCTCTCTGCAATGATCCACCACGTACTTTATTGCCAAATACCTGCACTACACAACGTGTAGATTAATCTATACTAACACCCCATGTCAGGGAATTGTCCTGACCCAGCAAGAGCTGAGCTTCTGCAAACTACAGGAAATCAACTGCATGCAGTCCTTTGAGGAGCTGCCTTAACACCTCCCTGTCCTTCAGTACCAAACACTGACCCACAGAGCAACGACTGCAGACTGTGAGCGTTACCCCTCTATCTGCAGGAGGGGAGCTGGGAAGCATCCTCCTGCTATCCACAACTTAAAGAGCCTGACAGGAAATGGGCCTCTGCTGTTTCACCAAGGATTCAAACCCTGTTGGTCTCAGGAGCTCGTGCTGACTCTATCAAACATTTACAACTGTTTCCCAGGTGCTGTTGCAGTTTCTTCAGTGGTACTTACGCCAGCGGTAACACTCTAGCAAAACATGGTAGGGGGAATAAAAAGATAAATGTTAGCACAGTCTTGTGCTCAGGGACTATATGACAGAGTACTCTGCGAGGCAGTGATGAGCAGAAGTCTGACTACAGCCTCCTTTGTTTATCTACTGTAAAGCTGCACATGGGAGCAAGTCCTGGTGGAGAAACTACAGACACCAGTTAATCCTTTGTGTCATTTATGAGTAAATCCAGGGAATGGGTTGTGTTCATTCTGGAATATCTCAAACTGCACACAGAGCAGAGGGAGAAGTGTGCTCCTGACTGTTCCTGGCTCTAGCTAGAGAGAAGCTGTAAAGTGATAACTGTTACCACTACTTTTACAAGCTGAATTCTTTTGCTTTCCTAAGCCAAATCAGAATGCTGTTCCTTGAGCTCTGATACCAGTTCAACTGATAAACTATTTAAATTACCTCTGAACCTAAAACAGCATGACTATTAAAGAGTCATAGCAGCTTTTTCAAATGGGGAATTATCTGAAATAAGACAGATAGCAAGAAGGAAACCTTACTGATATGCTGATAGTTCCAGCTGTAGCTGAGGACACAGTATCCAGCAAGGAGCATGGAGATTCCAGCTGCTCCACCCCTCTTCACGTTGATGTATTTGTTGTAGTAACTGCTCCAGACTGTTGGAATGGAAACACAAGGGTCAAACCACATTCATTGGTTTCCATGCGCCTTTCTAAAGCCAGATGGCTGGGGCTCTTGGTTTCCTTTTTTACAGAGACCTAGACTAGCCCCTTGGACCAGGCTGCAGCAGCGTTTTATTAGGTAAAGTGGGAGGTTTCTGCCACAAGAACTAGAAACTTAGCCTCACCTTTCTGCACTCCTTCAAGCAGCCCCCGGGGAGAAAAATCACAGGTGGTGAGCCACATGGGCAGTTCTCCCAGTCTTACATCCATCAGGTGCCTTTCTGAGAGGGGACCTGCAAAATGAGAAGTCAGAATGGTCAAAGGGAGGAAACTGAGGCCAGTGCATGCTGTGCTCGTGCTTCCTGCAATGAGTGGTGAGAATGGAGCTGCTAACTTTGTGTATCTGCAAGTGACTTGGCCTTGAGACTGCTCAAAAAGGGAAAGAGAATTGTCCCTCCCACAAAGTGAGCTGGCTCTACTGGCCCCAGTGTGCAAGAGTCCAGCTCAGATCTAAAGACAAACACACAGCTGGTTTTCCAGGGTGGAAAGGTTGGACAGATAATGTCCGTAGACTTAGACCTGTTCAGAGCTGATCCACATAACCCGTTGGAAAAGCCCAGCAGTCAATATTTCCTACCCCTCCTCTTCTGTTAACATTTTACAGTCGAGCCTGGCAGTACAGTAGATCCCAGCAGCACTTTTGTTTCTAACATTACCTTGATGCCCTTCTGAGAAATTGCCCTTTGGTGTCTTCATTGCGATTCCTATGTCTTCCTGAAAAGACTTCCCAGGAAGCATGCTCAGACTGTGGTAATTAGAATGTAAGTCTGGAAACCACTCCAAACCCATGGCACCTGCCTGCGTGCTTCTGCCAGAGGCCTGGGGGAGACAGATGGGTTGGCTTTTGGAGGTGTGGAGCAGGGACTGGTCCAGAGCCAGCCTGCTGTCCCTCCCTGCATTCAGGATGGGCTCAGAAACGACAGCCATCTGCTTCTTGTTCTCACTGAGCATTTGTATGCTGGTTAGGTAATTTTTGGATGTCCCTTCCTTGTGACCTCTCCAATCCTCTCTTGCTGACAGATGGAGCTTCTGGGCGTACAAAACAGAAAGAGGAGCTTTGTATTCCACAGCAGCTTCCGCGTACACCTGCTTCTCTTCTGTCACTGTTTTGTCTGCTCCCTCCTGCTGAGTGAGGTCAGAGGGGCTCCTTCTGCCGGCGGCTTCAGGGGGACCATGCAGCCCACGTGTTCTAACGTCATTTAAAAGAGTGGGGCCAGGCAGCTCCGCGTGCGCTGCTTTGGGGGCATTTCCCTCCTCGGGGCCGGCTGATCGCAGCACTTTAGGGTCTCTCCCGCATTGCCCCCCGGCCCTGCGGCCGCCGCTCTCCCTCACCACCTTGGCGCGGTGGTTCTCGATCACTATTTTCACTCCGTCCCGAAGTTTCTCCGGGACGCCCGCCACCTCCTCGGGCAGCAGGTCGAGGGACTGTGCCACATCGCGGGCCTCGGCCTCCACCCGCACCTGGGCCTCCACCCGAGGCCGGGACGGGGCCTGCTGCTTCCTCCTCTTCCTCGGGGCCTCCGGGACCGCCTCACCCCCCCTCACTACCGCGGCCGCCCCCTCCCTCCGCCCGGCTCCCTCCGCCTCTCGGCCGGGAGCGGCTTTGCAGTGCGGGAGATGCGTACGGAGCCGTTTGAAGGGCCGCCGGCAGTGCGGGCAGAGCTCCGTGCCCGGCGGGGCCTCGGCCATGGTGCGGCCGCTTTTCNGTGGAGGGGCAGAGCCCGCGTTTGGGTTGTGGGTGGTGAGTGAGTTGTTGTTTAGGGCCAGCGGCCGTTAGCAGTGAGGCGGGGAATGGTTCTTCTCCGTGGGGTGGGCGTCCCGAGGGAGGGAGAGGAAGGAGGCAGCTCCCGGTCTGCAGGCGTGGGCTGCTGCTGCTGCAGCTTTTCAGCCAGGAAGATTCAGTTATAAATATCTTGCCTGAAGTCTGTTTTGACTCATTTGAATGTGTTTATATGGGCTAATCCTCAGTTATGAAAGTGGCTTTCTCTGAGCGTTTGTATAATGCTGAGGATCTGGTAGACCTACAGTGTTTCAAGGGTGGGAAAAATTGCTTGATGTTAACGACCAGGTTTTGCTGACGCTGAGAGACAGTGGTTCACAGGGATTCTAAGCCACTGTTATTGCTAAGCTGCTATGGAGCAGTGCTGAGGTCATAAGAGGATGGCAAGTAGATCCGAAGGGGAAGGATTTGTCTTTAGGATGTGCTTTCCACCTCTCCAACAGCAAGCGAACATTTCTTTGGGAATACAGAGAAAATGCAGTTCAGGAACATGATTTGATTCCAGACACTGTCTGAGTAGGGCTACTGAAGAAAATCATCACAGGCTCCTGTTGTAGACTCATGTAAACAAGGTGAAAGTGACCAGGTATTTATTGAAAGTGTGGTCACTGCTACTTTTTCCAGCTGCTTTTTTCAGCCTGTCAGATGTTTTCCAAAGTTCCAGGCTTATTTTTAGATGTACCCGATCACTGAGAGCAGTTGCAAGGCTGAGAGCTGTCAAAGAAATTTATTTCAAAGGATGCTTAGCACTGGTTTTAATGGCAAGTGTGAGTCCCTGACCCTTAAACTGATATGAAAATGTTGACCTGACTAGTTGCTGAGGGGGGTGATAGTTTTCTCCATATAGGACAGCTAAAAAGGGAAAATGGTGTCCATGGCAGGTCAGAGGTTTAGATGGATCTGTCATTAATTTAATGAGTTTTCCTGGTTTTCTGAAGGACAGAACTAGCAGTACAGCAGTTGGCTGCTAATGATTTCTTTCTTCTTTTTCCCTGAACTTTCTTCAGGAAGAGGAAGCGTAATGGTAACGAAGATGATGGTCCTATTCCCCAGTCCAAACGTAGTACCAGGAACACTGTCCTTCAGGACTCATGGGACACTGAGGTGAGAGCCTTCTTGGGCAAACTTAGTTTCCTTTAATGCTGAGTTTAAGTAATAGTTGAATTATTTTATGAAATGTATTCATAGAGCTGTTGATGAAAACCTGTTTTTCCTTTGTGTATGACACAAAGTCTGTTATGTACTTCAGAGTCTTGAATCTATAAAATGCAGTTCGGAAATCAACTCGTTTTCCAATGAAAATTGTTCTCTTTGACGAGGAAGTTTCTGTTAATATATGTCAGATAGAGAAGAAACAAAGAGATGGTTTGCTGCCAGCTCTGGTTTTGCTATCTGAGACGTGGTGTCTCCAGAACCCAGCAGATTGCTGAAGTGCATTGCATGTGCCTGTGGTCACTTTGCCTAGCTACTTCCTTTTCCAGCTTTTCCTTTACAGTGATATTGTGGTAGAAGTGGTAGTTCTTAACTAGTTTTCAATCTAATAATGATAAATAAGTGCTCTGCTGGGGCTTGGCAGTTTAAGTAAGATTTGCTTGTTCACAGCAACCACTGAAACAATCTGGTTTCTGCTGGTAATCGCTCTGATCTTTTTCTGGATGTGGGATAAACTGGCTCCTGTGATTTCATCCCTCACATGGCAGGTGTTCTAGCATGGTGCCATTTGCTAGCATCTGAGATTTAAAAAAAAAAATAAATAGAAAGGTGCTGATTTCCACACTGCCACCAGATTTCCTGAACTGCTGCCTGTATTAATCATCTGCAAGTTCACTGTGTGCATTTCTAATTAGCGATGCAGTTCTGTTGTGAAGTGTTAATGGGTAAAAGCGTGCACTGTGGGGGCTGCCTGTTAGTTTCTGTGCCTGGAAGTTACGAAATGGATTTCTTTTAAGATTTTAAAACGTGGTTGTTTTTTTTAATGGAGCCCTCTCCCTCTGCAGACTGACCCTAACGAGTATTTCCAAGATGTTGTTGTTGTATTCAACCATTGAGTATGCTTGGACTACACAAGGTGTGGTGTGCATTGTACCTGAGCAGTGTTTCTTTTGTCACGTAGCAATGCTTTCAAATGCATAATTAGATTTAAAATGATACAGAGCTCTGTTTCCCACCATTGCTTCTACGAGCGAGGCTTTCTGTTAACCAACACAGCCTTACCAGTGGCTGCTGTGGTTCTGGGATTGCATAGGAAATGCTCCAGCAGCTGATGTGTCTGTCACAAGAGAAGTTGCTCTGATGAGAGATGTTCCTGTTATGGGTATTGTTTTGCTTTAATGAGGACTTACTGGGTTTTGCTTCTGGAGTATAACGGGTAGAAGCATAAATAGCTGCCTGCCATCTGACACAGAATCACTTGTCCAACAGGTTAAACACCTCTTCGTGAGTAGAGTAGTTAATGGCTAAACAAGCTTTGTGGCGGGAGGAGGAAGAATTTAGTGTGAAACAAGGGATTGAAGTGGGAGTAATGAAATTGAGAATATCAGGAAAAGCCTTCATGGTGAGTGGCAGAAGCACCTTTGCTTGGCCTGTGAGCACTTGATGTTTGACTGGGCAAAGCCACTAAAATGCAGGAATGGAAACAGCCTCGTAGCAGACACATGGGAGCAGATGCCCTTAGCTTTGTCCTTAACTGCTGTTTTGTTTGGGGTGCCTGTGGGTGAACAGCATGGGGATGAGCTGCCCGCCCTGCTGCTGGCCAAGTCAGAGCAGAGTTCAGTTGCTGAAGCTAACATTAAGACTCCTGCTTCATGCATGCACCTGTGTTGCAGAAGTATGTTTTAACACATTAAACCCTGAAGTGCAAGCAAGGAGAACTTCTTGGTGATGCTGGAGTGGAGGAATGTGTGTGCTGGGCACAGTTTTACAGAACTCAACGTTCCCTTTCTCAAAGGAGCAAAAATCACAATGTTTTCACCGAGCTCTTTTTTATTTTTTTCTGCTTGTTTTCTTGTAATGTTGAATCACTGAACAGAGCATGCCCGGAAATTGAAGCTGGGAGATTTAATCAGCCTTTGATGTTTCTTTGAGGACTTCCTGTACTAAGTGGAGAGATTTTGGTGCTTGCAGTGTGCAAGTGCTTCCGATTGGTGTCACTTTGAAGCTGTTGCCACTTTGTGATGCTTGTCCTTAGTTTCCCAATAGGTCATTGACACAGGCAGCTCTGGCTGTTTCCAACCCCCAGGAGCTGCAGGAGGGGAACTGGGAAAGA
Organism: Odontophorus gujanensis; assembly: GCA_013399175.1. NCBI lineage: Eukaryota > Metazoa > Chordata > Aves > Galliformes > Odontophoridae > Odontophorus > Odontophorus gujanensis. Next base: position 19,034 of record VXAB01002154.1, read on the forward strand.
CGGTGTGTTTCCATCTGAGGGTGCACACACCTGCTTTTTGTATCATGCTGGCCTGGGTTCTGATTCCTTTTGCCTTCCTTCATCTGAAAGCTGGCTTTCTTTCTCACAGTGATTTGCTTGAGAACATAACCTCGCTATGAAAACCAGGTGGCTATAGTACTGAAACAGAACCTGGCTTGTGGCAGAGCTGTATTTTTGCCTTGTTCTCTGTAGCTGACAACAAAGTGTTAGATGGAGGGAGGTGTTTTAGTGGCCGTTTGTGTGGGTTGTTTTTTGATGGCATCACTCAGTCCCTTGCTTTCAGTCACACCTATGAGCTGTGTGTTGTGGAAAAGGATATTGCTGTTTTCTCCCACTGGGTTGCCTTCATCTGGGGTAGGCAGCATTTTTAGCTTGAGCTGACTTACACAGGAGGGAAGCTGAGATGTTCTTCAGCACCCATCAGCACTGCCTCTTGGCAAATTGTTATAATGATGTGCAGTTCCTTCTGTTCCCAGAACAAACCACTCCTGTGCTCCCAGGTGACAACTGCGGGGAACTTCTTTGCAGTTCAGCCCATAAACATGCATGCAGCTACAGTGGATGTTAAATAGCAAAGCAGAGCATTTCCACTGTGTTTTGTTTCCTGTTCAGCCTGTCCTCTGTGTTCTCCATTTACTGGCAGGTTAGGTTTCTTGTCTACATAGATACCTACTTCATACTTCAGCAAAAGCTCTGCTGTTGTTGACTAGCCTGTGTGTCAGGTTGGGCAGAGCTGCAGTGGATCTGCTGAGGAGCTGTTACGTGGGGAATTAGGGGAATGGAGCACTGTACTCTGCAGCCTGGGGTATCTGTGGGGAAAACCCTTTGCTCTGGTTTTCCCTGAGAAGGAAAGGTGTCTGCAGTGGTCCAGCCAACTCTTCTCCTTCCTAAACCTAATTTCTAAGGATTCTTTTCTGATAGCCTGACTGATGATGGGAATCCCCAGGTGTAACTGTTGGAGATCACTGACATAGGGAAGCAGTAACTTCTCCCAAATCCAAGTTTTTCTATAGCATTGCAGCTATGTCCCTCTACAGGTATTACCACGGTGAGGAAGGGCTGGCCTAAATTCTAATTAAAACCAGATTAATTCTTTGTTAAATTCAGCTTAGATTGTGCTACTCTCAAGTTATTTTTTGCCATCACTGATTGAGACACAACATCACAGATCAGCAGATTGATGCAGATAGTTTCCAAACAAATGTCTAGATAAAACTTGTGTGATGCTGAGGGGGGCGGCTGATGGGCTGGGTGAGCCATGGAGATGCCCTTTTGATACTTCAGGTGCTGGTAAACTCCCATAGGGCTTTCTTCTGCCCTTTTGCTTAAAACTTTGTTTCATTGTGTAGATGCCTGTCATTGCTGACATGATGACTTTAAGGATTCTTTTTTTGTCTAATTGTAGTCCAAATGCGTAACAGAATGTGCACCACAGCCTGGGGAAATGGTAGGTCCATGACATGATTTGGGTTCTAAAGGGGCTTCGTGCTAGTGAATTTTTGCATTAGAGAAATGGAAATAAAGAGTCTGACGAATTGGAACTATCAACAGCCTTAGATGTAGGAAGCACGTCCCAGGACACAGTCCATGCTTTTAAAGTAAAATTAGTCACGCATAAAATAATCATTACTAACAGCTCTGAAGTGTTTTTGTTTTGATGAGATACGGAACTTTACCAGTAAACAATGTTCGGTTCTCATTTTGATTTTTACCTTGATTTTCAGAAGGTGGCTGTAACCAGAAACAGTAAGGAACACAGACTAAAAGGAAACAAAGTGTCCTGTGCGGTGGGTTTCTCTCCAAGGCTGCTGTGACTTGTTCAGCATAACAGCACTGCATTTCAGTATTTGTGCTTCTATGCAAAGTGAGATGGGTTAGCAGGTGCATTTTGCTGCTCCTCTCTGTCCTTCTGATGTTCTCTCCCTCTCGAGTGTCAGTAGCAGTAGAAAGAGGAGTGGGTTGCTCATGTCCTTACATCTGCTGCTTCCTTAAGAATGACTTCACGTTTTTTTTTTTTGCTGTTTTCTCCTTGCTAGCTGAACCTAACACACCAGCCTCACTGCCATTGTCTTGCTTGATGTACTATAACAGAACTGAAGTGTTTTAGTGCTTAGCAAAACAGGAAAACGTGGTTGAATTGTCACGATCACTTGTGGAATCAGTGCCATGGGGCTTCCAGCTCTGTGATCTGTCTCAGATTTGTGCATGCCTTCCCAAGCCTCTCACAGGATGCAGTTTGCACCGTTCTTTAGATTTACCCTGAAGTGAGACCTTCTGGATGCAGTGCCAACTGTTAAATTGCAGTTGATTTCCTTAAATTCGTCTTCCTCTGCTGTCACTGCCAAGCTCTGACTTCTGTGGTTTTAACTTAATGCTTACCAAAATGTTTTTTTAGCTACTGTCATTTATGGTGGCTGCTTGTTTGAATTGATTCTTACAGGATGGCAAAGGAGTCACCTGACATTGTTGTCATGAGCAGCATATCTCACAGTAATGAAGTATTTCAGCCGTAGCTAATGGAAACCTTTCATTAGCAGCCCCTAAAATGGTACAAACCAAACAGTTCTATGTCTTTGAAACTCTGAAAATGATGGCTAATGCTCTTCCAGTTATTACCACGAAGTGTGTTTATCCTAAATGCTGGCCAACGAGCCTTGTCCTCAGTGTGAGCTCAATCTTAAGTTCTCTTCTGTGTGTGGAAGTACCAGATGGCTGTCATTCTTTCACTGTCGTGTCAAGTTATGGAAAACTAACAGCTAACACTGCAGTCCCAGTACTTCACTGGGAGGAGGGTGGCTGCATGCATGTCAACGTGTTCAAAGGCCTAAAATGGACATCGTGTTGCCTTTAGCAGTCTGTTGCTTTGGATGCTTCAGATCACATTCTGACTTCTCGAAAAATGCTTTGCATGGTGCTAACCTAAACCGTCTGCTGGACCAGAAGTGGTAAATGTGAAGGTGGTGCAGCTTTTTCCTCGTGCCCTGCCTGCCTTCACTGACACGTGTGGCTTTGTAGGAACGGTCTTTATTTTCCAATTCTCAGATGAATTCAGCAAACTTCACTAGTGCTAAAATGTGGGTCATGGGGGCAGAGCTGATGGGTTTAAACCACAAGGTTTGAAGTGGAGGTCAGTGAAACTCTGGGTGAAAGCTTGCTCATCCCTTCAGCTCTGTGATGCTTTTCGTGTGTTGGCAATAACTGCAGCTATGAACGCCAAGAAAGCACTCGGTCGATTTTTTTTTGTCCATCAGGCTGAACGTGAGCCTGAAAATCTTGAAGGGAGGGACTTACTGTAAAGACTGTTGGCTTAACTGAGGCGTTTCGTTGTGGACAGGAGAGAAAAATGTGTCGTTTTGCTGTTAACATTCTCTTTGTCTCAGTCCTCCAGCAGCGATAGCGGCAGCAGCAGCAGCAGCTGTAGTAGCAGTAGCATCAACAGCCCTGACAGAGCGAGCGTCCCAGAAAGCAGCATAAACCCCAGAGCTGCAGGATCCAGCCCTGTCTCGTCTCAGGCCTTCCACGAGCAGTCGGCAATAACTCAAGGTCCATACTATCACATCAATCAGATCCTGAAGGAGGCACATTTTCACAGCCTACAGAGCCGGGGACGCCCTCCAACATGACGTGCCAGCAGTTCCTTCTGTGAAGGGACAGCACTGTAGATTTGATATTTTAACTTGGTTTGTTAAAATGGAATTGCACAGAACACCTGTTGCCTTTTTGAAATGGAAGAACAGGTCAACAGGAAATTGTTTACGTGTGGTTTGCTGCACTATTGCAATGCAAAAGGGGCTTTGAAGCAATTTTTATAGGATTCTTTTTGGGGTGGTTTTAAAGTACGTGTCGAGGGGAGACTGAGGAATCCACATCTGTGATATAGGATTGCATAACGTCCAATTCCAATTGACTGTCTGTTAGCAATTTGTTCTCTATGTAAGATTCTTTCCAATGTTCATCTTCAGTTTTATAAGTTTTCTTTTTTTTATTTCAATAAACCAGTAAAAAATTTACTTGGGAAAATAATTTTTTGAGCATGTAGAGGTAATGAGACAGTTAATGCTGTCACGGGAATTCTGTAGGACTGCTGTAGCTGCAAGCTCTCCCCCAGGTCTGGGGTGTGATGAGCCCTGTCTGCTTTATCTTTGCAGTATTGAAGAAAAAAAATGTGAAACTAGAACCAGGAAAGCTTAGGCAGCTGTAGCCAAAAGACATGATGCCTGCTGGTTTCATTTAGCAAACAGACACATGGTGTCTGCTGAGGAAAGCATAGAGTAGCCTGGGGAGGAGCTTCTGAAGGAAAGAGGAATCTCGCATTGCTCTAATACCAATTTCTAGCTGTGAAATGTTTTCTGTTACACTGTGTAGTTTTATTTCTTTAACTTGACTTTAACAACTCCTAAAGAATAGGAAGTAAAAGTGTAGCTAGACCCTCTGGTTCAGCAGCCAGAGTGTAAGGACTGTCCTGACCTGTTCCTAGTTCAAGTGGCATATGCTCATCTGGCTGAGGAGGGAAAGTTCTCTTCTGACAACGCCTGTGGAGGTATCAGCAATCCCTGCTGTGGGAGAGAGTGTTCTCAGTGAAGACAAATGCAGGGACAAACTCTTTTATTGAATCACTTGGTCATGCCAGAAAGCCATCCCAGCTTGAAGAGAGAAGGTGCAGCTGTGTCTTCCTCCTCAGTTACAAGCTGCCTGAACAAGGAGCCAGGGCGCAAGGCCTCGTCTTCTGCTCTTGTGAGTGCAGGAGGTGGAACCTGTTTTTAAATACAAGAGTCAGAAACAATGACAGCATACCTTTGACTTATTCCAAACCCTCACCTATAGTAGCTGCAAGGGGGCACAGACTACAGCAGAAGAGCTGTTTCCAGACAGCCTAACTGGTTTTGCAGTGACGAGCAGCAAAAGGTTGTTCTGAGAGGTGGATGCACAGCTTCTACTTGTTAACAGCTGCACAGAAGTCATTCAGTGCTCAAACAGTAATTCTGTGCAGTAAGGAAAGGGCTGTTGTTGCTCAGAGCAGTGGGGTAACAACAGTAAAAGTGCAGCTGTTGCTTTTGTAGAGAGCTGCTCTTGAGTAGTGGTGGACTTTAACCTCTCTAGAACTGTTCTGTGATAAAAGGAACAAGTGATTCTGCAGAGTGGAGTGAATGCAGAATGTCCATGTACGCCACAGCCACTGCTGCTGCCACAGCAGGGGAGTGGTGGAAGCAAGAGAAACATCACTGCACACTTCTACACGCTACTGCAGCTGAGGTGAAAGAGGTAAAGAATACCTTTACTGTTAAGCTTTGGGCCTTTTAAATAGCCCTGATACTATGTCTGGGTTTTAATACTTCTAAATAACAGAGAACAAGAGTGGCAGAGTAAATGCCAGCATTAAGTAACACTGTGCTCTGATAAAAGCCAGATCTTTATTCTTCCATCCCAGGTGAAAAAATGTAATCAATTTGATGATTAGATTGTTAATGACTAAAGCAGATGGATCACTAATTTCTGCTTCCTGTAGCAGTAAGGTATTCCTGGTCTCTCTCACTCCTCAGAGCACAAGGAGCTCCACCTAAGCAAATGTTTTCAATTGGAGGAAACATGGCAGCATAACGTTTGTCTGCTAGTAAAACAGAAACAACACAAGGCAGAGCCTTTGCAAGAGAAGCAAGCCACTCAGTTCACACAGGCTGAAATACCCAGGCCAACTTCATCGGGAGTTAAAGGTCAGCATCGCACTGGAAGGGAGTTGAAATAATTAGATAATATCCTTTAACATTTCTTGCAGCCATACTTAATATGAAATCCTTGTATGCATTGATCTCAAAACACCTCATCTGCGCAAATCTTCACTGCATTTTCATGGTGGTTATTGCCAATGTTTTACCATACAGCGAGCAGGCCCCACAAATACCCGGGGGCCATCAGGTTTCTGTTGGGGCTCAAGGGGAAATCCAACCCATCTCATGTTGTGTTGCCGTAATGGTTCTCTCATTTTACAGAAAATAAAAATCAGGTTAAATATTAACTGTTTGGCTACTTTCTTCTTTCCCTGCAAGTTTTAGAGTTGGGGGGAGAATGAGTGCTGGCAAGAAGTTAGCATGGCTCTGTTTTACCAACCTGAACTCTTTCTGTGTTCCTGGTAGCAGATTTAGTCTTTCGTGAACTTGACATACTCAGCGGCAGAAGTCCAAACCTTAAAAGATGGAAGAAAGAAATGCAGTTGGTCATAGGAAACAGCAATGCTAGACCTGTTTCCTGAAGAGATGTAGGAACAAACAGAAGAGCTGGGTGACGTACCTGATCTGGCTGGATGCTAAGGGCAAAATATTATGCAACTCCTGGGAGCCGAGAGCACCACTCCTGCTCGTGTACTGGTTCTCTGTCCCGGTCAGCAAGCCAAAGAGAACCTACAAGGCACAAAGGAGCTGTCTGCATGGGGACATCTGCAGAGCTGACCACAGTGTGCTGCTGCTGGGTCTACTGGCACTGCACTGCTCCTGTGCTTGGTTGTAAAGTCTGACTATAAATTGTCTTGCTTCTCTCCTTGTAACTCTTGCTTTTAATTGGTACTGCTTGCTGTTACCATAGTTGAGTTCCAAGGCTGCTTCAGCACTACTTAACCCAATTAACATTGCACAGGCTTCAGTGAATCCTGTTAGATAAAGTTCTGCCAACTCCATGCATGATTACGTGCTGTGCAGCCAGCTCAGCAAGCTCCTCTCATCACCTGCTGTTAAATACCCTTCCCACTCCTGAATAAGTGCTAGGAGTTCTCTCTGGACACGAAGCAATTTATAAAGCACTACAGCTGCCCTGTGAAACATGTTTTGCAGCACTGCTTCCTGCTAGCTGCATTCCTCCTCGTGCACTTACAGAGGTTCTCTGAACCAGGCGATTGAGGTTGCTGTTCAGGTGTGGTGTAAAAACATCCAAATCAAACGGATCGATGTGTCCCTCCAGGAAGTCGGTCACCTTCTCAATCCTACGAGCAGAGCAGAGGAGGCTGCTCAGTATTTATGTCCTCGGGAGGGGGATGACACAAAGCTGGCCGCTGAGGTCCATGGGATGGCTTCACCATGTGCTGTGTGAGGGACTTGAGCTGCACAGAGTATGAACTGCTAAGAAAGAAATCAGCAGAGTGGTTGCAGCTCTTACAGGTACCACCTGTAACTGCTGCTGTTGTTCCTCCCTGTGGTAGCTCGTGAGGTTTGAACTCAGGTGGGAGCTTAGAACTGTTCTCTTCTGGGGTATCCTGTGAAGGTGTGCCTGCCACCACATGGACACTCTGTGTATACAAAGCAGAGGGGACAGCCCTGCAGTCTGAAGTGGCAGCTGCAGAATCCCACTCGTACATTTTGAGCATAAGCTGTAAGTCAGTGTAAGAAGCCGTTCCTGTGCACAGACAGAGTCTGTACTGCCCTGCACAGCACAGGCACTGCTCCCATGGGTGTCCTGGCAGACAGCAAGGCCAAGCTGAAACAGCTCTGGGGCCTCACAACCACAATTACACTGCACCTGGAGTCATGCTTGATCCTGCTGGTTTTTGCTTCCTCACTCTTTGTTGTCAGGATGATATTCAGGTACCGCAGATCGTAGAGTAGCTGCAGAGCTCTGTTCTGCGTCATGGGGAAGGTGCCTGCTTTCTGCAAGTAGGAAAAGGGCTCTTCACTCACACTAAAGATGTCAGCCCCCCTAAAAAACAACCAGCACAACTGGAGTGCTCTGAGCACGCAGGTTGGTGCCAGATCCCTTTCTGCCTCATTCTGGGGGAGGCAGAGTGCACTCACCCCTGGAGCTCTCCCAGGTGGATATTTCTTTTTCCAAGACTGCCCAGCGATCCCCATGTCCTGTGCCAGCTGCAGCCAGGCCTGCTCCTACTCACATACCTTATCCTGCTTCTCCTCCATGAGCTTTTCATAGGCAGCAAGCAGTTCTGCCATGCAGGCCTTCAGCAGCTCCTGCAAGGTGACCTTTGGCAGAGTGTGACCGCCGACTCGGTTCACCTCTTGGCACAGGCTGAAGAGGAAGCACTGGACGTACCAGGATGGCTGTTTTAACAAAACAGTGTTATTTCCACGTGGTCTGTTAGCTTTGTCAAGAGCACATCGTTTCAGTTCTGAGCTCCCTGAATCAGTGCAATCAGTTTTCCCTGAAGTCTCTCCTGTGGGCTACTATGTACAAACCAGGCATGCATCCTTATTTGGCTCAGCTTTACAGGACTGGGGCCAGTCTCATTCTTTTGAATACACAACAGCAACTAACTCTTTTCCTTCCTTTGACCTCTGTCCTTATGAGGTGAGTGTCTCAAAAAACAAATGACAGCACCAGAGAGTGTCTGCCCTGCTCTCACTGTGCTGGGCAAACTGCATGGTGGGTCAGCAACCTTTGACAAAGTGGTGGTTTTGGAAAACATCACTTTTTTCCTCCCATCAGATCATTCCTCTGCATTTGACAAGGCAATGTTTCTCATACCTGCATAGGCAGACGGATCTTTGACGTTACGCTGTTTCCAGACTCAGCCTCCTCCTGAATTTCAATCTCGTCCCAGTTGGTGGCTGTGGCCAAGACGGAACCAGCTGTGTCTAGCAGCAGTGTTTGAGTAAAGCACTGAACCAGGGCCTAGAGTGCGAAACACAAAAGCATTGAGTCACAAGACTCTAGTGATAGAGTAAACATGAACAGGCAGCCCGCTCCTCACCCCCCCAAGCCTTCCAAGTGAACACATCCCACTGGGAGCCATCTCTGTCTCCCACAAGGAGCAGCAGCAGATCACAGGCAGCTGAGCCAGTGAAACCCCACAGAAATCGGCTGCGATGAGAGGAGCAGCTCCTTACTTTGGTGACAGCAGAGCTCCAGATCTGGTAAGCAGCCAGGCTCTGCTGCAGCAGTTCTGCCTTCACCTCCTGCCACTTCGCTTGCACGGGGTTCACTTCTTGTGTTTTCCCCTTCCCGAGCTTCTTAGTGGACCGGGTTTCCTTCAGTGCCATCTCCACACTGCCTGACCGGCCCAGGATACACTGCTTGAGGTGAGGGCAAAGCTCGCTCAGGGACTGACACAGCCTGGCCATGAAGAGGACAGCATGGAGCCTGCTATCACTGGGAGCACCCTCCTGTCCCCCCAGCAGGCTCTGAGCACCCTGCAGCTCTCCACGCACGCAGCCCAGCACGTGGTGGATGCAGGCAACGCAGTGCTCACGGAGCAGCCCCTCGGCCACGCTGGTGTCAGCATAGCGGTTGAAGGCCGAGCGGGGCTGCACGGCGGGCTCCTTGGTGGCTGAAGCCTCTGCAGGAAGGTAGGACAGGAGGTCATCCAGCATGGCTTTCAGCTTTGAGTCCAGAGCTGAGCAGAAGCTCTGCACGCACGGCGTGAGCGCCTGGGCCTTCATGGACAGGCCGCTCTTGGCAAACTGGCTGCGGTTTGCCACGTTGACCCAAGCAGCGTCCGAAGGCAGATCGCTGGAGCTCTCTGACCACAGGAACTGGGCCACATTGTGTTCAAACTGGATGTGCTTGCTCGAGGTGGAGGTGTTGGATGTGACCTCAAGTTCCTGGAGGGCTAAGATGAGAAGCTGTCTGGAGCTGCTTGAGATGGATTCAAAGCCCTCTTTTGTCAGGATCTAGAAAATGAGGAAAAAAGCAGCTTTTATATGTGCCTCCTGTAACACAGCACTTAAGATATGCATTTTGTGCTGCTAACGTGGCACACTGGAGACAGTAAGGTGGGGAACAGAGCAAAGCTGCTGTGAATTGCTGCAGTGCAGTGCTCACCTCCAGCCTGTCCAGGAAGAGCTGCCGCAGCAGGTCCTCCCAGAAGGAAGCAGGCTTGTCCAAAAGGCGACGGCACAACACATCCCAGTTCTGGCTTATGGACTCGCTTGTGAGCAGCTCCCACACTGCATCACGAATCCCTGCAAGGCCTTTCAGGCTCTTCACGTAGACCAGCAGGTTGCTGACCCCAGCCCTGATATCCTCACTGCACCTGAAGGCAAGAGGATTACTTCAGACTTGCTCAGTAACAACCCCAGGGAACCAGGAGAAATGCTACATCAAGGTGAGGGGGTTCTTCATCTACAGTCAGTAAAAAACTCTACCTGCAAAAGCACCTGCATGACTCAGATGCACCCTAAATCCCAGCAAGGAAGCCACATATCCTGCATTGGGAACCCAGGGCCACAGTGGGCATCGAAGCCATATACACCCTAGGAACAGCCCCACTATGATAAGTGCCCCCCTGTTATGAGCCTGACAGGCAGGGGCTCTGGGAAAGGTTGCTGGGGAAACATCTCATATAAGCACACCATGGGGGTTGCAGCTGATGCCAGGGACCAGCTGGCCAGCCCAGCAGCAGCTCTATGGGATAATGACACATGACTGACACCAATGTATGAGTAATGAGGCTGATAAGGGGCTGGAAAGGCTGTCCCTATCCACATGGTGGGAGGGGGGAGCAGAGGAAGGAGCTGAGCACTCTATAAAGGGGTTCTGCCAGCACTCCCAGTGTGGATAAAGGCAGTGAGAAGGAAGGAGGTGCTGGACTGAGAACCAAAAGAGAGCGGTAAGGGATTTTGTTCTCATTTCTTTCTTTGCTTGTTTACAGGGGACACACGTGTGACGCTGCCCAGGGGGGTTGTGGAGTCTCCTTCTCTGGAGATATTCAAGACCTGCCTGGACACCTACCTGTGTGACCTGGTGTAGGGAACTGCTTTGGCAGGGGGGTTGGACTCAATGACCTCCAGAGGACCCTTCCAACCCCTATGATTTTGTGATTTTGGCAATATAAAGCAGTTCTAGATAAATATTATGAAGCCCTGGGTTAGCCAGGGTGGTCTCCTATATCAGAGTGCCACAGTGATGCCTTGGCTGTTTAACTGCAGGGAAGAAGGAACACTGAGCAGGGAGCCAGCAGAGCTTTGCTTTGTAGGTGCATGTGGCTTTGTTTTGTTCTTAGCAAGGACCTTGTTGGGACTGAGAGAGTTTTGTGGAGGAGAGTGTCACACTCACATGACAATCCACTTCTGCAGTGTGTCTCTGAGGTAGTCCTGGCTGATGGGGTGTGCCAGGGTCCGCAGAGTTGGCTGGAACTCCACTACAGACTCTGGGAGGTACCTGAACCAGCTGCTCAGCTTCACCTCATCCTCCAGAACCCCACCTTTCCCTGGAAGCACATGGGATGGGGGAATCAGCTCAGCACAGGTGTGGTCTCCTGTTTGTAAACAGGCTGGGTGCTCACCTGCTGGCTGCTGGCCTGTAGTGCTTTCCAGGGTGGAGAAGAGTAAGCCACAAGGTAGGGCTGGATCTGGTGGCACTCCATCAGGCATCATGTAGAAGAGTGCATGAGCCTGGTACAGGGTAGTGGTTAGCAGCTCCATCAGTGAACACACCTGATCTTTTATACCAGCACCTGCAAAGAAAAAACAAACACCTTCAGGGAAGGCAGCCCCTTCAACAGAAGTATAACTGTGCTCTGTGGGTCTAGTGAAACCCTCCAGGAATGGGATGGAGGGCGTCTCAGCCCCAAGCACTGTCTGCCTCTTGGTTAAAGATGAGCTTGGCTTCAATCCCTGAGCCCTGTTAATTCAGCACTGTGGCAAAAAGCTGCCAGTGATATCCATCATACCACTGCAATAGTGCAACATGGCTGAATCCTGCAAAGTTCACAATGGTGGGGTTTCAGTCATCCACTTTTCTGCTTGGGTACCACAGGGCAAGAGGGAGAGGGTAACAAAGCAGGTTACCCTGACTTTAAAAAGGAGGCAGCCCTGGTGCACTGACCGTGGTGTGGCTGGTTGAGAAGCTGTTGGATTGCCAGCTTCCTGGCCAGAAGGAAGTCTGCAAGGGCCTGGCGTGGGGAGCTGTCCTCCAGAAGCATGATGGCACACAAGGCTTCTGCCACTGCCTGATCTGACATGGTCTGGCACTTCAGCAGAGACTTGCTTTCCTGCAAGATGGTGGACCTGGCAAGGAAATGAACCAAGTGCTGGAGGGAAAAGGCCTGGTGTTTGACAGAAACTGAGGTTTGGTTAGGAGACCCTGAGCAGAAACTGCACTCAGTGCTGCATTCCTCACAGCAGAAGCCTGCTAATACTTCATCACAGAACAGATTAAGTTGGAAGGGACCTTAAAGATAAAGATCACCTAGTTCCAACCCTTGCTGTGGGATGGTTGCTACCTACCAGCTCAGGTGCACTAGGGTTCCATCCAGCCTGGCCTTGAGTACCTCCAGGGATGGGACACCCAAAGCTCTGGGCAGCAGTGCCAGGGCCTCACCACCCTGTGTGTGATGAATTTATTCCAAACATCCAACCTCATCTCCTCTCATTTAGTTTAAAGCCATTCTCCCTTGTCCTGTCACTAACTGCCCAGGTTAAGAAGCTGCTCTCCCTTCTGCTTATAAATAGCTCCACTCAAGCACTGGGATGCTCAAATGAGCTCTCTCCAGAGCCTTCTCCAGTCTGAACACTCTCAGCAGCAGCCTGGGTGCAGCACTGTAGGTGGGGCCTCACAGAGTCAGTCCCATCTGTCAACGCAGCTCAGTTTGCTCGTGCCCTCTGGGCCTCGGGTGCACACTGCTGGTTCACATCCTGCTTTAACCCACCAGAACCACAAGTTCCCCCCCACAGCGCTGCACTCAGGGCGTCCTTCCCCCACATCCCCGTGCCAGTGCCCACCTGAAGTGGCTGGCGGCGGCCACCTGGCGCAGCAGGATGGGGAATCGTGCGAGGACGGGGCTGTACCGGGCGCGGGGCGCGTCGAGCTGCAGCAGGCCGTGCAGGTGGCGGCACAGCAAGTAGAGGCGGGCGGCGGGCAGGTAGCGCCCGGCCTCCATAGCGCTCCACGCCCGCTCGGGGATGTCCAACAGCAGCTTCAGCTGAGCCGCGGCCCGGTACAGCTTCTCCTGCACCCGCGGCGGTGCCTGCAGATGGGGAAAAGGGGTTAAAGGGAGAGAACGGAGCGCGCCCCCCACCCCCTGACCCGCCCGCTCGTTGCCCACCGGCGGAGCGGGGCCGGGCCGCGTCACCCCTCCGCGCTGCAGACCCCGCACGGAGCCCAGCAGCCGCTCGGCGCTCAGCCGCATCTCGGCGATGGTGTCGGCCGCCTCGATCAGGTCGCGGTAGCGCTCGCCCACCATCTGCCGCAGCTCCTCCCGCTTCTGCTCGATGCCGGCCCGCAGCCGCCGCTCCGCCTCGCGGAGCTCCGCCGCCGTGTGGGCCTCGAAGAGAGCTTCGGCCTCCGCGCCCCGCGCCGCCGCGGCCGCCATCTCTGCGGGGCGGGGGTGACGCGCCACCGCCATCTTGGAGACGGGCAGCGCTACTTCCGGCGGGGCGGCGCCATCTTGGAGACGGGCAGCGCTACTTCCGGCGGGGCGGCGCCATCTTGGAGTCGGAAGGAACTACTTCATGCGGGGCGGCGCCCGGTTGCCATGGCAACGGAGATGCGGGGAAAGCGCTGCCTGCACCGGGCCCGCGCTGGTAACCGGGGCTCCCATCCTTCCTGGCTCCCGGGGCGGCCCCAGCCCTGTCCGCCGTTCCAGGTCGCGGAGCCGGGCCCCAACCCGCCCCCAAGGCCCGGCGGGGTCCGCGGGCAGCGCTAGGGGGCGCCCTTGGTACGGCGGAGAGCTCCGCGTTGTCTGCGGGATCTGTTGGGGGGGGGGAGGGGCTGAGCATCTCCCCCCACGGGGGTTTTTGGCTTTCCTCTGCCTGCTCCCCTGCACAGACGGAGTGTTTTCTGAGTGCGGCCCAGAGTCGCCCATCCCCGCGCACGTACGCGCGTGTGCGCGTGGTTCTCCGTAGCACTGAGCAGCTGTAAGCAGCAGGCACACGCGTGGGGGTGGAGGGGCACAAGCGTCCAGGTGTTCTGAAGGGGTTTATTGACGTGGAAACCACAGAGAGCAAAAGTTGGCACTGCTGGGCTGCAGAGCTGAACTGTCGCAGTTGGCAGCACGGACCTCGGTGTCTCCCTGGCAATGCACTGTCTCCAAGCACACGCGTTCCTGCGTGCACAGCCCTCACCCAGCTTCGTTTTCTCCGGCAGATTAAATCTCCAGCAGTGGCAGCTAACAGGCTCTGATCTCTTCAGAAGCAGCACAGAGGTGTTGCCGGCCTGAAAAGACAACCTCCTGCCCTGGAGCTGTTCATGGTGAGTTTCTGCAACCCTTGCACCCGCAGCTGTTTGTGGTCACGCTTCAGCTGTGACCCATCTCGTTTCGTGGTTGGAGCTCTGATTCTGTGCTGTCTTGGAGCGATGTTGTGCTTTTGGGGCAGTCAGCTCTCCCGTGCGGACCCTCTGAGCTGAGACCAACCCCTCTGGGGGAGTTACAGTGAGGTGGGAGAGGGCACAGTGGGACTGTGGAGGGCACAAACAGTTTGGTGCCTTTTCTCCTCCCGGGAGGAGTCCAAGATTTTCCCATACTTACGCTGCTCTTGCCCAGCTCGGGTGTGTGCACAGGAAGTCAGAAACCTCAGGAGTAACTGTTTACTTTCCTCCCACCCCCCGTCTGAGTGACACAGACAGCTGGGAGCCTTCACTGAGGGAAGGCTCAGTTCCACCCTAACACCGAGAAACACCACATTGCTACGGACAGAAAGGCTTCAGGCAGAAATGCTCTCCATCGTGTTCCAGTCACAATGTCTTACACCAGACCCGCACGCACTACACAGAGCACAGATACAGATACAGAGGGGTGTATGTACAGAACGTGGTAGTGTGGCACAGTGCTGCCTGGGGAAGCCCAGGTTGGCAGGGAAGGGCTCAGCACTTAGCAGCAGACAAAGCTCTTCTCACCTTGCCCTGCCCAAGTGCTGGTGCTGTCTGTCAGCACAGCAGCAGCTTCCACAGTCCCTCCTGGCTCGTGCACACCACAGCCAGCCTCACAGGGATCTGAAGGGCTGGGTCTGATTGCTCCTGCATGCTGCTTGTGGGGTGCACAGCAAAACAGAGGGGTGCAGAGTGTCTCTACAGCATCAGGGATAATAAAACCTTTTGCTGGCATGTCTGCTATATACACATATGTACAATCACCCACCCCTTCCCTCCTGACCATGCAGTACAGCGTGGGGTATTGGGGCTTTGCATCCCTTGTCTCCTTCTGGCACAGATCCAGGCAAGTTCCCCTGATCCCAGCTGGAGCCATGTCCTTGTGCTCCTGGGTTTTGCTGTCCTGGTCCTGGAGCAAACAGCAGGGTGAAATCTGACATGAGGAGCGTGCAGATGGGGTTGCGGGCTGACAGGGAAAGGCAGATGTGTCCTCAGGCCAGAAAGCAGCAGTTTGCTTTTCAGACGCAGTGATGGGAAGGTCGAATTTGAGGTCTGCTGCGTGCTTTGCCTGTGCCTTGCTGGTGATCTCCCCTCTGCACAGCCCTGGCAGGGTGGGAACCAGGAGGGTGCAGGCTCTCCCTGAGCAGCTGGAAATCAGCTTGTTGATAGCAAGGGCTGAAACAACCCCAGGAGAACAGCACAAGCTGCAGCTCTCAGGCTGTACACCCCAGTGCTCTCAGCACAAACATCATCAGCACTGCAGAGCCCCAGTGCCCTGATCTTGCAGTCCCAGGGGCTTGACTCTTGCATCTTTCTGGCGCTGTTTTGGGATGCTAGTGTTGTTAGTGTCCCCAGCATGCTCCCTGTTTGCCCCTTGGTGTGACCCCACTGCTCGGGGCTGCTCTGTCTGGGTGCAAGCAAGGTGCTGCAGGCCATGGTCTAATGCTGGCTCCTGCTCTTCTATCTGCTGAGCTGGAACAAGGGTGCTGAGGGGATGGGGAAGGATGTGGGAACCAAGCCTGTCTCTGAGCAGTGGTGTGGATCCAGAGCCTGGGAAATCTGAGATGGGACCTCTCTATGGAGCCTCCATCAAGGACAAGGGAGGGAGACTTGGGAAAGCCCTCCAGAGATATGACAGTGCAGTTTGTTAGGAAGTTGTTACTTTAGAGAAATCCAAGGCAGCTTTGGTGCTGAAATCAGGAGCTGTAGAGATGCAGCAGGCTGCAGGGCCGAACACAGCCTCTCACTGCCCAACAGGCTTTGACTGCCAAACACTGGGCAGAACTGTCCACCACGGTGCCAGGCTCCATCTGTGCGTGGGATCAAGCGATGGGATTGGGGACAATTGGTTTCTCATGGGCTTGGGGTCACCACACAGGTGCTGGCACACAGGATAGTACTACAGGACACGGGGCACTCCGCTTCCCATCACCTCCAGTTTGGGATAAATCTGCTCCAGCCAGGGTAGGTGGGACTTATAACTTACTTGCCCGGGAATAGTCTGCATGTGAAGTGGCAGCAGAGCTGCTCCAGCACTCCCAAGATCGAAATTTGAAATGAACTGGGAGAGATTTCTCATCATGCTGCTGGCAGCCCTGCGAGGCTTTTCTGGGCAGATCCAATATGAGGTCAAGTTCCAGCTAAAATCAAGTGGCTGAGAAAGAAAACTTTGTTACTCTCAGCAGCAACAGCGCTGCTGTTTATTAGGCAGCGATGAACCAGCCTGAAAGCAGCACACAGGGAGGAATTGCCCCCAGCCAGAAATGGGAACACCCCATGCTCCCCTGCACCAAGAGGAGGTGGTGGCAGGTCCAGAGCACTGCCAGCAGCACTGCAGCCCCTGCAGGGGTTGCAAACATCAGGGTCTTAACCCCCCCACTCTGCCTCCCTGACAGCTCTCCTGCCCCAGGCTCTTTCTACACAAATAACTCTTCTCCCACCCACCAGATACGAAGCGCCCGGAGCCCAGCTGACGCATCGCTGCAGCCCTGACACTAAAGCCTCCCCCTGGCAGAGGGCTGCACCAGGCTGGCAATCACGCTCCGATATTTCACGGTAATGTGACAAGCTGCTCTTGTTTTAATTCCTGCGGCATCAATAGGCAGCCCGTGCTGCCGTCACCGCCGCTCGCGTTGGATTTACACCCCTTAATGAAGCTGTCGTGGGGACACGCTCAGCAAGTGGCTGCCAGCAGCTCAGTGCTGAGCCCCCGCAGAGGTAAATGGTTAAAAGCAAATAAATGCTGACAGTGCCCTACTTTGCCCCAGTAACCTAAGCCCCGTACCCAGAGGGGTGTTCTCGTGCTGGTGTCTGAGGGAACTGTGCCAGGGAGCAGGCACTGAGCCCAGCACTGAGCTCCTGTGGGGTTTCTGGGACTGGTGGGGGTACTGGGGTTGTAGAGTAGGACAGAGGTGATGCGCTGGGGGAAGGGCATCACTGCAAAAGCACAGGAAAAGGAGCATGAGCTCTGCCCTGCGCTTCCCCTCCTGCTCACACGGTGCTGCCAAGGATGGACACCACGGTGCAGGGTTTGAGTGCTGACTCTGTGGCATGTTGGGGCACAGCAGATTGCAACAAGACAATCTTGAGCAGCTAAGCACAGCGGGCACTGTAGCTGCTGGGTTTGGGCTCTGATTGCTGTGTTCAGTGTCTGAGCAGAGCATGTCAGCCCCTGGGGTTATGTTGTGGAAGGGCACATGATGGGCTGAGGTTCACTGTGCTCCCAGCATCTGGGTCAGACCCACCACCCGCTCACTGCATGACCCCAGGGTCCCCCTTACCCATGCTGTGCTGCAGGAAAGGCGTTGGGGTCTGGATGCTCTTCCCTGCTCTTCCTCCTGGCTTCATGCTGGAAGCCCCTGGGGAAAATGCTGTCCCCCATCTGCAGTTACCTGCAGGACATGCACCCCAGCACCCACCCAGGGGTGGCTTTGCAGTGATCACAGCCGTGCTGCTAACAACAGGGCATGGAGACATGAACAGCTGCAGCCCGGGGGCTCTCCTCCAGGGATCTCAGAGGCTCCTTCTTCAGCACAGGATCCTCTGCTCCTCCCAGTCCTTTCGGCTCGGATGAGGGTCTGGGTCAAGCCCCATTATGCCCCAACCTCCTGTCAACCATTCTCTCCATCAGCCCTTCCTTTTTTTGTGACTTGCCTGGATGAAGCAGGGAGGTGTTGTTGGTAACTAGGTGATGTTCACTCATAGCAGCAGCCCCAGCGATCCTCAGTGCCACCACAGGGACAGGACAAGCCCACATCTCACCTGGCCGTGGAGCCATCAGCAGCGGGATGAGCAGCAGCTGCACTGGTGTACTCCAAACCCCAATATTTCAGTGCTGGGTAAATGCTTCCAAGGATTTCCTACCGGATCGTGCAGTGGCTGCTCAGCCAGCCCAGGCACGGCTCAGCAGGGAGAGCAGCTGGAGGCTAATGTGGACAGATCCGGGAGGAAAAGAAGGAAAAAGGGGGAGAAATCCTCCATCTGAAGAGAAACCCTGTGGGAAGGGGATGTCATGGGAAGAGGGCAGGGGCTCTCCTGCATCAGGGAGGTGGTGGGGCTCATGGAGGCAGAACAGAAGCATGGAGGGACCCAGAGGTGCTGGAGAGGGCTGTGTCCTCGGGGAGGCTGCCCCTGTCCTGCCGTGCCTCCTCCATGCAGGACAACTCTCTGCAAAGGAAGCAGTTGAACAGCAGTAGGGAGGCTTTGAGGGTTGGGTAACTTACAAAGTCGGACTGAATGTGACCCCTTGTCTCCCCCGGGAGGATGTGGCTGCAGAAACACGCTCATGCTCTCCAGGGTGCTCCCAGCAGGTCTTGACTCCGAGTCGGCACACCTCTGCGGTGGCACAGGCAGTGCATGCACATGTGGTCTCAGCTCCTCCCGAGGCCATTCCCTGTGCACATAGGTCCCAGCCCAGCTAGGCTGCATTCTCCATCCATCAGCTCATTGTGAGCACCGTTCTGGGGCAGAGCACCCAAAGCCAACTTAGCCCCGTGGGTAACACCAGAAGAACCAGTTGAGCTGTCCCAGTGATGTCTGTTGCCCACAGCGGCACTTTGGTGTTTAAATGTACACTGCCACGTGGGGATTTCTACAAAATCTTTGTGTTCCTGGTGAGGCAGTTCCTCTTGAACCATATCCTTCACAATGCTTGAAAGCCAACTCGCCAGAAGCTCGGGAACCAGCCCAGCTTAGGACACCTGGCCCATTGTGGTGCGCATCCCTGGCACTCCTGCCTGACTCCCTACATACTGGTGCCATTGGGAGCAAGTGGGGAGAGGAGAGTGAGTGAAGGACAACCCCGTCACCCTCTCAGATGCTTGTCTGCAGGTCACCATTGAGCAGGGTCCTTTGGGTTTCTGTGGTCTCGTTGAGCCTGGACTTGTCCTGCTTGCTGTCACTCCGGTCAGCATCGTCCATGCCACTGACCTTCACCAAGCAGAGGACGTTCTGAAAGCTCTTCTTGAAGTTATCAGACAAGAAGGCATAAAGGATGGGGTTGGCACAGCTGTTGGCATAACTGAGGACCACGACAAAGTCGAACATGCCCTTGAGGACGGGCGTGGGCACGATCAGGACGGAGACAGAGGAGACGTTGAAGATGTAGAAGGGGAGCCAGCAGAAGATGAAGACAGCAACCACGATGGAGACCATCCTGGTGACTTTCTTCTCAGACTTTTTCCTCTTGGAGGAGCCCACCCTGATGCCTGAGGACTTGACTTTGATAATGATGAACAAGTAGCAAAGGCAGATAATGGTGAGAGGCACCAGGAAGCCCAGAATGAAGGTGTAGATGATGAAGCCTGTGTACCACGCACCCGATTCTCCTGGCCAGATGATGGTGCAGCTACTCCTGCCGTGATTCTGCTGCACCCCGGCATAAATCATGATGGGCATGATCACCAACAGGGAGACACCCCAAACAGCCACGTTGATCATTTTGGCTGTCCTGGGCCGTCTCCACTTGGCAGACTTAATGGGATGGACAACAGCCAGGTACCGGTCAACGCTCATAACTGTCAAGCAGAAGATGCTGGTGAACTGGTTGATCCCATCCACTGTCATGACAATCCTGCAGATGGCTTTGCCAAAGGGCCAATGTACCAGTGCAACCTGCATGGCCAGGAAGGGCAGTCCCAGCATGAACAGCTCATCCGCAATGGCCAGGTTCAGGATGTAGATGTTGGTGATGGTCTTCATCTTGGCATAACGAAGGATGACGTATATCACCAGCGTGTTGCCACACAGCCCTATGATGCACACCACGAAGTAGATGAAGGTGAGGATGGCGTTGCTGGTTAGGTCGAAGTGCTGGCCTGTGGCATTCTGTGATGAGTTGGTGGGGGCCTCCACGGAGAAGTTGTCGAACGGGGAAGCTGGAGAGAACCAGAAGGTGGTGACGTTGGGCAGCTCATATTCCAGATCCATGGCTCTGCTGGTTGTGGGGCACAGGTGGTTCAAAGAAGCCAAGATGTCATCTCCCCTTGCTCTGGGGATGAAGGAGAAGATTCTAGAAATTGGAGAAAAATGGAAATGAAGGGATTTCTGGGGAGGATTTGCCCGTCTTGCAGCCGAGCTCTGAGGAAGAGATGCTCCTGGGAGGGCTCTCACCAGCCCACCTCTGCCATCTCCTCCCTCCTTCCCAGAGCCCATGCGGCACAGAGGAGTCTGCTCTGGACACACCACGGCTCCTCCTGCCTCCGCAGCCCCCGCGACCCCCGAACCTCGACTGATGAGTGAATCCCTTCTGGGTGCGACCGGCACTCGGAGCAGTGACAGCGGGGGAAAACCTCCCAGCGCACAGCCGGCGAGCAGCCAGCGCCCACCTTGGAAAAGGGAAACCCGAGCGCTACCGTGGAAGATGCGGGTGAGCCGTGCCCGCACCCCGTGCTCCCTCCCCGCTCCCAGCCGTGCTCCGCGCCCGCCGGGTCCCCGCGGCTGCAGCCCCCGGGGTCGGGTAGAGACAGCCGGGCGATGCCGACCCCGCTCCGCTCACCTGCTCCCACCGCCGTGCCCTGCCCGGCCCGGCCCGGCCCGGCGGGCACCGGGGAGGCGCCGGCAGCGCTCTCCGCTCCGCACCGCTCCGTTCCGTTCCGCCCCGCTCCGTTCTGCCCGCTCCGCCGCCGGACCCAGCGCACCGGCTGCGCCCCGCCCCGCGTGGGGCGGCTCTGCGGGGCCGGGGCGGGGACAGCCCTGCCCGTGGTGCCCCGCCTGTGATGCCCACCGTGCCTGCCCCTCTCTCCCGATGCTGCCCTGCCCGTGCTGCCCTGCCGTGCCCGCCCGGCCCTTGCCGATGCTCGGATGCGCGGTGCGGGGATGTGCGCTGGAGCTGCAGTGCAGCTCGCAGTGTGGGATCGAGGACCCTGCCGCACCCCAGAGCTTCCCCAGCTCCTCCCCAGCTCCGTGGGTCTTCCAGCGGAAGATTCCTGATGCTTGGCTCCAGCAATGATGCACAATACTCGGTTTCTCCTGATGCTTCCAGGGTGTGCAGCGAGGGAGGGGCAGGGCACGGTGCTGGCCATGCTGTGACCTCGCTGGGGCTTCTAAGGAATTCCCAATCTTTCTTGGGATGCTGAGACCATCTTTACCCCAGGATTTTGCACCCTGTGATCAAAGGCGAGGTGAGGCAGGTCCATGCTGGCTTGGCACAGCCTGGGAGGAGTGGGAAGGTGGTGTTATGGTCACCCACATCTTTGAGATCTCTGCATGAAAGTTGGGATTCATGCAATACAGGTGGCAACTGCCACTACCTGTCCTGCTGCAGTAACCCAGTAACGGTGACTGGAGGAGGAAGACCAAAACTAGAGAGCTTCGGGTGAGATAACCTCTGCTCTGGTTTGTTTGAGATCTTGAATGCAATTAAATAGTAACTATTCCTCCCCCCTCCCCATCTTTCCATCAGTTATCAAAGAGACAACAGAAAGCAGGAAATTAAGAGTGACTTGGAACAAAGAGCCAGGAGTGAGGCTGCTGATTACAGCAAGAGGGGCTGGGAGGTTTTCATTTGCACTTAGCCACTCACTTACAGAGGTGGATCCAGAGACACAGGGTCTTGGAGCAAGAACAAGAACCATTATCAGCCTCATAAATCTTTTTGGAGGATGGAAAAATCTGCCTCTAGAATAAATGATGTGGATATTAATATCCCAGTAAAAGTGGATAGGGAGAGAGAATGCAGAGTGTGAGAGCTCGGCAGGTGCATTGTGTGCTGCCCACTGGGGTTTAGGGTCCCACTGCGTGTGTCACCAAGGGCAGCTCCTTGGGCACCTGCACCCCCACACTGTGCCCACCCCACTGGCACAGCTGGCACAGGAGGAGCAGGGCAGGGATGTTGCCCAGCAGGCAGGAGGAGGGAGTGCAGTGCTCTGGTGTCCCGGAGAAGGGCTTGACGCCTTGTGACCTTTTCACAGCTGTTTTGTTTTCCCTCAGCTGGTCTGCGTGCCCAGGAGGGCTGTTCTGGTTGTGCCTTCCCCAGGAGAGCTGCAGGGTTTCCATAACCCATGTCCTGGAAGGTGCATCAGCAGCCATCCCCGCCAGCAGGAAGGGCAGTGCAGAGCCTCGCTGCATGTTCTCCTTTTCCTCCTTGAATTTCTCCCCTGTGCAGGTGATGTCGCCACATCTGCCCCTTGTGTCCCTCAGAGTCTCTGCAGATCAGTGTGCCCTGGTCCCATCTCCCTGTGTCCAGCACCCAGCCCTGCTTTCCCCCAGAGCACTGAGGACTTTTCCCACCGTCTCTCTCCACCTCCAGGTCCCATATTGAGGGTGCTGTGCAGAGTGCTGTCCCTGGGGCAGCTCTCCTAAGGAAGAACACAGCCTGGTGCTGAGCATCATCCCATCATCATCCTCCTGCCTCCCCATCTGAGCAAAGCGCAGTCACCTCTGGCCCCACAGCTCGGCCCCCTCTGCCCTACTGCTGTGTGAACTCAGCCACTGGGCTCACTTGGCTGAAAGCAGACCTGATCACTGAAAAAGAAAGAAAAGAAACTAATGAAGTGAAGGGGCAGTGTGCGAGAGGGCTGATCCAAGCTGATATCTGACTGGTGAGGGGTGCTGCAGCAGCTGACTGGGGCAGGAAGCTGTGCTTGAGCCTTTTGAAGGTTTTTTTTTCTTTTTTTCTTTTTCTCATTCTGATTAGATTTAGCATTGAATTTTGGCCTCGTGCAGGGGCTGATCTGTGCCTCTGGGTGGTCCCTGGTTTGGAGAGACGCTGCCTTACCCCAGCAGCTGGTTTGGTGCTGGCAGATAAACTCCTCTTTGTCTTTTAGCTTGGGAAGCATCCACTCTGCTGAAAAGCCATTTACTGGCAGGCGTGGATTTGGGAGAAACGCATGGCCCCTTCCCACACAGCTCCAACTGCCATACAACCCATGGGAGAGGGGCAGGGGGATTACATGACCACAAAGCAGCTTTCAAAGTCCCTCTGAGTCGTCTTGCCATCCATTCCCAGCTGTTCTGCGAGGGTCATGGAAAAAAAAACAGCGCCTGTGACCCCTGTCCTGGAAATGAGTGTTGCAAAGTGCTGAGAGTGTGGTTGCCAATGGAGGGAGAGGGTGATGTGACCTTCCTCCTCAATCAGGAGGGAGGGCAGGGGGCTCCTCTGGGCGTTGTACTGGAGGGCAGGGGGCATAGCATGGCCCTGCCTGGCCCTTCTGCCTGTGTCTCCCATTACCCTTGTTCATAACCTCTTAGGGACACGATTAGTGGGCATGGTGGGGATGGGTTGCTGATCTTGATGATCTTAGAGGTCTGTTCCAATCTTAATGATCTATATGACGTCCTCAAAGCCTGACTGTGTTCCTGCTGGATGCAGTGATGGGACAGGTGGGGTCTCCAGAGGGATCGATGAGTCTGGTGACACGCAGATCCCCCTGCAGCCCCTGCACAAGGCTGTCCTCCTCCTCCTCCCACTGCCTCCCGCTCCTGCAGCCCTCCCTATAGCCAGCTCCTCTCGCCTCTCTCATTTTCCCGCTGCCATTATTTGCCTCCATAATGAGTTTATTGATCTCTGCCGAGGGTACCAGGACTGGGCTGCAGTGAAAGATGCTGCGTGCATTCGCTGTGAATCATAATGATAACCCCCGATGCTAATGAGCCTCTGGCAGCCACGGGCTGCAATCTCAGCTCCCGCCTGCGTCTCTCCCCGCTGCGCTCTCCGTTCTGCAGGGCTGCTTGCATTAAATCGGGGTTTAACAATGCGTTTGGCAACAGTGCTTCATGCAGCCGCTCCGATTGCTGGGGTCAGGGACACCATGTGCTGCATGATCCTCCTGTCCCAAAAGACCCCGCTGTCCCAACAGGACGCCTGTGCTCGCTGTCTGTACTCCCTCAGATTCTCACAGCATCCTTTATGTCTCTCACCTGATGCTGGCAGGGAGGCATAAAGCTGGCACTTGGTGCCCTGTGGTGGATGGGTGC
The DNA here is from genome assembly GCA_013399175.1 of Odontophorus gujanensis. Taxonomy (NCBI): domain Eukaryota; kingdom Metazoa; phylum Chordata; class Aves; order Galliformes; family Odontophoridae; genus Odontophorus; species Odontophorus gujanensis. Next base: position 43,211 of record VXAB01002154.1, read on the forward strand.
TGTCAGCTCTGGCTCATGCAGTGGAGATGCTGTGCCTCTGTCTGGCCCTGCTTAGGGGGGCGTGCCCTGTGCCCCATCCCCAGGGGAGAGGGATGGAGCTCTCAGGAAGCTCTTTGACTTGCCAGTGGATCTAGACTTTGCTCCATGCACTGCTGATGGATGAGTGCTGTGCAGCAGCTGGGCCATGGGGACAGAAGGGACACACTGCCAGCAGGGCAGTGAGGGGAACGGCAATAGGGACACTGGAGGCTCTGTGGATATGCCCCATTGCTGCACTGCTGCCACAGTGACCCTCACTGGGAGCTTTATCTGAACAAAGTGAAGGGGTTCCTGCTGCCCTTCCCTGCATCCCTGCCAGCTGAGAGATGTTGCACAGGACTTGATGCCCCTCCTGTTGTTTCAAAACACATTTTAGGGATTCTGGGTCTCATCACACGCTGCCTGCACTGTCACAGTGGGGAGCAGTGATGGCCCCATCCCTTTGCCATCACTGGGCTGCAGGGGACAGACAGAGACAGAGGAGTGGCAGAGGGGGGTCAGGCCCATTATTTTAGGGAAGGGGATGTTGTGGTCTCTGTGCATGTCATTGAGGAAAGGAGGCGTGAGCTGATTTTATTGGTGTTTCTGCACAGTCTGTCCCCACTGCCAGGAGCTGCCCACTCATCCCCACTCAGGGATAGCCCCAGCAGTGTCCCTTGGCCCTACCAGCTGTCACCACCCCATGTGCCCCCGCCATGGCTCACTGGGGACCTGGGGCTGCGGGCAGGAGGTCTGTGTGCTCAGTCCCCAGAACCCTCCCAGCTGGCACCTCACACTGCAGCTGCCTCGTTACGGCAGCTAATGAAGGATGCCAGCAATTATGGGGGAAATTGATTAAATCCTAAATCAGAGAGGTTTCAAATGGCCTTGACCTTCCCCAGCTGCAGCAGGGGAGGCTGATCAAAGGCTATTAAAAGATAAGCACTAACAAAGAAGGGTGGTGATGCAGAACTTTACATCCTGCTGCTACCTATGGTGTGGCATGTGTTGGTGCCACTGGGATGTGCTGAGCCCAGAGGCTGGGGTGTAAATCCCCACATTCTGGGCTGCCAGGGCTTAATTGTTCCAAGAGAGGAATGCTCCTGTGGCTCTCCAGCCCTGAGATAGGGACGTGGGGTGGATGGGGAGATGCTTGCTGGCGTTGCAGAAGGGTGAGGTGCAGCCCCTGAGAAGGTTGTTGGTGAGCGAACGGATTGACAGTAGTGGGATAGATGGAGCTGCACACCGTGCTGAGTGGAGAGTCTTTCTCAGGAACTGTGGTTCCCTTGTTGGGGTGGGGGCGAGGGGACACCTCGATGCAGGGACCAGGAGACCTGCGTGACGTGGGGACACAGCACGTTGGTGGCACTGCTTGGTGAGGTTCGGGCTCACGGGGCGATGCAGACAACTCTAACAGCCCCTGGCTGTACAGTCTTTTTATTTTTTTCCAAGAACCGGGTTAATTCTAGCTTCTCCTTCTGCCACCTCGCGGTTCTCCCACGCCCGCCCGCGCCGCTCC
>VXAB01002163.1:0-58631 GCA_013399175.1 Odontophorus gujanensis
TCCTTGCTTTTGAGTCTTCATATATGGTTCTCGTTTACAAAATTGTGATTATGCAAGTAGTACGAGGTTTATACTGTTCATAAGCTTGTATATATATATTGTATAAAGCATGCTGTACTCTATTTCCTGATTTAGCTAAAGTGTTTAAAAAAAGAATACAGAGAAATTTAGAATGACTTGCTTTTGTCATTGTTCAAGACTCAGAGACCTTTTTCAAATACGAAAAAAAACCATTCTGTTTACTTTAGTGTAACTTACACAGAGTATAGGAGTGACTTTAGCTGATAAAAGTGGGACCCTGTAAATGCTTTTTTAAAGAGTCCTATCAGTTACAGCCTCATAAATGCATCACTGCATTATTTGTAAAAGGGTGTAAGGCTGATACCCTGCAGAGATGTACTGATCTCAGGAAGTTCCTGTTATGTAAGCAACAGCACTGACTACTTAGCTGTTTAGGAGCAGGGCCCTAGCTGGAAAGGCAGTTGTTTTCCTACAGTCATTGAAATTGAAGGCCTCCCACAAGATGCCACAAATAGTCTCTCATGGCAATGCTAGTAAACAATCCTACAAAAACCATTACATAGTAAGATGTGTGCTTTTTCTTCCTTTTTTTTTTTTTTTTGTTTTTTAACGTTTTCACTGTATTTGTTATGTTACCTTGAAAACTGAAAAACGTTTCTGAAAGCTTTACTTTTCAAAGCACTAAGAACAAAAAGTTTGTAGGTACGTGCATATCATAATGTTAAACCTGGGAGCAACGTACAGAAAGACTTTCAAATATGGTGAAGTGATGAAACCCCTGATACTACAGTAGTATAACCTTCTCATTCAGTGTTTTGTAGTTAATATCTTCTTTGAAATAAACATATGTGATTAACTTCAGTTTCTGATGTGATAGTTGAGTTTCACTGTCATTTTTGAGGTACACTAAAATGTTCTGCAGCAATTATGAGGGGCCAGAATTGAACAAACCTTCAGAATTTTAATGAGTTTCCTGTGGTAATTATTTTTAATTGCCTTCAGTCTCATTAGGTGGCTGCTATGTAACTTCACCATGGATGCTGATTGTCTATATAGCCAAGTATTTCTCTGCAAACACTAATGAAGGCTGTCCAAGGCCTCAGTAGTGGTCTACTAACAGCAACTTGTTAGTTCCTTTGAACAGGAGAAATTCTGACCTCACTGACGCTAACATTAACTACAAAGATATCACTGCATCATGCCACTTCCAGCATATGTTTTTAAACAAGAATATATGAACATATATATGAATATGTTAAGCTATGCCTTTTACTATAAGCTGTTTAAAGGCTTTTACATTTATGTAGCATTTTAGAAATAACAGGAATTATCATCTCCTTTACCTGTATTATGTTAATAATAAATGCATATCTGTTGGTTATCAGCTTACTACTGGGCCTTATAGAAACTGCTTCTTTTAATTGAAATACTGTCTTTCCTTGTCACAGTGACTGGCTCAAGGCAACAGTGTCCCTGAAATCATATAGTTCCCATATTAGATATAATTTGGAAAGGAAATGGATTTTATCTTCACCTAGAAGATCTTGATTATCTAAAACTGAATTCTTTAGCCAAATCTGTACAGTGGTACACTGACACGACCTAATAGCCAGTGGTCTTAAAAAGCCCTATACACTGGACTTCTGGAAATCAAGTTGTAGCAAGCCGAGTCTGTTCACAGTATTTGAAAACCTTGCCATAGAATTTTTATATTGACTGAAATTTCATATTTCCTTGAAATCTTTTGATTTCTTCTGCATATGCTCTTTTTCACATGAGGAATATTAGAAAACAAGTAATTATAAACTAATTTATTGATTACTTGACATTGTTTTATTACATGTAACAGTCAGATATGCTTTTTTTTTAAAAAAAAAATGTTAACCATTAAATTAAGTTGTTAGATTACTTCTCACAACAACAACTTTTCCACTTACTCTAGTGGAGAAGGGAAGAAGGACAAGGTTTGTGAATTGTTATTGTTATTGGAGTCAAAGATGGATTAAATTAAAAAACTTTTTAAAAAATGGATGTTTTTTTTTTTTTAAAAAAAAAAAGTTATGCTGACTGTGGTAAGATTAGTGTGGACAATGTGTAGTAGCTGTCTTCATGGTCTAAGCAGGTAATATGAGCACAATTCATCAAAACACCCTCAAAGCCATTAGCAAAAATAAATTAAAAAAAAAAGAAAGTTTAGCATACTTTAAATAATAGTGATGCTGATAGACATAAGTCTGCAATAGAATATTCTATGAAAGAAGTTAAGAAAAGGTAGTGAAGCTTTTATAAAAGGGCTATAGGTGCATTTGCATTAATCATTGAGGGTTTCATAGTTCAAACAGTTTTCCCTCCTTTGTAAATGCCTACTTTTTCTGTTATTACCTTACAATTGTGTCAGGACTTTTTGTATCAGCACAGCTTGAACTCATCAGTGGCTAAGCTTGTTATGGATAATCTTATTTATTCTACCACCTCTCTGCAAGATAATCACATTATGGTTTTCTCAAGGGCTTATCACCTTGAATCCATGCGGGACCTGAGACATGCACAGAGAGAGCAAGAAAGAGAACGATGTACAGATGTATGAAAAACTTAGCGGAAGTTCTTTCTTCTTTATGCTCGGAATGATTACATCAAGATTCAAAATAATTACTGCATATATTAAATCATAAAGAAGAATAGACTTAATTGGCAAGAAAATTAAATGAAAATGCTATGAATGGCACATTGGATAAGGAATGAGCATTTACATTTTCTATTAAAAAGAATAGAATAGCGAGTATATTATATTAAAAAACCTCTTATCTGAAATGAGTTAAAGATAATCCCAAGGAGTTCAGATATGATTTCTGTAAGACCAAGATCATATTTGCCTTTCAATAAGGTACAGCACGAAAGGGATATTTTCCTCCAAGGCTTTAATAAGCAAAATTACTCGTTGAAAGGAACTTCTGAAAATGCACGTAGGCATTCAGGACAATGCCCAGATATTTGAACAGACAGAATTATCTGTTATTCCATCATTTGGACATTTCACCTTGATTAAATGCTATTAAGTACTGCACATAAGACAGTCTTCTACTGCCGAAGAAGTGTATTAATGTGTTCCCATTTAAAAAAATATGTTCAAAAATGCATAATAGTTGTTATGAATTCATCTGATTATTTTTCTAAATGCATACCATATGAAGGTGTCAGAACCACTCTTTTCAAATGCTTAAGCATTGTTTGCTTTATAAACCTAGTCCAAATTCATTTTTGCTCAGGAGATCCATAGAATCCATTAGAGCTTCTCTGAAAAGAGACTTTGAACCTTTGCATTACTGGATCCAATATTACGACCAAGTCAGTGAAATTAAGCAATTGTTCTATCTCTTCATTGTGTTAACAAATTAATTTTTCTGTCTGTTGTCAGTTTAGCTACACACAGTTCAACATATCCCTATCACATCCTCTTTTTTGTACATGGCCAATCAGTTAAGTTCTTTGAAGCAGGGGAGTCAGTTCTGTCTTCAGATGCAGTCCCTCTCCCTATAGACCAAAGATGATCCTAAAAGCTTGTGTAACTCACATGGGTATTAGTTTATATTAGCAAGTGTTAAATACTTCTTCATTCCCGTGTATCTAAATGCTCCTTAGATGAGCACAAATGTTAGCACACCCTGTGCAGCATGGAAGGTGATTAAGTATGAAGTGCTATTTTGAATTTCAAGTGGATTCTTCTTCATGAAGTGTAACATGCTATGCAAATAAAAAGATTTGAGTATTTGATTTGGTCTTTGTTTCTTTTCTCCATAGAAAGGAGTTTTCACTGTTGGGAAAAGAAGGCATTATACGTCTTACATGAACAAAATCAGGTTACAGAATTTTTCCAAAAATATTTTGAGCTTTAGATGTAAGTTTTTAATATTTATTTCCACAGCATTCTCTTATGACTGCTGTGATATGTGACAGAAAAAAAATGTATAATGAGGAAATTGTTACACCTGGGGGTCCTGGTGGACAACATGTTGGCCATGAGCCAGCAGTGTGTCCTGGTGTCCAGGAAGGCTGATGGCATCCTGGAGTGCATTAAAAAGAGTATGGACAGCAAGTTGAGGAAGATGATCCTTTTCTTCTACTCTGCCCTGGTGAGGCCTCACCTGGACTATTGTGTCGAGTTCTAGGATCCCTGGTATAAAAAAGACGGGGATCTTGAAAGAGTCCAGCAGAGGGCCATGAAGATGATGAAGGTACTGAGAGATCTGGGTCTGTTCAGCCTTGAGAAAAGAAGACTGAGGGGATTTGATCAGTGTCAATATCTAATGTGCGAGAGGCAAAGGGACAAAGCCAGGCTCTTTTCAGTGGTGTGTAGCAATAGCATGAGGGGAAATGGCCACAAACTGAAGCATAGGAGGTTCTGTACAAATGCGTGTGGGAACTTTTTCACAGTGCAGTGACGGAGCACTGGCACAGGCTGCACAGAGAGGTGGTGGAGTCTCCTTCTCTGGAGGCATTTAAGACCCNGTGGTGTGTAGCAATAGCATGAGGGGAAATGGCCACAAACTGAAGCATAGGAGGTTCTGTACAAATGCGCGTGGGAACTTTTTCACAGTGCAGTGACGGAGCACTGGCACAGGCTGCACAGAGAGGTGGTGGAGTCTCCTTCTCTGGAGGCATTTAAGACCCACCTGCACACCTACCTGTGCAAGCTGGGCTAGGGAGCTGCTTTGGCAGGGGGGTTGGACTCGGTGATCTCTAGAGGTTCCTTCCAATCCCTGCAATTCTGTAATCCTGTGACATAAGGTTATTAGGATTTACTAATTTTTTTCCTAGCCACATGCCAGACAGAAAACAGTATCAAAAAAAAAAAAAACAAAAAAAAAAACCCACAATTTATAAAGAAAGGTGTGGAATGCTTATACAGTTAAGCTAACATGAATGGGACTTTTAAAATTATGTTAAGGAATCAAAAGCTGCAAGATTATCAGTGTAATTTTAATTCAACCTCCTTGTGCACATGCATTACAAGGCTGAAATTTCATATTTACATGTTGTATTTCCACTGAATTCCATATTCATTTTACAGTTTCTAGGAAGGGTTTCTAACTACCACACATGCATGGCATGGAAAGGGGCTTATGAAACACTTCAGGTTTCTAATTCATTCTTTATGATGATTCTCTGTGCATATTACCTTACATAAATGATCAAAGGTGGATCCCTGCCCCTTGTTAGCTCAGTAATAGCAGAGATGATCTGTAATATACTTAACAGCTTCCTGGTGAAAAGTGTCCCTCTCCCAGTGTGCAGAAACTGCTCGTCCAGGATCCAGGTTACCAAGCTTTCAAAATAAGGCTGGTTACATTCACCGTACACTGTATGAGAAAAGGGAAGTTTAAGATTACTGAGAAGAAGTATCTTGAATTTTCATCCCAAAAGCAAGATTTCCTTTCTGAACTTTACTAATGAGAAATGAAAATAGTGGTAAAAAGAACTGACCTATCTCCCCACCTTTTCCTCCTGCTATAGTATCTCACCAGATTTCCTATAGGATCTGGAAAATCTCAAGTGACTTCAAAGGTTTTTAGATAATCCTTTAAATATCCATCATATGCTCCACAGTATAGTTATCTTCTGTTTTGCTCCATTAAAAGCTTTTTGTCCCAAACCTCAACTTAGTTTTCATCCTCTGCTCTGCAGTACTGTGTTTAGCTCTGGGGACCACAACAAAAAACACGGACCTGTTAGAGCATGTCTAAAGGAGGATCCCAAAGATATTCAGAGAGCTGGAGTACCCTTCCTATGAAAACAGGTTGAGAGAGTTGGGTTTGTTTAGCCTGAAGAAGAGAAAGCTTGGAGAAGGCCTTGTAGCAGACTTACAGTACTTAGAGTGCCTACAAGAAAGATGAGGAAGGAATCCCTTTCAGGGTGTGTAGCAATGAAACAAGGGGCTGATGGCAAAAAGAGGGTAGATTTAGATCAGATATTAGGAAGAAATTCTTTACTCAGTGGACGGTGAGGCACTGGCACAGGCTGCCCAGAGAAGCTGTGGATGCCAGAGGTGTTCATACCCAGCTTGGATGGAGCCCTGGACAGCGTGAGCTGGCAGGGGGCAGGCCTGCCTACAGCAGGGGGTTGGGACTGGATGACCTTTAAGATCACTTCCAACCTGAGCTATTCTGTGATTCTGTGATTCCACAATTCTATGATTTACACTAGAAATATGAATCTCGGAAAGAATTTCAGTAAATAGAGGCTATGTTATTATTTTTACCTGGTAATAGTTGTAAAACCTGCAGTACTGTCCCATCAAGCATCAAACATTACTGTGACCTCCTGTTGGTCTGATACTACTTGGTGATATAAAGAGAAAAGGAACATTAGACTCAGACTGTTAATGGAACTGCTTCCTTTACTTGGCTTCAGTCTACTTACTATGATTTAAGTACACCATTTACAAATAAGTTGTCTTTCAGATCTCTTGGTTCTTTGTCTTCATTTAAGAATAGTTTCTCCTACAAGTAATAAATGCAGTAATTAAGTAGCTTCTTTCAACTACTGATCTTCTGATAAAATGAAATCTTTAGCAACTGTAAAAATTAGTAGATTGCAGGCAACGAAGTCTTTGGATTTATAATTTTGAATCCCACATGCTCTGTATCTTTTATAACTTAATATCTTATATAACTTTATGTCTTATATAACTATCTTTTATTCAGCACCATTTCTCATTTCTTTCCATACTATTCTAGGGTAACACAGATCTCAAGTAGTATTAGTCAGTGTAATTTGCTCACATTTTGATACATAGTGCTAACAAGAATTCAGAAGGATAGGCATAACTAAAAATAAAATGATTTATTGACACAACACTTGAGCCGAAACAGAAATATATAAAATATGTATGCTCAAGTAAGTTTACTAAATTTGGTAATGGAAAGTGCAGAAGGACAACTTTTTCATAGATTTTAATGCATGATATTCTAGTAGTTCATATGTTTTATTTGAATATAACACTTGTAGTAAAAAGACTACTGCCAATATGAATATTAAGTCCTAGATTGTAGGCAAATGAATTACTGGAACTAATAATCTATGCTTAAAATTCAGATGTTTCTCCAGCAAAATTCAGAAGACTTCATTTTTCTTGTTTCCAGAAATAGATGTAGATTTATTTAAATTGGGTATGCACATGGCTTAAACATCTCTGCAAAGCAAATATACATACATGTATCAGTGTGTGCAGGTACCAGTCAGAGAAATATCACTTAGTCAGTCTGAACTCCAGCACCCACTGCTGAAAGCACTCATGGCAATCATGGGAAGTAACTGCAGTTGATGTGAAAGAATACACTGAGGAGAGATGAGCTACAGGTATCACATGTTTCTGTAGTCTCCTACAGAAAGGTGAGTCTCCTAGCTGCTTCATGTAAATATTGTGACCTAAAAAAAGCAATATGGGTCATAGTTTAGTCTTGAAGCTGTGAATTTCTAATGGATTCTGCTTAATAGAGAGAAAATTCTCCTTTACTTCTCCCTTCAGATAGCTTTGCATAACACATGGCTCATCCAACCTTTTAAGGTTACATACCCAGGTTTCAACATGATCAATCATCCTGTGTACTCTTGCAAATTTTGTGTCACCAGAATACCCACTACATAAATAAAACAAATGACATTCACAGACTGCTTTTAAGGTGGACCTTCCTCTGGGGCTGCTGATGGGTACTAGTGGGGTCTGCATGACTATCTCCATTAATACTGCAGGTTCTTAATGAAGGAATTGAGTCTTTCCTTTGCATCTCACACACATTTTAAAACACTCACAATCCTCGATACATAATTAATAGCAACATTAACAAATTCAACACCTGGACTCTTTGAGTATACTGAATAGTTGGATAGGATGCTTTAATTGGCTACACTGAACAGATGATGAAGTGAGCAATGTTTCTGCTCTGTATGTTTCCTCTTTCTGAAAAGACTGTCAACAGTTTTTCTAATCTTCAAAACTGGAAGTGCTTAGTAAATCAATATATTTAAGGCTGATTTAGTCAATTCATAATTAACAGTAGAAAGTAATTTTGATTTAGCAGACAAATTAAAAATATGCCTTTTTCATATTGTTGTTCTTAAGTGTACCACACATTCTTATCAATGAAATTTTTGCTTGGTAAGCAATCACACTGATTCCATGTGCCTATCTGCAAGTTATTTGAGGCATTATTTACAAACAGTACATGATTTGATTAAAAAAAAAAAAGACAACCATGTTTTAGATCAAGAACTATCAATTAATTACTTCTTCTATTCCTTAAATTTCCACCTAGTAGCCAGCTGAAATTTTCACCCAGCACCATGGTTTTTATAGATGTGACTACACGGATCAAAACACAACAGGGTGTACTGTAAGAATGAATCATCTCTCCAAAGCAATAGGGCCTAACAGTTCAGTGATGGATGTAGAAGATACCTGAGTGATTCTTTGGCTCTGATCCGTGGTGTCTTGGGATAATGTTTCATAACCTCTTCTCTCACGTTCCACTACTTCTTGCCTACTTAGGTTACACAGTATTTGTTTAAGGACTGACTATTACCAGTCATCTCTTTTGCATCTGACAGTGGCTCTACAAACTCCAGAGGCCCAAAAGAATCAGTGCATAAGCTATTTAAATTTAATGATAAAATACTATTTACATTGCTTGAAAACATTACAGTAATCAGACTAGAATCTGACAGAATTTGATGACAGTCCCCAAACTAGCTCCTTTATGGTCTAATTAGGCACACGTTAGCTTGCATTTGAAGATTTACTATCAAGGCTTACAGATTATTTTGTGCTTTGATCCAGTAGTACTTCATTGTATGTAAGCTTTCCATTCTCAAGGTTTTAGCTCTCCCTGAATCTCTTGAGAAGCTCTTGTCAATGATTGTGCTAATCTATTAGTGTGTGAACTGCTAGCCTGCTCAGTGGTAGTTTTAAAGGTCTATCACAAGGAGCTCTAAATATTATCTGTGTTTTTCATTTCTCTGTGAAATATTTTTCTTACTCAATAATGACATAAAGGGAGGTGAAATCAGATAAAAAAGTCTTTCATTATAGTTTTTGTTTTGATAAATTCATGTTTCACCAGAAACGTGCTCAGAGACAAATTTGATTCTGCAATTTTTTTACCTTTTTTGCAATCACGTGGTTTGGAATGTTGCAGTGGGGGTATTTTTGACTTAATTTCAGAAAAGAGCCTTTACAGTACAACTAGGACATAATAGTGTCTGGAACACAAGTCTTATGGGTAGTGGCTGAAGAAACTGGGATTGTTTAGTCTGAAATAGACGAGGCTGGGGAGAATTTACTGCTCTCTTCAACTGCTTGAAAGGTTGTAGCAAGGTGGAGGGGTCAGCCTGTTCGCCCAGGTGATAGGGCAAGAGGGAATGGCCTGAAGTTGCACCAGAGGAGGTTCAAGCCGGGTATTAGGAAAAATTTATTCTCAGAAAGAATGGTGACACATTGGAACAAACTGCCCAGGGAGGTAGTTGAGTCACCGTCTTTGGGGGTGTTCAAGACATGTATAGATGTGGCACTGAGGGACATGGTTTAGTGAGCATGGTGGGAATGAACTGGTGGTTTGACTAGATAATCTTAGTGATCTTCTCCAACCTTAATGATTCTAGGATTCTGTGATAATCTATGAAGACTGCTGCTACCAGACTACAGTTATTTCTTTCTGTTGTCAGAAAGAGAAGTCCGGAAGACTGAAGACAATCTGCAAACAAACAAGCTAACCTCAGGTTGCAACTCAGGCTAAGCTAGATCAATATTCCAATAACTTTTTTTTCAACAGATCTCAACAAGTCACAGCCACCTACTCAATAACTGAAAATCTGTCATTAGCGTATTAAAATATACCAGTCTCATTTTTATTGCCATTTATTACAGTGGTTCAGTGACTGAAGAAGAATCAGTGAAAACTAAAACTGATATTTGCAAAGGACAGATCTTCAGCTAGCATAAACTTACATAACACTTCTTATGACACAATGGACCAGTTACTGGCTGTTTATGAATCAGTCCACTGAGTTTAAAAGATCAAAGATTTTCTACATATTTCTGTTATTTTTGGTGTATGGATTGGTATTTCTAGGTATGCAAGCAAGCCTAGCACTCATGAATAGCAGATAAGTTTGTTCTACTATTTCTGTCAGCATATGAGTTTGATGTAAGTAATCTTTTGTACAAAGCTGTAATGGCAAAAAAAAATCCATGTATCATTTAGCATGCTTCATTCACAGAAGTAGTGCATTTACAATATTAAGATATCCTTTTAAGGAATTACCCAATTTAAAAAATGGAATGAAGGAAAAAAAAAATCTCTGGCACTTCAATTTAATAGTAAAAGAAAATGTTATGTTAACTGCTGATCCTCAGAGAAATCCAAAACTAGCAGGAGGAAAATATTACCACTCAATAATAGTCTTGGCAACTTCCCACTGAAACAAAGTATGTACGCATCAAACAGTCACTAACTTATTAGATCATCAGGTAAAAGCCAAAGTCATTTGAATAGAGTGCTGTTCTCCTTAAAGCTGAAATATTTCCTGTTGACATTAATAAAGCAGACAGAAATAATTTCACACAATAGGAATGATTAAGAATAACAGTTTTTAAGAAGCAATCTGCTAAAACTTCTTAGATTTACTTTGAAGTTAACTTTTTCATTATGCTCAAGAGATTTTATGAATTCTAAGCTACTTTTCTATTTTTACAAACCCAGAATCCAGAATTCCAAAGATATGAAATTCAAATATTTCTTAGTGTAAAGGGAAGAATGAAGATGGACAGTAAAAAACACATCTCAAAATGTTCCTGGAAATACTTTCTGCTTCATAAAAGTACAAATAATAGCTATATATATATATATATATTCTCTTATGTTCGAGTGATAATTTTTACTTATGAATAGAAATGAGAGCACAGTTGTGTCACACTGTTACTAATATGATGGCATGAATTAAGGAAATAACAACAGCTGAAAGCTGTACAGATGAGTGTCTTTTGATTTGATCATAATGTGAGACAACATAAAGATGCACTGACCACACACAGTGGTTTAGTGAACTGGTTTATACATAACATTTGCACACAAAGAGATGGTAATGCTGTTTTAATAGTGGTTTTCATCTTCATCTTCATTGACAACACTGGTCTGTGAATCTGTCCTTCACAAGAAAATTTACACTAGTGCAATCACATTGTAGGTTGCTTTGGCCTTAATTAGGATTCTATCCTGAGCAATTTTCTGTGATTTTCCAGTGGAGTGCTAATACTTCACTTATTACACTTTCTACCCTACAGCTGAAAAGATGTGAAATCATAGGTGACACTGCTATGGCACATGGTAAGGTTGCAAAAGCAGCTTCCATTTGGGCCTTACTCCTTTTCTCTCCTTACAAGTAATTTAATTTCCACCCATCCTCCAAAACAACTACTACTGGTACTACCTGCGTATCTTCTGAATTTACTACATACGTGCCTTCCACCTTGTTTACCAGCTTAGTACCATGTACATTACTCAACAATTGTTTCTGCATCCTTGTATAGTTACTCTTTTGCCACTGTTAAGCATCACATTCTCCTTCCTGACAAAGCTCTCAGGTCAGTTTCATGTCCTTTCTCTCATGCCTCCTCCTGCAAATGTCTTTCCCCTCTCTTCTTCCTCCTCCCTTTTCTTCTTGCTTCTCATGATGGGGAGGTGAAGATAACCTCTACTCTGACCTAAGGAAGATAATCCTTGAAGATATTCTCCAAGAAGAGAGATGTATTGCAAGAAACAAAGCAGTACCTCAATGAGGAGAAAAGTGTCATTCTCCCTCAGATTTTATTTTTTTTTCCCTAACATTCTTTTAATGTTTCTACTGAATATTTGTATTTTTAGAAAAAAATCATACTGGAAGAATTATAAGAACTTGATTAATCAGGGATTGCCAAATAATAGTAAGCGAGGAGACATAAATTTTCCCTTAATTAAAAAAAAAAAAAACAACACAAAAACATTGTGTAGGTTACTTACTATAAGCTGTTTTAGCTCCATAGACGGTTGCAAACAATGGCAATTCACGACAGCTACAGAACTACTCCTGTATTTGGAATGAAATAAAATTGTTAGCCCACACATCTTAAGTCTAAGTCAAACAAAGGATTTATTTTCAACAGCATTCTTTCAAGCAGAGCAAAGGAACATATATATTTTAGCTGTGAGCAATTAATGTTTTATGTATTGTTTTCTTCTCAGATCAACTTACTGTGTTGCTGTTATGTGGCTCTCATCTAACTGTTGCTTTTTAGTTTATATTTGAGAATTTATTTTCTTACAAAAGAAAAAATAAGTTATTTTGAAAACAAATTCTATTTGCCTTTTGTCCCTCTCACACTGGTTAACTCCCTGGAAGCAGTATGACATGAGGCACATAAACTGTAACATTACAGCATTTGAAATTAACTACTTGGGTACAGAAAGAATGAGGAAATGTGCAATATCTGAGTTTTCAATTCGCTGGACTTTCACTGTGTGTATCTGTGAGTACATATCTTTGCTGCTTTATGCCTTGTCTATTGCACAGGCAACAAAGCACTGTCACATTAAAATGATGGTGTACTCTCCGTTTTCTTTCACTTAAATGTTGAGGAAAGTGTTTCTGTCTCATCCTGTATGAAGAAACTACTGGGATATGTGGAAGAATGATGCATTGCTTGCAGAATAGTACTCGTGGGGTAATTTACTTGATCTAACTCTACAATGACTGTCTTGAAATGCTCAAGAGGAGGTGAGCTTTAGAAAACAGAAAGAAGGATTTGTACCAGGTTTCTTTCTGCACCTCTGGATCCAGTGTTATTTCACTGCTCAAATTCAGAGAGCCTGACTGAGAGATGGTTGTCAACAATGCCATTTAGTTGGGAATGTTGTTTTAGTTTAATTGTTGCTATTGTTTGGGTCAAGGAGTCAAAGAGACCACTCACTCAAAATAACCTGGGAAATTTTTGGTTTAATATCTCCATTCAAAATGCACTCCAATAAAAAAAAAAAAAAAAAGAAAAGAAATGAAAAAGGTATTTGATTGCATGTTAAGTACATTGAGATGCACAGAACTCAGAATTTTAAGTAAAAAAATCTGCTTTCAAAAAAAAAATAAATTAAAAAAATATTATTTAACTTCCGTCAGTGCTCTCTACATGAAGTTTGAGGGTTTGGACTTGAAGTGCTGTTGACTGACAAAAAATGTTGTAATATTATCAGTTTTCTCACTGTTTCAAACAGCTTTTTTGCAAACACTTCACTTATTGAACTTCACTTATTGAACTTCACTTATTATTCAGGCATCAACACTGTCTCCTGTATTTTCTAGGCTAATGAAGGGTGGAAAGGTCAGAACTTAAAAGTACCTCTTCTTAATAGACAAGGTATAATTTTCTGCCCATTTTCTGCCTGTTTTCACTCCTTATTGTGCACAGTTGTCTTTCTCACAAACTCAGTTACACTGTACCAACACTCTATTTGTTTCAGTGTTTACAGTGTTGTCTGGTGCTTTTATTTAAAATGTGATAGAAGGTCTCAGTCTCACAGCACCTTCTGTCAGTGTTCAGGGGTGGCAAGGATGCCCAGCATCCAATAGAGCCACATATCAAAAAACCTCTCTGGCATGCTGTGGTGTGGGCCTCCAGCAAGGAGATCAATAGACACCAACATTGCAGGCTTTTTGCCTAGGGGGGAAAAAAAATCACATAAGCAGAATCAATGGCATTGTAATATGGATGACATTTTATGTGACTGGGGACAGGGAGAAGTACAGTTATATTTATGAGAGTACATAGCCAACTGGATTTTGTTTATTCTTCACACGATGCAACATCATTCCCATTTATATTGCGTGAAGCTGTAATTTTCACAAAAATTTCTTTTTTTTTCTATTTTAGATAATACAAGGAAAATCTATCATCCTTACCAAACGCTGGCATAGAAAAATCCCTATAAATTTATGACATATAAAACATGGATGTAAATTTCTATTTTGGAAACATCACACATTCACAGTACTCTCTCTTGTTTCCCAGCTGCAACATAAAGTCAGACTGATGACTCTATATCAAAATTGCTTTCTGCTGACACTTCATCTCTTCGTCATATTGTCTCTTCACACTATCTGTGCTACAAAACTCTGTTTCTTTGCCCACTGATAGCATCACAGGACACATGTCAACTTTATAGGTAACAAGACTGATATATATATAGAGAAAATCTTACAAATTGCATTTATAGAGAGGAAAACTGTGTTAAACACAGCAGCCATTTAAAGAAAACCAATTTGTTTTGCAATTTTTTAGCTGATGTGTTATATTTTGTAGTGTCAAAATTCACCATGTCGGACATATTTATTATGATGTAGTATATGATATACAACGTATGCTAACATAGAGCTCTGATAGTGCAGCCTTCTCACATGGAAGGAAAATATCTTGTCTGTAACCTCAGGTGCTGAAATATCCCTTTAACTACTGTCTTCTGTTTCACACAGACACCACAAACCTCTTAAAATGTTTTGCACCTTATCTGTTGCCTGTAATTCTGACAACTGCTTTCCTCCTCTAGATGCCTTCTACAATTTTGGATCCCAACATCGTTCCTTACTGCATATAACACTGTGAGTGATTCAGTCTCTCTGAGTAGCGTACTACTTCACATTCTGTTTTTATATAAAAATGAGACAAAGGGTATCACTCTATTCAGTGAATTTTAGTAAACAAACAAACAAAAAAATAAATAGTATGAAACAATTCTTTTGAGACTTGGTCATTTGAAAGTGCTTTCACCCTTAAAGAATATATTCCCATTAGCCTTTATCATAAATATATAGTCTGGATCAAAAATTGCAATTTGTCTTCATTACTTGTATGTTAAATGACTTAGCTGGGTCTACAAAGATGACTGCAAGTTCAAATTAGCACAGAAAACAATCTTCATTTTCAGAAGATTTCAATTAGTCAAACTGTTTCATGTACTCTGCTGGTAGTTACATCTGGATAATGTTTCCACAGAAAAAAAAGCATGTTTTTAAAGAAACACCCTGGATGAAAAAAATAAGAAAGAAAAAAAGGCAACTCTTGACTATTTCATCAGTCCATCCCAGGTGAAAAAACACAGCTCTGTCCCCTTATGTTTCAACAAAACCTCATAGACTTGCATCTTGAAACACTTTGTTATGCTTTTCAGAAGAAGCCATATCTTTGATTCCATATTCAGTTTGACACCTGTCCTTTCATCCATTATTCCCGCAGGCTTCCCTGCTGAACCTCCACAGAAAGATAAAGAGCATATCTTCCCATTCTAGTAATGGCTGGCATAGTGTTAGACATAATCCTCTGGAACTGTTAAAGGAATGTTACATTGGATTTGGGGTGTCTAGTAAATCAATCTGTTCCATTTTATTGTTTCTATGACCTCAGGTATTTATTGTTTCTATTCTTGTTTCTTCAGTAACATTACTTTGCATGAGCGTGTATGTACTTTTTAAATTCCTCTGATATTGTACCTCTGGAAATCCTAGGCTGATGTCAATCAGGAAAATTCTCATTTAAACTGAGTTACTAAGTACTTTCAGAAGCCAAGGGATCTGGCTTTTGATGTGAGGCTGTTGCTGGTCTGAAGTCTTAATAAGAGGTTGTGCTAACATGCAAAAGTATGGAATAATAATTTTTAAACGATGAAAAATCACAAAGGCTACTGAAAATGGAAATAGTATTCACACTCAAAGACAGTTTGTACTCTGAGTTATTAATGAAATCGCAAATCTGAAGAGCCTTCTGATATAATTACCGTTTATGGTTTTTTTTGTACATCTGTTATATTCTGTGGAGGGGGAATCTGTTCATTTTAATATACAGGCACAACAAACAAACATGTTTAAGTAATAGACTACTGGGTTACAATGTCATAGGGCCTTGTAAGTGATTATCTACTCTTTTCCTACTAGTCTAACTCTGTGGACATTCAGATCATTAAAGTGAAATTCACACTAGCACTCCCGGCCTGCACAAGGCCTATGCATCACTTAAATCCAACTTAAATTCTTTGAATGTAGCTTTACAGGGATTTATGTGATACGCAGCCTTACGAACCTTCAGCTCAAAAGGTGAACACCACCATTACTTTATTTCAACTCCGCAAATCCTTGAAGCAAAATTACAGTAGCTTCAGTTGTTGTCTTTCTTTAACATAGGTTCAGCAAAGGTCGACAGGACTCTTATGCTATCTTTAAAAAAATGTACTTGATCTTATCACTGGAGTTTGATGTGAAACAACACATTGAGAATTTTAAAAATGGATAAAAGTTAACACCTAAAAGAACCACTGGTATTTTAAAACTGTGAAACAGAATATGGAGGAAAACCCATTTGTGAGTATTTAGTTTACTGCCAAGTCCATCCATTTCTGAAGAAAAAGTCTTTCAATTGTTCTTTATTATGACTAATTAAAATATATGCTATTATGATACTGCATTGCTTAGTTAGACTTTCCAAGGGATCATCATTTGATCTTTGCTTCATGTTTGCAAAGTATGGGAAATGTCAAAATCATCTTACTGCAATGTTCATCTTTCACACTGTTCTAAGTTTGTTTAAATCCATCATTCTCCTGGGATTCTACTTTAGTTATTTCATACAGGACAAAAACAATCTGATAGCCAATCATATCCTCTTTCACAAGGTTATAATAGACCCTTTTGAAACCTTCCTTGCCCTACTTAATTTGTTTCATCTCAATTCTGACCTAATCAAACCTTCTCTATGCAACTAAATAGCAATATTTAATACCCATTTGGATCATGTGAATTTAAGTTGATATGGCAAGCAACTGTGTACTTCTCATCACTGAAATTGTCAACTGACATTTCCTATTAGCAAATTACAGATTAAAAAAAAATCTGAAATAAGGAACCTCTGATAATTTTAAAGAAGTGTTCAATCACTTGAACTTGGGCTCAGATTATGACCTTTTATGCTGAAAAGCCATTACTCAGATAATATAATTCTTTGGAGTCATGAGATCAACCTGTAAATGCGTGTTTTATCAGTGAAATGAATCAGAATATTGGCGTTTTCTAAACTCATGTGGCTTAACATATGTTCTTGCATGTAGAATTCTCTACAGAATATTAAACATCTAATGGGAGAACGGTTTTCACTGTTCTTCAGAATTTAGTGTGTCTTAAGAAAACATGTTTCCCCTTAATCCTCAGTTTCTATATACACTTATTGTCAACCCCCACCCCCCCCTTTTTTTTAATAAAATGACCTGTCCACCCAGAAAGAGAAAATTTCAAAGCTTTTTATTTGAAACAACAATATGTATCAATATAGATATTAAAAAGCTGATTTATTTCCTTATTCTTTACTCACTGCTACTAGGGCTCCTGACCATATCAAGAGGGATTCTGACAGCTTACTGTTAGTTCAGAGAAGGAAGAAAAAAATGTATCAGCAGTGAATGATTGTATTTAAGGTTGACAATGATGAAATAGTAGAGGCCGTGCTACAATTTCTGCTCCTTCATTTGTCTTTGTTGATAAAATGAGCACTGTCAGAGGCTCGAGCTCACAGCAAATTTAACGTGACTCTGTTTATCCCTGCACAGAATAAGGTTTGCACATGATCCGATGATGAATACAAAAAAAGTTCTGGACATCCTTTCTAAGAAAGAGAAGCATGCAGTTTTCCTAGCTTCTTTTTCCCTGACGTAATAAAGATGAAGAAAACTAATTAGATTTTTCAAGAACATATTTAATTAAATAACATGACATCCAAAAGAATGAGGTTTGCTCTGAAAGTAATGCCTCCTATTTTATGGTGTTGGTCCATGACACCAGAGGTAGATGGTGGTGGTATGGCAGTAGAGGCTGGACCTTCTCACCAATATCCCATTACATTTTGTTGGAGTGTGCCAGGTGGCAGCAGAGAGGCAGCCTGACAAAATGGCATCTGACATGGAAGTGCATATGAAGAAAAGGTGTGGAACTGAATTCCTCCTTGCAGAAGAAATGGCATTCATTGTAATTCACAGGCACTTGTTGAGCATTTCTGAAGACCAAACAGTGGATATGAGCACAGTGAGTCAGTGGGTGATACATTGCAGCAGTGACAATAGCAACAGTGGGTCACCTCTGATAGCACAGACTTCAGCAAGTGTTCATCTTCACCTGTTCATCCCTGGTGACAAAGCATAGCTCATGGTGGTGACTATGCAGCACACATGGCCATGCCTTCACAGTCATCATGGGTCTTGGCTCTGGGTTACTTCATGTTTACACTGATACTTATTTGTTAATTCTCAGGGTGCTGAAATGTATCAGTGATGAAATTCTGCAGTATTCCTCAATACCTACCACCTGTTTCAATTCCCATTTACCATGTACTTTGCAAAAACCACTGAGCTTTATTTTAAAATTACAGCAGCAATAACCCTGTGATTTATGCAGGCAGAAGATGACAAAAGATTAATATAGAGAGATACATAACGACCTATATATATTATAAAATTTATATAGATAATAATTAAGCAGCTTTCTTAGAGAAAGCAAGAATTTTACACGTCAGCTAACAGTTTACTTCCTAAAACGACATGTGAAGGGTCTTCAGCACTTCCCCAAAAACCTAAATGGTGATGATGATACGGCTGCGTCATCGGACTGCGCCCCAGCGGGACTCCCCCGCCCGCCGTCCCGCAGCACCGCCCAGCTCTGCTCTGTTCAGGGCAGCAGTGCCCCCTGCCGGCAGGCGGCCGTGCAGACGGCTCAGCGCTGGGAATGAGGGAGGGCAGCCACGGGTGTTCGTTATTTACGGTGTTAAGCTCCTCGGATGAAGTTTGTATCAGTATAATTATTTTCTTTAAAATGATAGCCTTCAGGTCCTTTTTTTTTTCTTTCTTTCTTTTAAATATATATATATATAAATTTAAGGATTCTATCCTTCTCTTACCTATTTTAATCTGTGTTACCTGAAAGTTCACTTGAATCACAGAATCACAGAATCGCACAATGCTTTGGGTTGGAAGGGGCTTTACAGCCCACCCAGCTCCAACACCTTGCTGTTGGAGCCACCCATGAGATCAGACTGCCCCAGGCCCCATCCAATCCAACCTTGAGCACCAACCAGCTTCTCCGGGCAGCTGTGCTAGTGCCTCACCACTCTCCTAACATCTAACCTAAATCTTCCCTCTTCTAGTTTTAAAGCATTCTTTCTTCTCCTATCACTATCTGTCTCTTGTAAAAAGTTAATCTTCCTCTTCTTTATAAGCTCCCTTTAAGTATTGGAAGGCTACAATGAGGTCTTCACAGATCCTTCTCTTCACAATGCCTCAACAGCTGCCTCAGCCTTTTATTCAGGAGAGATGCTCCAATCCTTTTTAAGGTTTGTGGTCCTCCTCCACCAAACAGTCCACCCTACAAATCCACGTATTTCCCAATTAGTGATAAGGATGTAATGCGGGACCATGACAAAGACCTTGAAGGAGTCCAGAAAGATTACACCAGTTACTCCCTCTTTGTTCAACAATGCTGTAACTTCTAGAAGGCCACCCCATCAGTTAGGCACAATCTACCCTTGGTGAAGCTGTGCTGGTAGTCATGGATCACCTACTTCCATGTGCCTTTACATCTCTTCCAGGAGGATCTGACCTGAGATCTTCCCAGGCACAGAGGTGAGACTCACTGATGGTTCTCAGGTGTTCTTTTCTCCCTTTGTTAAAAATGGGAGTGATGTTTCCATTTCTCCAATCACCCGGGACTTCACCCCACAACCATGAATATTTGAATATGAGGGAGCCTATGATGCATGTCATCAGGTCCCATACATCCCTTAAATCCTTTCTTCATCATTAAAACACTCAACAATAAACTGATATGAAAAAAGAAAAAAATATTCCATAGCACTCCAAATTGTGCTTATCAGAGATTTAACACTGGAAATTGCTCTGGAACAGTGTTTTTGGTGGTTATATCAGTGAGCTGAGGTGTGTGCTTCAACAACGCTACTTTCCCATTTATTTGCACAAAGGGCTGACAGTAGCTCAGGGGAGAAAGACGGCTAGTTCTCAAGAGTTTCAATGCCTTTGTGTGGGCCTTGCAGCTCAATCTCAGGACAAACGAGGAGAGCTTTCCCCCTTGGTTCCTGCTATCTCACTTCATAAATTCTTGGGATTAGGGGCAGCAGCAGCCCCCGTGCGCAGTACTGCCAGAAATCTCCACAGGGCCATGCAGGACAGGGCGTTGTACCTGAGCCACTCTCCTGCTCCATCACACTCCGTTGCCACAGCTGCAGGTCCCCAGTGTAAAGGAACAGGCAAAGTACTTCTTTTCAGCTTTTGTCTACACTGGAAATAAGTATGTATGCCCCTTGTTTTAGTGTAAAAAAAGACCTTTCTGTATTTGTAAAACTTAATGGAAATAGCTCCATTAGCGACGGGTATTGCCTTACCTATATGTTGATATTGTTTAAAGACAGTGCACACTCAGCATTCAACATTCAACATTTGACTTCCATCATAATCAAAGGGATA
This sequence comes from Odontophorus gujanensis, assembly GCA_013399175.1. NCBI lineage: Eukaryota > Metazoa > Chordata > Aves > Galliformes > Odontophoridae > Odontophorus > Odontophorus gujanensis. The sequence continues at coordinate 20,607 of VXAB01002163.1, forward strand.
TTTTCAGAATGAATTGTCTGGTTTTTTTTGGTACTGCAGTCAACTTTTATGAATAGCAAAGTGTTTGAATTTGAAAAGCAAACACAAGATACAATCTGTGTTCAATAACATCCTTAAAGCAAATACAAACAAGCAGAACAAACAGCTCCAGGCCAACTAACAGAGTAAGGAACAGAAGGCAAAGAGAACAAGGGAAGAGGAGTGGGACACTGTGCTGTACTTTCTTTGGACTTAGAGGTCTTAAGGGGTTTCAGCAACTCCCAGCTCCATCTGTATACGGGAAATCATTTTTGCCATTGGCATGAGAATTAAAATTCTACTGTGGGACTGGAAGATATGAAGTTCATAGGGCTTTTTAACTCCTTAATTAATTTCTCTCCTGTCAAATAACACAGCACCAAGATATTTTAGTGCAATAAGTAATCTCAGACAATTTCTCTATCAGTCTTTAGGATTTGATTCTGCAGTGTAGTTCATTGATACCAGCTCCTGTCCTACTGGTTTCACTAGAGTTCTGTGGGTGCAAGAATCAGCTCTCATTAACCACTTTGCACAGCCAGGGCTTTCTTCTGTCCTGACTTTGCTGGTGGAGGTTTAATATTCTACAATATAATATAGCTCTTTCCACGGGTATGTTAGTTTTTGTCTTTTGTTCATATGTGCTTCTCAGCTAGGGTATCTGCTATTTAGATCTTTGTCCTGAGGCACTTAACCATCAATCAATACTTCATTATTCTTATTATTCTGTTTTTGTTTCATCTGAGATTATAGTCTTTATCAGAAAGTAGGCTGCCTTGCAAACTGCTGCAGTCTTAAAGCACAACTGTGAGTTAAACTGGATAATTAATGCTTTTCTGTTTCTTTTGGAACACACAGTGAAATACATTATCTCAGTTTCCATGAAACTTAGATGTAGAATAGTTAACACTTTTTTTATTTTTTTTTTTCATCCAGAAAGCTCTCCTGAAGGAATTATAAGTATTTTAACACAAGTGACTATGTTAGCTTGCAATTTTGAGTCTATTTGTGTTTGTTTGTATACTACTGCTGTCAGAAAGCTGTGTTACATAGTTTCAAAGGATAAGCAGCATCTTTTTGATACACATGCAAAGCTATAACAAAAGGTCTCATTCTCATTACTTTCTGGCTTATATATTTTCCTTTCTGATCTAATGATTTTCAGAAGTCATTGGGCTTACAGGGTCAATAGATAGTGTAAGAGTACATTAGGTGCAGAAGAAAAGAGAGCTCTGAAAAGCAGACACAGTGAGAAGCAAGAACCAAGAAAAACAATGATCCAGCAAACATTAGGAGTGTTATTAAGTACAGACGTTGCCTTAGAAAGCAAAGCATCTGATACAGGGAGAATATTCTCAGGTTCTTCACTGGCAATTTGGACCTTTTTTTGTCCCTTTTAGGGCTTTGGAAAAAGATAGCTATTCCCCATCAAATTTCATAGGATTTGTGTGAGCAGAAATGAACTATAACCACTACTGCATCTCCTTATTTCCCCTGGACTTGGCAGTCTGGCTTTACAGCCAATTTATATGGTAGTGGCACCTGGAATTTTTCCTTATAGCTGCAAATTTTCTTGATTCTTTCCTATAACTTGGCTTCGTTCTTTACAACTAGATTTATGAATTACATCCCTAGCTGTGGTGCCTTATCTCTCTGCCAGGAGCACATCATACTGCTTTCTCATTCCTTCTCCTCATTGAGTCAGGGAAATGCTGCCTATGTATTCAGAGAAGTCCAAAACAAAGACATACTGCATGTCCTGCTTGTGGGCTTGCCATTAGCACATCTGCATGTGTATATTATTCTGCTCTGTGTCAGGAGGCAGTGGGTGTATTAAAAAAACATAGATGAGATTTTCAGCTTAACACATGTCCAATAGATGAAAAATAAAATAAAATATAAAATATAAAAATAAAGGGCAAATTCAACATCTCTATCTTCTTTCTTTGACAATTTGTTATGATTCGAGTGAGATCTTTCTTTTTTGTGATTACTGCTTTCCCATACACTCTGCCAAAATGACAATCAAGTATGGATGAATCCAAATGAGACCTATTTTTCACATTCTTTTACTGCAACAAGGCCAGATTTCTTAACATTGAGAATTAAAAGTTAGGAAAAAGAAACAGACTTTGTCATTTTTGAAAAATAACGAAGATATAATTCTGAGACAGTCCATCCATTCTAAGGATCCATATCTATGTACTGGTTTAATTCTCAGGTAGAATGAAGAGAACCAGTGTGCACCAACCTCTCATCTGAAATACAAGTTTAATATTCAGTTTTTGAAAATATTCATCCATTATTCATAGTTTCACTCATGATATCTGTATTTTAAAGTTCCGGATAGCTCTGGAGCTTGAGCACTGAAATAACATTCAATTAAGTTTTTTCCTCTCTAACTTTCAGGCCAGCTGGATGTGAGATGAACTTGAACAAATTTGTATAAAATATGTTACATCCCAGGAGGTTTACGTAGATTGGATAAGCTTCAGGTAAACTTTTGAACCAAATTTTATATCTTCCAAGGATTACCTGCAAAGCATTATTGATGATTCCTATGACATTATTATTAATGCTTTGCATTATATACAGTTAAATTCTTTTGTGATTTTATAATGGAAGTTAATACAATTGATTTCATTTTGAGGGCATGTAGTTTTTAACATGAAAATGCATATTAAACAGCATCATTTATTATCATTTAAAGCTGACATTTGTTAATAACTGCAATAACTGTTAATAACAATGGAATTTCAGACAATATAACTGGACTTCTCCCACATTTGGAAAATTTACAATCTCACAATATTTGACATTAAATACTCAGATTCTCACAAAGATTTAATAATAGATTACTACTTACTGCCCTTATATTTGAAGATTGTTGTGAAGAAAATAATTTGAACAAGTGATGTCTGGTACCACATTAAGAGTGGCTATTGCATTTTAAGCACTGTGCCTACCAACAAAGACCCCGAGCCTGTGGAATGCAAGTGTATGTAAAATGCTGCAGTCATTTTGTAGTAACTGCTGTGTATTTACTGCATCATTTTTGTAACTTGAACAAGAGCAGTTGCTTTATCTGACAGTATCTCCTTTTACTTTGCCTCATATGAAGAAATAGTTTCTCACATGGTCTGTATTGTGTTGATATGTCTCAAGAAATAAGACAAACTGGAAGAATCAGTAACAGCCTTATTTTGAGGGAAACTTCTGCTAAGAATATGAGGTGATTTCTCTTGTGATAGGAGTCACAAGAGAAACCGTGTACTATATCAGACAAGTCTGGATATTGATTATGTAAAACATCTAAAAATCTCCGTGGTGGCACAGTTCTTACCCATACTGCTTATTTGTTTGTTCAACAGTTCACTGTGTTTACTCTTCATAACTTGATAATAAGGTAGTTTTGACTATGAGTTATCTTAGTTCCTGTTGCTACTGTTGAAAAGATTGGGACCTGAGAGCTAAATGCATGTCAGGTAGATGAGAAAAGAATGCAACACAGCCAGTTCATTTCAGCTCCCAAAGCATAACAGGACTGCATTTGTTCAGCTTTTTTCCTTCTGACAGCTTGTGCAGTGAAAGACAAGCAGCAAGTTAATGTTGTCTACCCACAGCAGCAGATAATTTCAACTTTATATCTAATTTAATGACAAGCCCTTTTGGAGAATCTTTTTCCTTCTTGCAGTGGGTACATTGAAATAGAATGAATATTTTTCTGTCTGCCAAATTAAACACAAGAAAAATCACTAGTTTGTGCGGATATACTAAACATATTTTTAATCTGATACACCTGCACAAAGAATTAAAGGAAGGTGCGATTGTACAATAAAATAACTAGAGGGTAGCATTGTATAGTCTAGTAGAAGCAATCCTAGCTAGAATGCTTTGCATTTACTTTTATAGCTGCTGAACTTCAAGGAAATTCGTTGCGAGTCAATGATTTCCAAGATTTCCATGACAACCTAATGAAAACAAACAAGAGATACAACAGAAAATTATGCTTGGATGTGTCGGAAGAATAGCACTAATTAAGCAGCAACGCATTCTTGGAAGAAAATGTTGAACTGTAGAAAGAATCAGTATTCATTTGGCATCTTACACAATACTATGTTGTAGAAGGGAAATTCAACAATCAAACCTACAGATGTATGTCTCTGACAAGCCATTTAAGTAAGGCTCATTGTAGTCTCTGAAACATTAAATGGATTCTCTTTGGGAATCTCCTAGACTCCCAGATGTACTTACCTCCAGATGCAATATTCAGCTGGTGTCTCCTGGGGAGAATGTGATTGGAGTAAAAAGGTTTGATCTTAGCCCAATTCTTTTTATTTTTACCATCTGATCTCTTCCTTACTTAATCTTGCTGAGGTTAGCTGATCCAGCAGGAATGAGAGAAAGAATTGCAATAAACCAGACTACATTCTGTGAATCAAATCTATTTTGCCTAGGTATTTAAGTTGTTATTTCGCTGATGTATTACAGGAGAACTAGAGACATACCAGAATAAGGAGATACCTTTTAATGCTTTTAATGCACTAAAAAGTGCACCAAGAAATTATATTATTTCACCAGATAATTTGGATCCTAACTACTGTATCACCATACGTAGTAGTATTCTTCATGAAATAATCCCTGAAAACAAATCATCATGTAAGAATTATTTAAATGCCAGCCTACCATGCGATATTTTTCAAGAATAACTCATTCTCCAATGGAAACATTTTCTTAATCTGTTCCTCTCCAGAATAGTGCATTATGATATCATCTGCAAAACATGTTGGATAATCAAACCATGTCAGCTCAATAATATACTTTAGATTTAGAACAAAATTCAGAATGTGGAACCCCTACCCATAGAATTCTCCTTTTCATAAATGAATAAATAATAAATAGAATAAACGTTTAATCTATTTTTATTCACAAGTCAGGTTTTAAGGTATTCCATACAAACTCATCTGAATTGTCACAAGTTCTGTGACAAACCAGAAATATTATTTATTTCTGTAACTTATATGCAGAACATATTTATGAAGAATTTGGGGGCAAAGATCTCTCCATTTTTTGTGCTTTCCATATGCCTAGGACCAGCTTAAACAGGAAAAATGATAAACTACTTGTTGCTGTTCCAAAGCTCTTCTGTGAAGTATATACAGGAAATAAGATTTGTGATTCAACAAGATATACGTTAATTCTTATACAATAGAGAAATCAATATTAAAATCAGGTTTGTGCTGCTTCTGAGTATGTATTCTCAAAGATAAGATTTACTATTCTAGGCCTAGAGCAGAAAACCAAGAACATTTGAACTTTAACTAATATAATGTATGTAAGTCACTCTGAAAATAATGTCTCCTGTTTATTACCATGGAAACTACAACAGAATAAAGAGCACAATAAGACTACTTATAAAGCACATTCTCAGGTACAAAATGCTCTTTCATCATAGTCACTACCATGAACTATGCATTTTTGCCATCCAAAAACCTACATGCCAAACACATAAAAAAACTTCAACAACAGAGGTGGCCAGCTGTTGCTGTGGCCGCTGCTGAAACACACCACCCACTGCCTCACTGTTTGGTCTCTAGAAACATTCAGCAAGCATCAGTGACTGTCAGTGAAAGCTATTTTTCTGCATGGAGGAATTCAATTCTATGTTTTTTCTTCATACACACTTCCGTGTCAGATGTCATTTTATCAGACTGTTCCTCTGCTGCCACCTGTCACACAGCAACAAAATTTAATGGAACATTTGTGGGAGGGTTTCAACCTCTACTGCCATACCACCAACATCCACCTCTGATATCATAGGCCAACGTAATAAAATAGGAGGCATTACTTTCCAAGCAGCCCTTGTAATTTGCAGCTTCTCTTGGCCACCTCCTTAAGAATGCATAAAGTTATGACATCCAGACTGCGAAAGAATATTAAATTGATTTGCAAGCTTGCCTGGGCTTGAGTACTGTCTTAATGTCTGTCTACATAATTTTGGGCATACCTGTGGCACCGTATGAATAATTATATTAGTAAATGAAAGGGATAAAAAATAAAGTAAAATAAAATAAAAAAGCAGAAACTAAAAAAAAACCACCAAATTCGTCAAATTAGATTTTTTATCAGATCATATCTTTTTATGATTTAGCCACAAACTCTTTCTGAGCCAGTATAGCTACATTTATCCAAAGAAGTTGTCAAGTTTTACAGATCTATATTGAAGAAAGAGCATATTGGTAGTTCATGTATACAGTTTACTACTGTTATCCATCAGAGGATATGAACCAAAGCACATTTCAGTGACCTTTTCTAGTGATGGGACAAATGCTTCAGTAAAGCTTTGTGACTGGCAAATTTGCATGCACAAAATGTTGACAAAAATGCTAAAGTTGTAGTACTTAATGGTTCTGATAATACAATTGGGCTGCTGTTTTCTGAGGATGCTGGTGTTGGTTTGGCTCAACTTCACAAATACGTGACCCTGTATAAAACTTGTATATTTGACAAAGCCATTAATCAAAACTTGCTATTTTGTTTTATTGCTATCTATCCTAAGTCACACCAAACAGAAGAGAATTACAACCACGGGACCAAATCGTCAGTCACTTACAGAAATCACTAAGCAAATTTCTGTGCACTACGCTAGGAACTAAAATCTGTCTATAAAGTGAAAATAACAAAACAACTTCCTTTGAAGAATAAGCCATCTCAGAAGAATAACAAGTTTGTATAAATCATTATTTGATTGCAGTTTCTGTAACACTAGAGGGGAAAAAATAAGGATAAAAATTCTCTAAGTGTATTATTCACCATGTATTATTCACTCAGTTTCACTTAATCATCCAACCCCTGTAGGTGCCCAAGGCAACCCTTCAAACCTCTGATTTATTTTTGGTCTCATTTAGAAGCTGTCATACAATTGCAATGTATTAGTTCCTAACAGCAACAATTTCAGAAATGCACAGAACAGAACTGATCGATTCAATTACTCTCTACTGGAAGAAGAAAATACCCTAAAATGTGTGAAATGTTTGAAACATGAAAGATTGAACATGCCAGAAATAAATTAAATTTAAATTGAATCCTATTTTAAATATTCGTACAGTTCTAGCCCTACAGTTCTTTGATTCCCTAGGTTTGCTAGCTATGAATGAGAATTCTTGCAGTACAATACAATTATACTTTACCAAATAAGTGTTTTCCTTCATCGCTAAGGCTCTGCCTGAAATAATATTTGCAATTTAATTTGCAATTTTTTTTTCCTGAGATGCAATGGCAGACTCCTATCTACATTATATATTGTATAAAACCGTTTTTTCTCCTTTTGAAAGTTTCCATGACCCAAACCTATCTTTTATGGTATGCTCAGCAGATGGAACTCATTTATGAAACGCAGAGTGGCAGGGAGCACCAACAAGACTCTGAGGTGTCAGACCGGTAGGTAGAGGTTTGCTCAAAGAAGAAGGGCAGCTTTTTTTCTTTACTTTGGGATTTTACCTTTGCAAAGTTTTATCTGAGTTCCATCCTTTGTCTTTTCCACTGAGATTTCTGTACAAGCTGTAATCCTGTTCGCATTAGTTTCTGAAATCTCAGTCTTATACTCAACAGGCATGTAAAGATGATATGGATATCTGAGTGCAGATCTGGTCCCTAGGCTTCTGCTTTGATGCAGTGGCTCTGTTACATCTGGGAGGCTATGAGCAAACTGCATAAGTATCTCACAGATGGCTTGCACATGAGTTATAACCCTGCTTCACTTGGAACGGGTCAGATAATGTTCATTAGCACACTGAAATTCAGTAAAGAAGTTTGGATTACTTCTCTCCCCTCAGACTGCATTCAGTTTCCAGGAAGACACCTTTGCCATGAATTCTTATATCAGAAGGGAAGGGAGAGTGCAATCCTTTCATCTAGTACACTAGGTGTTTTAATCATTCTTTTCTGATGTATAATGTGCAGGATGTAGTGCTGCAGAGAAATGAAGCTTGCTTAAAATAAGTATCTGTCCCCAGAAGAGAATGGAATGACCCTCATTAGTCTAAGGTGATAAAATCTTTACCTGAGGCAAAAGAGTCTGCCTTTAAACAGAGGGCTGAAACCAGCACCCTGCATGATCTGCAGCTGCAGCCTTCATGCTGTTTGATACACTCAGCTATCACTTACTTCATTGGTCAGGATATTCACATGAGAAGCATCAGAACTACCAGGATGTCTAATTTTCGTTCCCTATGTATTCACACTACAGAATGAAGCAGTGTCAGCTGGTGGTACTTATGGAGGCAAATACCTGGGATACCAGTGTCCAGAGGAACATCCTCAAAAGAAATAGGGGGAAGATCTTTGTTTTCTTCACAAAAACATTAAAATGATTATTTTTTTCCATACAGATTGTATGTATATATATATATATAATCGGGCTTTTATTTTAGGGAAAGGAGGAGGGAAAAGTAATTTCTGTTCATGCTAAACTATGCTGGAGTTATCTTTTCAGTGTCCTAGTTCAGCAGTCAGCAGTGGGTTATTTGTCTAGGCCTATGGCTCCCTGACTGCGTATTGTAGAGACACTGTGAAAATAAATACATAATATGTAATTTCTGCAGCCAGAAATGTTGCTTTTGACTTCTTCTGTGGCCTGACCTCAACTATTTCACAAGAAGAGCTAGTGGTATTTGATGAGAGAAAATCACACAAATAATGAAGATGTAAAATCTAACTGTAAGCAGTGTAAATGCAACAAACAGGGTAATAAAGAAGTAGGAACTGAGAAGAATAAACCAAAAAGCTATTCTTATTAGCAATGAATGAGACATGCGTAAGGTCTCTAAGAAAGTTTGTAAACCTGCATTTATAAAATCTTGTGCAAGGGACTGTAAGTATTGGGAACTGCCTTCTGTGAATTGTCCTGGTCTGTCTCTGTAGGAAATGAGAATCCACATTATTATTGACAGAGGCTATAGCTGGAAAGGTGAAGGCAAAGCCCTGATAATTCAGTCCAATCCCACTCCCCAGCTGAGGAGTCTGATTCTTTGGTGAACTTTCTTTTATTCCTTATACCAGTTCAAACTTGAATAATTAGTTTTTATACATAACTTTCACTGAAGTTGATAACTACACACATTTTTTCCCATGGCAAATTTAACACACATCAGCTTACTGTGATACATTAAATAGATATGTATTTTGTTTGTGTTCAGAAAGAGCTCACTTCAAAAGTGAATTTCATGCCACTGCAGACACAATCAACTGAAGGAAGAAAGTCAAGCCTTGAAATTGATACCTATGAGATATGGTTAGCAAGCCACTTGTTGGCCCTTTTGAAGCTTGACCTCCTGCAGCAAGTGAGGAGGTATGGAACAAACACATTTAAGAACATGGAAAAAAGGCCATAGAGCATCAATTAGACATTCTGTCTGAACCATAATACATTTACATTAAATTAATTTTCAGAAAGTATCATGCGTGATACTGACAGTAGAATTTTGCCTGTATGATTTAATATTTGGGTGCCTCCAAAGCAACTAAGAAAGTTTATACTATTTACTAATACTTTGGTAGTGTTATCTCACCCTTTACCTTTATTTTTGAAAAGTAAGCTTTAAGAAGTCCACCATTTCTTCAGCTAAAGAGGATGCATTACACTGTGTTTCCAGATATGGAAACGTATCTGAAAAATATACCTGCTGTAACCATGTGATTTCAAGTCATTTCTGCTGTTTCTAAGAAAGAAAATCCCTTTTATTTTTCATAAGCTGAAAAAGCGATTAAAAGAAAATTTGTCCTTCTGACCCCAATATCTACAAATTACTGATCTTTTCAGGTTTCTGATTCAGATGAGAAATCTCCCCAAATGAATATGTTGCAGTAAATTTTTCCAAAAAATTTAAGTTAATATCAAGCCTGCTTCATTCATATTTGTTCTGTAATGTTGTGTACTATATGGGCATTGATTCAGTTTTATCTGCAAGATTATTTTTTCAGCATTTGTGACAAACTATAGACTACAGGTCTGAATTTTTAAATGGAAGCTTTTCTCATTATGAAGCAAGTGAAAGTAGGATTCTGCAGTTGTAAACTAGCAGCAAACTTGCTCTTAAAGCATATTTCTAGTGGTTCTCATTTTAATGCAAACGTAAATTCAGAGAGATGGATGTTTCTTTCATTTCAACACTACCACAGAATTAAAATATCAGCAATATCCATGAATTAAATGGGCCTCATCTCAACACTTCTTACAGTAATTGAGATAGCGTTTTATATATTTTGTTCACAAACAGCAATAAATATACTCATGAGTATTGATCTTTATTATTACCAGGATTTATTATGCAGCACTTATTTTCTAGGCTTTGCAGAAAACAAAGCAAAACAAACCAAAAAAGAAGCATGAATTCTGTAGAAGGAATTTCTGCAATACTACCGATATATCTAAGATGTTGGAATCCTGCATTTTTGCAAGCATTCAACATTCCATGGGCAAGTGGGCATCTGGGAACAAATTCATTGTTAAGGTAACATATTATTTACTAGATGCAAAGGAGCTCAGTGATGCTATTAGTTACCACTACATGTACATATCTTTTAAGATTGGACCCCAGACCACCAGGATGTGGCCTACACTTACAAGGAAGTGAGGTAGCTAGGATGTGTTTAGACCACCAGTCTCTTTTCTGAAAGAAATGAAGACCAAACTTCAACAAGCAAATCCCAAGGGGTTCATGCTTGCTGAAAAGCACAACACGCGCTGATGGCTGGCTCCCTCAGAGCTGCATGAAGCTGATGACATAGCCCATGTTGGACCTGAAGCAGAAGCTGAGCTAAACCTGCCTGTGCATGTATATATTCTTCAGAAGAGATGATAGAAACATGATACGTTCAAGAACATTCTACTGCTTTTCAGAAAAGTAAAGATTCTCTACTTGATAGTTAAAAGAGAAACCAAGAAAAAGGCCAAACTGCAATTTCACACAGTCCTTTTTATTTTTTTATCTTTTTTTTTCTCTATTCTGTGGAAAGTTTAGACACCCACGTAGCAATCTAGGAGCACTTAACTGAAGTAAACAAACTCTAAAACTTATCAACTTAATCACTTTGTCATCTGTTCTCTGGATGAGTACTTTTCAATAAGGTAAAGCTCTGGCCCACTATGGTGTAATCCTACTGGATTTTACAGGGTATGACATGCAAGTAACAAGGCAGAGTCTGATCATTAATTTGCTATTAAAGCCAATTTCTTTGTTCTTTTAAGTATCTTTTACAGAGTTTCCTGTCCAAAATATTATATCAGCCCAAAATAAATAGGTTTTAAGATGAATTTAGTTAAAGTGGTTCAAAACTCCTGTGTAGATGCACTTAAATTGTTTTAAAACTGAAATATCAACCTAGGTTAAATTGTTTTCTCATAAGAATGTACAAACTCAATATACAGGCCATCTTTAACCTGTTTAATTCATTAGGTAAATTGGTTTGAAAACCTAATAATTTCACAACAAATGCCGAGGCTTGTGCTTATCATGGTGAGCTCCATCATCCTCCTGTTTCCTGGCAATTGTCTGTCTCAGCCTCTGTTTGCCGGCCACAGTGCTTTTACTACTTCTGTCTCCTTTGGAGCTTGTAACCTGAACCTTGTACAAAGTCTGGCATCACAGGAATGCAGTCAATGAGAGGGACTCATGATAATCATGACATTAAAACAGCAAAATTCTGCATGCAGATGTGGCCACATTTTAAAACTTCAGTTCTTAATGCTGGATTTCCTGCATAGAGGGTGTTACACCTTCTTCCTACACAATAAACAAAGAAACCTGTTTACACAAAAGAATGTTCCAAATTACTGGAAAGAAGAAAATAACTTGCAATCTTCTTTAAATTGCTGGCTCTGAAGTGTAAATCCACATATGGTTAACTGAAGAGGAATAAAAACTGAAAAGAATCAGTATGAAAACTTAAGCTTCTAATGGATTGACATATGATCTACACACACACATATATATGTATATTAAAAGTATCACTATTACCAATTGCTCCATGTTCAGAAGGAATGAAATTGCAGGTAACAAACTGAATCGTAATTTCAAACAAAATATAATTTTCCCAGTTAAGTGCAAGAAAGCATACTGTTCTTTCAGTTGATTCTCAAAGTCTCATTCCTTGGCAAGTGCCAAAAGCCACTACATATAAAGAACTGCGAAAGGGCATCATAAGAGTTTGACGGTTCCACTAAAAAAAACCATTATAAAATTGTGTTCTGTTTGGCATGTTGTACATAGAAAATGGCACCAGTTTGGGAGGGGGAAAATAATTAAATTCTTATGATAAAATCTTAATTTGATTTTGCTATGGAATAACTTATGATTCAATTGCTCTAATCTTTAAGGTAGACTGTGACTGTAAAAAAAATGCACTATATCTCATTTATTTCATATTTTTGGAAGCAAGAAGCCTTTTGAAGATATACATCAGTAATTTTCAATACTGTACTATGAAACTCTTGTCTTTGATAGCCAAATAATGAGTGAAGGTTACTGAATCCTTTTGCAAGATGTATTCCAGTAAAATATATAATTCACCAAGAGTTTCATACCATCAAATATTTCTTTCCTGCTCACATTTAAAAGCAGACAGCAATTTAAAGAAACGTGTCAGGACAGAAAAAATATTAAATTGTAATGCTTTAAATAGAAGGTAGTAGGAAATATATTAGGAACATGGTAAGTGGTGAGAAGAGGATGAAAGCAATATTTCCCAGATAGGCATATCTGTAGTTCTTGTAAACGTTATGCAGACATTGCATTAAGATGTCTCCTGTCATAGCACAGAATGATTGATAAAAATGATTCAGGGTCCAGAAAGCGATAGTACAGAGCAAAAAAACATGGGGGGCGGGGGACGGGCAGAGGGCAGAAATCCTTTTAGATTGACCTTTAACTGATAAATTGATGATGTCCTCATTAGCAGCAACCCTGCTGCTTGCCCTCAATAAAAGATAATGTCCTGCTGTTAACACTATTCCCGTTTCTGTGATTTAACACTGCTATTACAGTGCAGATTCTATTTAAATGGATTAAGGCTTAAATTAAGATAAAATATTGTTGGGTCTGCAGTGTTTGTCTCTGAACCAAGCAGTATGATTTCATTGCTGTGACTGAAAATCAGCAAGCTACAGGGGCATTTATCAGATGACATTGGAGCCAAGGTTTTCACGAGGTAGTACCTATACAATAGCCAATTTGTTTAGCATTCGATATGTAATATATCAAGGCAGACTGTTTATGATTAACTGTTTAATGCATAGTTACCCACAGTTATCATATTCTCTGCAAAAAAATAAAATAAAATAAATAAAATAAAATAAAAAATACAAAACAAAACAAACAAACAAACAAACCAATAATACATATTAGAATTAGTGTACTTAGAATGCAAAATTTGTAGGGTTTGCAATGTAGTTAGATAATGAATTGGATTGCCTATTACATGCAACTGAAACACCATGAAATTTTACATTTTGCGTGGTTATCAGTGTCTTCTACAATGATGGAGATGCAAAATTGCCTCCCTCAACCCGCTGGTCATGCTTCTCTTGATGCAGCCCAGGATATGGTTGGCCTGGGCTACAAGAGCATATTGCTGGCCCATGTTGAATCTCTCAGCTGACATTCCCAAACCCTCCTCCTCAAGGCTGCTCTCAAGCCATTCTCCTCCCAACCTGTATCTGTGCTTGGGATTGTCCTGACCCAGGTGCAGAACCTTACACTTGGCCTTGTTGAACTTCATGAACCCCAGAAAATAAATATCAGAATATTTTTATTTGCAGCTGAATGGACAACATTCTGATCTCACAAATATTAGTATTGTGTTCCTGTGGGCACTACTTGTCAGCATGGTCCCTCAGAGTTGATGGCAGTGCCCACCTGGATGGTGATAGAGGGACACCTATGGGCCCTGTGTGGCGACTGGCAGCAGGCTGTAGGCAATTTCTCTTACCCTGCCCCACTCACTGTGGCAGGTGTATGTCAGGGGAAGGGACCAGAGCTCCAGTATCTGCCTTCCTCACAGGCATTCTTATGGCAATATTGTGCTGAGTGGCCAGAGCAGTGGGCCCCAGGCTCAGATGATGGGCTTCTCAGATACCCTGGCACTGGGTATTGCCATGTTGGAGGCTCATGTTCCCCTTGTCTTTCTGTATGTAGCAGAAAGAGCATATAACCTCCACTCTCTCTCCAGGCTCCTTTTCCATGGCTTTATGAGCCCTTGGTCCCTCTGGTAATCAGCTCCCACATGTGCCCTTTCTCTTTCACCATGTTTAACAGGGTTTTAATCAAAAGGTTCACTATTTCATCCTGGATTCTTTCCAGAAGGGGGAAAAAAAAATTAAAAAATCACACATAATTGCATGAAACAGCTGTCACTAGCGAAAGTAACAGAGAGAGTGACTGGAATAACAATATCCAAAAGACTTGAATAATGTGACATTATTCAAAGTGAACTTTCAAATAGAATTATTTTCAGTTGAGAAATTTGTGAGATATGAATCTTACTGCGAGTTTTTTAAAGCATATCTTTCTTCAAGGAATTTGTACATGGCAGACAATTTTTTAAATATCTCTGTTCCTCACAGGAGTGGAATCTGGACTTGCAAGAATAACTTGGAAAAATTGTATAGGTTTCACAACCCCCAAAAATTTGAGGCAATTCATTAAGCTCCATTTTGCTGTGTTCTCAGGAATTTCATCTTCACATTAAATGGTCTAGCAGTGCTACTGGATCTGGAATAGATTTATGAGGAGAAATGGCAACAATTGGTCCTATAGTGCTTGAAACTTGAATCTCAAAATCTGCATAATCTGTTATTCAAAGCTTTCATTGAAAGTCATCTGAGTTTCAGCTATTCTGAGCTTTAAGCAGAGATTTATGCTTAGATAGGGACATCATTATCTGAAATAAATATTTAGTCTCGTATAAATTATATATATTATTTTAAATTATAACTTCATGCTGACTGCAACTTTTACAACTGCATACTCCATGTCGTGTGTACTCACTCAAAAAAAAAAATATTTATATTCAGCATTCTGTACTTTGACTAGTATGTATCTTATTTTCCTCGCACTACTTAACATATATACATACACACATATTTTTACATACATTTATTTACATTTAGGAAAAGCATTTCTTAATTAAAAACAATGGATTTACAACCTCCACTTTGAAAAGATAATGCAGTGAATTAAAATACTTTCAATTACTCAGTTACATACCAATTTCTTTCACGCTATAGTTAACAGTGGGAGGTTATTTTATACTTTTATGAGCTCAGTAGGAATGAGAAAAAATTATCTTTAGATTAATAATATAGTTACTATCTCTGTTCTCTTTCTGTAGTTACTCTTGTTATTTTTGTTCACCAGAAATAACTTGAAAATTTCAAATGCTTTGAAGTTGCACCTTTTATGAATCAACTTTGTGGACAGAGAAACTGGAAGGCAATANGCATTCTTATGGCAATATTGTGCTGAGTGGCCAGAGCAGTGGGCCCCAGGCTCAGATGATGGGCTTCTCAGATACCCTGGCACTGGGTATTGCCATGTTGGAGGCTCATGTTCCCCTTGTCTTTCTGTATGTAGCAGAAAGAGCATATAACCTCCACTCTCTCTCCAGGCTCCTTTTCCATGGCTTTATGAGCCCTTGGTCCCTCTGGTAATCAGCTCCCACATGTGCCCTTTCTCTTTCACCATGTTTAACAGGGTTTTAATCAAAAGGTTCACTATTTCATCCTGGATTCTTTCCAGAAGGGGGAAAAAAAAATTAAAAAATCACACATAATTGCATGAAACAGCTGTCACTAGCGAAAGGTAGGCAAGTAACAGAGAGAGTGACTGGAATAACAATATCCAAAAGACTTGAATAATGTGACATTATTCAAAGTGAACTTTCAAATAGAATTATTTTCAGTTGAGAAATTTGTGAGATATGAATCTTACTGCGAGTTTTTTAAAGCATATCTTTCTTCAAGGAATTTGTACATGGCAGACAATTTTTTAAATATCTCTGTTCCTCACAGGAGTGGAATCTGGACTTGCAAGAATAACTTGGAAAAATTGTATAGGTTTCACAACCCCCAAAAATTTGAGGCAATTCATTAAGCTCCATTTTGCTGTGTTCTCAGGAATTTCATCTTCACATTAAATGGTCTAGCAGTGCTACTGGATCTGGAATAGA
This sequence comes from Odontophorus gujanensis, assembly GCA_013399175.1. NCBI lineage: Eukaryota > Metazoa > Chordata > Aves > Galliformes > Odontophoridae > Odontophorus > Odontophorus gujanensis. The sequence continues at coordinate 36,849 of VXAB01002163.1, forward strand.
TTTATGAGGAGAAATGGCAACAATTGGTCCTATAGTGCTTGAAACTTGAATCTCAAAATCTGCATAATCTGTTATTCAAAGCTTTCATTGAAAGTCATCTGAGTTTCAGCTATTCTGAGCTTTAAGCAGAGATTTATGCTTAGATAGGGACATCATTATCTGAAATAAATATTTAGTCTCGTATAAATTATATATATTATTTTAAATTATAACTTCATGCTGACTGCAACTTTTACAACTGCATACTCCATGTCGTGTGTACTCACTCAAAAAAAAAAATATTTATATTCAGCATTCTGTACTTTGACTAGTATGTATCTTATTTTCCTCGCACTACTTAACATATATACATACACACATATTTTTACATACATTTATTTACATTTAGGAAAAGCATTTCTTAATTAAAAACAATGGATTTACAACCTCCACTTTGAAAAGATAATGCAGTGAATTAAAATACTTTCAATTACTCAGTTACATACCAATTTCTTTCACGCTATAGTTAACAGTGGGAGGTTATTTTATACTTTTATGAGCTCAGTAGGAATGAGAAAAAATTATCTTTAGATTAATAATATAGTTACTATCTCTGTTCTCTTTCTGTAGTTACTCTTGTTATTTTTGTTCACCAGAAATAACTTGAAAATTTCAAATGCTTTGAAGTTGCACCTTTTATGAATCAACTTTGTGGACAGAGAAACTGGAAGGCAATATAAATATTAAATAATGTTGTAAGTTAGAAATGTAATAACATGTGTTAAACAACTTTTGAGTGCTAACCTGGAGCCCCAGGGAACATTTTTAGAGGTTTCCTTTTGCTTATTTTAAAAGTTAATGAATACTGTAATTAGTGATAATTTTGGAGCACTGTATTGACAAACAGCTAGTCTCAGTTAATTAATACTAATTTGTATCATTTCTTTTTTTTTTTTTTTTCTGAAAACATTACTGAGTTCAGCATGTCAGTGGGAATTAAAGGCGATCTGAACTTTTCTTATGACCACTGGAACCTGCAGTATAGTCAGTGTACATCCTTGTCTCCAAAGAAATCACTGGCAAATCTGCCCATGATGATAGTTGTGTTTGTGCCATACAGTTCTTTATTTCCCTAATTGTACCTAAATGGTGTTCTCTGACTCAAACTGTTACTCTTACCTTCTCAAGCCAAGTTGCATATACTCTATATTTGTCCTTAATATTTTATCAATTGTTGTATAACTCCATCAGCATAGGCATCACGTCATCTACCTACACCAAAATGCTAGAAGGCATTTGATGGGATTTCAATACTTTGTTGAATTATTGGTCATCAGGAGAACATGAGTGCAAATAGAGATCCTCAAATACTGTGATGCATTTTTCCTCAGATATTTGAGCAATTATATTGTGGCCCTTTTCATTCTTCTGTAATTGTTTTTTCATGAAGTGACCGTACATTGGGCTAGCTTTACAAGGTGAGAGAAGATAGAAAGGATGAGATGAAAAGAGGAAAAGTGCGAGGGAAAATACATGAATTTAAATGTTGTTTTTCACTGCTCCTGTTGTCCAGGCACAGTTTGGCTTCAAAATTCGACATGTTTATGGCAATATCTCCTCTTAAATATTTTAGAAAACTAACAAATTTGAAGAGAGCAAAGAGATCAAGAAGAATAAGAAGCTGAAACTTTTTCCCACAGGACACAAAACTGAGTCTTCTGCCAAAGAGCAAGATCATTCAATAGCCAGTCTGTTTCTCAGCAGTTGTACCAGATAATTTGGAGACTAAGAGCACAATAGCTATTTTTACTGCTATGCGTTATGGAAAAATAGCAAGAGAAGTGAAATTGCTAACATTCAACTGTTGTGCACCCAAAGCATTACTGCTTGCTGTTTACACTTCCTACAGACAGAGTAGAACAGGAAAGCACTGAAAGCCTTCTCAACAAAGCTAAACTATACAAAAAAGGAAAATCTTTCTGTCTCTTCCCTTTCAGTTCATGAAGTTACAAAATTTCTTGACAAGAGAAGGTGATATCTTAACTTCAAGAAACTATTTTGATCACAACAGCTGAAGAATAAATCTTAAATGTCTTCAAGAAATTAATATCATTTTAGAACATGGGGTGTTTTTGTTTTGTGTACTGTTTTGTTTGTATTGTTCATTTTGTTTTGTTTTTGTTTATTTTAAAGAGTAAAATCAAAGAACTTGCTTCGTTTTCTATCAGCAACCAGCACTTGAAAAAGTTTGCTTATGGAATTTAGTAAAAGATTTTTTTTTCTTTTCTTTGCACATAAATGTCTTGAATTGCATTTTCTCCTGTGGCAGTAGCCTACTAATACAGGCGCAGTTCTATTTTAAATTTCTATTAAGATGAGCCCTTAAAAAGGTTATAGCATGTGCATTCAGTTTGTGCACAACGTATGAAAAGCAGAGTTATAATAATTGCTGCAAAACAGGATTCAGAAGTTTATTCTCTGGAGACAGAGCTCTACACTGCAGAGAAAAACTACTCTCTCTTTCCTTTTATTTATATATTTGTTTCTGTTTGGTCGGTGTTTTTTCTGTTTGTTTTGATGGTATTTTTTGTTTTATTTGGGGCGATTTTGTTTCTTGTATTATTTGGGTTTTTTTTGTTTGTTTTTTTGTTTCTTTGTTCTAAAACAAAACAGGTCCTCAACTTGGCCAAGGATCATGTGAAGTGACAACATTACACATTGCAAGTTGGAGCTGAACCAGAAAATGCAAGTATTTTTGGAGATGTAAACAAGTTAGATTATTTCTCTCTATAAACTTAGTCTTAGAGGTTTAATTCTGATACTGCATACATAACATTAAAGGTAAAAGCAGCAATCCACATGCACCTTTTTTTCCTAGAACTTGTGGCAAAAAAAATCTCGCCTATGATTCATGTAGGCTTGTGAATGCTCACAGAAAACCCCAGGCCTCATATGTGAGCACCTCCTGAGGGAAAATTAGTCATTTCACACAGCACTAATGATAGCTTGCCAGTGTTAAATTAATGGCATCCTTGGGGAAAAAGGTAATAACATTTTTTCTGATTAACCTAACTGGCTGCAGGACTCCACTGTAGTTCTGTTGAAATTCATCAGGAAAACCATTTTTTGTTTAGTGTCTTCAGTTGGAAATCTTGATTCTCAGAGCTAAGAGGGCAAATGGCAGTTTCTGGTGTTGTACTGGTTTCTGTAATTACCTATGGTCATGAACTACATTTATTCTCATAAGATTTAGCTTAGTTGTAAAATCAAATGATATCACATAAATTCTCAGAATAACTTTTTCCATCAACAAATCATTTACTTAGCCTTTTTCAGTCCATCAATCACTTTCAGTACGGAAGACTCTGTATTACCAAAACTGAGTTAGGAAGCTGAAACTTGAAGCAGTACGCACAGGTTGGAACAATGCAGTTATCCATGTGAAAAATTTATACGTACCTATTCATTTAATGTGCACCGATTTTTTTTTCTCAGATTTCTAGCTTTTTATTAGAAGAAAATGAATAGAAAAAGAAAATAATACTTTTTTTTATTTTATTTTCAGAGCTTTATAATATGCTACTATGCTATTTATTGTGCGCATCTTCTTATATAAAGAAGTAGGTAAAATATTCCTGAGAAATTCTGTGCAATGTGATAGCAAAATTCAATGAAAATAACAGCAAGTAAGCTTTCAATTCACAGTAAAGACACATTTATTCCTTTTTCATTCAAAACATCTCTGTAGTAAAATTCTTTAATATTTTGAACTAAATTTTGCATTGAAATATTTCCAATAGCAATAATCATTCAAAGCTTATAGAGAACAGACTGCAACACCTGATGCAGAAATGAAACGGCATTGCACGGAATGTGTGTTACCATCAAACAACAGAGCTACGTGTTAGAGAATTAAAGATGAATTTTATGACAAGTGTTAAATCCTACTAATTTTTCTCCTGGGGACAGATACTTAGGGCCATATCCTATTTCTTTTACTTTGCATTTGAGATTTCTTATGGACTTCAACACAGATAAGTGGAAGCCTCAGCAGTCAGCTCAGTTGGTTGAATTACAAAAATTACTGAAATAAGATGAGCGATGCTTAGTCCCCACTTTAAAATTGATGGGAAATTTACTTTGGTGAAATATAGCACCAGTATCCAGTTCGGAACTTCATGGTGAGAGCATCAGCTTTATATAGTAATATTAAGTACGGGAACATAAATGAAACAAGATTACTAATGGAAACTAACTCAGAAAAGGTGCATTTAGAAACTTAATTATTTTATTAAACTGGTTCTCTGCTGAAGGACCTTGCATTTTTCTTTATAAGTCAGTGCGAGTCAATTCAAGTCTTATTACCCGTGAGATCTCCAGAGAACTCAATTTAAAATTCATAGGGGACTATTACCTAATGATTCATTTCATTAATAACTTTTCTCCCTGGTTTCTAGGCCACAAATACTCTGGACTCTGAAAGCTTACCCTAGTTGTTCAGAAGAACATTTTAATTGCCTTGTTTTTTGGCAAAGATAGAAGGCTCAGTCAGTTTCTGAAGGTCACAACAACAGTATCAGAGAAACCTTAAAGTGTGTTCTAAGAGAGTCTGCATGTACTGGTGATTCAGGGTTCCCACTGCTGCTTTCCACAGGAGAGAAATCTAAATCTATTTATATGGTCATCTCACTGTCTGAATATGTAGTAAGAAGGGTAGCAAAAAGGTTTCACAGCTATAAATATGAGAACGTGAGAACTGTTAGCTATCTAAATAGCTACAAGGAGACTAGACTCAAAAGACAGAATGAACAAAACTAGCCATGATTCTTCAGTCAGGGGATAACTCAAACAAATTCTTGTTTCTATACCAGATATGTGCTTCTAAGATCAGAACTTATTTAGTTCCCAGATCTCAAGATTCAGAAAACTATTCTGACTCACATCATTCCATGATCAAGGTCATTGTACATACTTTATATCTGATGTGAAAAAAGACCCAAACTTAACTGTGTGCATTCCTGCAGACTGTCCTGGAATGACCCCGTAAAGCAAGTTGTGCTGTTTGGATAACCACTACAGGGAGCGGTGATCAGCGCAGCTGGCATACAGATTAGGCTGGGGTTTACAAATTCTTCCCACCTGGCTCATGCTGAGGTAAGGGCTTTCTTTTACTGATAGATGTTTAAATTATTAAGTCAGACTTAACTGCATATTTAAAATCAGAATTACCACTAAAAATGGGCATACTGGAACATCTCACATAGTCATTTCTATAACCGGTAGTTCCATTTCTATAGATGTTAGTTCTACTTTCTTTGTCGGAAAGCACAGCATTTAAGTACTTTAGAGAAGATATACAAAGTTCAGTCATGCTACTTCTGAGACAATCTCATATTTAAGCTTCTACTGAAAGCTGGATACAGAATTTATATCTTGGAAACTTTGAATAAGCAATGCCACAAGCTTTTCAAGTGGATTTTTAGCAGTGCTGAACTGAGCTCCATGTAGTCTGTATTTGATCAGAATTTAGATGTGCTCTGCAGATTCTCTTTCATTTCACATGAGTTTCAGTGAAAGATTAGCTAACTAAATATGCATGTATGTTCAAGGAAATGTAGTTGTAATGCGCAACAGTTACATTTATGCTGTGCAAATTGCCTAAATTATATGCCTTATGTGATAAATGCATCTGAATAACATGGAAACAACTCCTTCAGCCTCATCTTAAACATCTAATTGAAGCTTTTCACGATTCTTCAGTCCTCCTTGGGAAATCAAAGGTGAGTTAAGAAACAAGGAATTACTTTGTTTCTAAGGAAATAATTTCTGAAAGACAGTTTCATAACCAGAGGAAAGTCATTAAGCTGAAAAGCCATGCTGAGCTGCAAAAGTGCATTACATATTTCTTGATGTATTATCAGTAAAGTAGTTATCGAAGTATCACAGAATATTCAAGAAAGTCAACATCAGTAAAATTTAATTTTTCCCCCAGTATTGAAACTTCTGGGACTTTTTCAGGTATATTTCTTAAGAGACCTTAATATTAAAAAAGAGCAGAGCTGTTTTTCTTAATGTCAATAAAATATCTAGTAAGTAAAAAGTCTCAAACACACCAACATAATTACTTCTAAAACAGAGCTTTTAAATGGTTGGTAGACCTACCTGGTAATCATAGAATCATAGTGTTGGAAAAGACCTCTAAGATTATCCAGACCAACCATCCACCTATGATCAACATTGCCCACTAACCATGTCCCTAAGTACTATGTCTACCGTTTCTTTACACACCTCCAAGGCCAGTGACTTCACCTCCTCCCTTGGCTGCCTGTTCCAATATCTAATCATTCTTTCTGAGAAAAAATTCTTCCTGTTATCCAACCTGAACCTCCCATCACACACCCTGAGGCCATTCCTTCTAGTCCTAGTTAAAGGACACTAAAGGAAATAGAAAGAAAGAGTAAAATCTTACTCTGATTTACATAGTTTGCTTATCATCTATATTCTCCTAGTAAATGAATCAAATAGTCCTAACACTCTAAATTATCCCACCTGGAAGCGTTAAAAATATCAACTGAAATTGTTCCATTGTCATCTGCTGTAGATAACCTGGCCTTCAACACCTCCAGGGATGGGGCATCTACAGCTTCCCTAGGCAGCCTGTGCCAAGGTCTCACCATTCTCTGAGTAAAGAATTTCTTCTTAACAGCTAACCTAAATCTCCTCTCCTTTAGTTTGAAACCATTCCTCTTTGTCCTATTACTATTAATTTGGATAAAAGATAATATTGTAGCCCATCTGTGTAGAACCCAAACCCAATATTTTGTCTCTAAGAACAAGCACCAAGCAACTCCAACAACAATAAGCAGGCTGGAGATCCATTTCCTTTTATCCCCTTGTACCAGGTGGGTCACAAAGCAAGCATCATCTTCTTCATGAGTGTTCACACTTGATTTTGGCTAACTCATGTTCTTTTCCGATTNTTTCTGAGAAAAAATTCTTCCTGTTATCCAACCTGAACCTCCCATCACACACCCTGAGGCCATTCCTTCTAGTCCTAGTTAAAGGACACTAAAGGAAATAGAAAGAAAGAGTAAAATCTTACTCTGATTTACATAGTTTGCTTATCATCTATATTCTCCTAGTAAATGAATCAAATAGTCCTAACACTCTAAATTATCCCACCTGGAAGCGTTAAAAATATCAACTGAAATTGTTCCATTGTCATCTGCTGTAGATAACCTGGCCTTCAACACCTCCAGGGATGGGGCATCTACAGCTTCCCTAGGCAGCCTGTGCCAAGGTCTCACCATTCTCTGAGTAAAGAATTTCTTCTTAACAGCTAACCTAAATCTCCTCTCCTTTAGTTTGAAACCATTCCTCTTTGTCCTATTACTATTAATTTGGATAAAAGATAATATTGTAGCCCATCTGTGTAGAACCCAAACCCAATATTTTGTCTCTAAGAACAAGCACCAAGCAACCCCAACAACAATAAGCAGGCTGGAGATCCATTTCCTTTTATCCCCTTGTACCAGGTGGGTCACAAAGCAAGCATCATCTTCTTCATGAGTGTTCACACTTGATTTTGGCTAACTCATGTTCTTTTCCGATTCCTTTTGTACTTTCCCCCAAAGAGGGGCATTTAAACATGACCATAGATTCTCTTACTGCCACAAATTTAAGATATATCAAGAAAAAAGCTGCATATAGCTCAAAAATTAATTCCATAAAGATAGGTGGTACAGAGTTGAATGAAAGACACTTAGGTTTAATTTGGGCAGGAGGTTCTTCCTTCACTAGATGATTTAAAAAAAAAAAATGTGGTAACATCTTGCCAATTAAAAAAATCTTCATTTCCTTAAGCTATAGAAAAGGTAAACTTCAGAATTAGTGTCTGAGTAAATAAAGAGTAAATAAACATGGCTTCTTAATTATGAATTGCAAGAAGATTATAAGCATCATTGTTGGTGTGCCTCTACAAGAAAAAAATGCACTGGAAAATCCTCTATGCCAACCTCATGTTATGGTTTCCAGTACCTGTACCCAGGCCCAGCAGAACCAGGAACAGACCCAGTGGAAGCATGTGGGTCTCAGTCATTGAAAACAGAGCCACTGACCTGTAAGAGTGCTCTTCCTCTATGCTGACTTTCACAGGTTTTGAGAGCATCATTTTTATAAGTGAAGACAAGAAAAGCTGTAGAACCTTTACGACTCTGAAAATCACATCTGATGCCACTCGTGTTGGACACTTAAACTGGAGGAAGAAAAACCTATTTTCAAGTTTTGAAAAAAATTATTTAATGAAACATTTTACTCTTCTGTGAAAGATATCTTCTACCCACATCAAAGACATTATGAACCTTTGAATATTTAAATACATACTCTTTTATGTTTTAAATGCATGATATATATGTATACTCTAGATGCTTATTTTACATCTGTGTGCCTTTTGTGTGTGCACTTTTGCATATGTTTTGAAATATTCAGCCAAACTGCCCTAACTGAATTCAAAGTACAGCTGGGCAACCAAGCATTCCCCAACCATCAAAAATTTTGAGATATGGTGATATGAATTCATGATATGTTTAAAGCTCAAGCTTACTGATTTTATTAGTAAGTTAGGGAGTGATCATTCAACTATAGCATGTCTGGGTGAAAGCTAGCCGTAAGAAGCTACTCTTGCTTGGAGTAATATACCTACTACAGTTACAAAATCCCATTTTTCAGCCTTCTGCTGATTTCTGTCATCTGGTGTTCCTACAGAAATTAATCAGTCTCACAGAAAGAATACTACCTAAAGTAGCAGGACTCATCTTTTGTCTCAAAAAACCTTTAAAAGAAGATCAAAATAAACTTTATATTTTTGTGCAAGAATTCATAATCAAATATATTGCATATTATTTGCAATATCAAAATGATAAACTCAACCACTGAAAAAATAGGAACAAAATCAATATATTGTCAAAAAGATGGAAAATTGACAAAAAACAATAAAAAAAGATAAAATGGACTGACCTAAGCATTTGAAAAGCATCTAAACTAATGAAAGAATAACCTTCTTAACTGTCTCCAAGGACACAGAGACTGCAAAAGAGCTGTCTTTTTTTCAAAGAATGAGAAATCTCCAGACCTGACCGGGTGCCACAAATTACCTATCAGCACATCTCCTTTAGAAACAGGGGGGAAAAAAACTTCCTATTGTTTATACAATAGCTATGGAAATGTTGTTTAAAAATCCAATATATAGACTTGTGACAAAGAAAAGTAATGATTGTCTGGGCTTGCTAATGATGATATCCACTGTTTAGACCAGGTAGTGCAATTGTATAACTGCTTTGTTTTATAATGGTTTATTCTTCACTTCTTTCTTCTCATTGACATTCTTCTCCAGGCTCAATGAAGAGAAAATATTGTATATAATGTATTTGCACAAATGATATAATCTAAAAATATATAGATTATTAAGGTTTCTTGTTACTCCTTCAGACAGTAGAGATTAACTACAAGGTCACACACAGTTCCTTTCAAATGCATTATGGTGTTAATCCTCTCCCTCAGTGTCCCAAGTAGGAGAGTAAGACAGGCTATAATGATATGGCAAGGGACCTGCTTGTTACTTAGTTTATGTTTGAAAGTGCGTGACTGATTTCATAGTGTCACAAACTAGGTTAGCAATAATTAGCAGTGTTTTCAGAGAGCTCAATACCAACATGAAGGAATGGTCATTGGAGCATCACCCCTACAGAGGCACAAAGGGCATGTGCTCCAGTTATGCTTTCAGCGACATAACATATGTGCTGCAGATGGAAGAGACATCTATTCATTTAGGGAAAAAAAGGTAACAAAATACCAAGCAAGGAGACATTAAATATGATACAATGAGAAAACTTAATTGTTTTTTTCTCCTCTATGTCTAATTAAGCTAATTTAAAGCCTGAGTGGTAAAAATCACTAAATATATTCCTATATAACAAAAAAAACAAAACACACAAAAAAAAAAAAAAGAAACCAGAAAATTCAAAATTGGATTGTGTCAGATATATAGTCTTAAAAAAAGCATGCTAAATTAGATCTACGTGAATGACTAACAGTAAATCTAAACTAGGCTTTTAGGTCTATAGGAAGTTCCATAGAAATAAAATCCAGTTCAAGGCCTTGCAAACTACTTGAACGCAGCAGGAAATTAAATTTTTCTTTCTTATTGGATTTTTTGTATAAAATGCTTCAGAACGTTCGGACTTACTGGAAACATTATATGAGAATACATCCAGCAATGAAAACTGAGATTCGTGTGGCTTAACTGCACAGCATGGACCTGCTTGCCTGATACATTCTGAAGTCTGCTCTCATCATTCAGGATAAACAAGGGTTCATGCCTGTACCAGGGGGGAAATTCTCAGCTGATGTAAAGCAGAGTAGCTCTGCTGGTTACTCTGACACCATGATGATTTTCATAATGAAAGAGTTATGGCTCTATTCCTCTTATAACTTTTTTTCTTTTTTTTTCCTACAAAATATGCTAGAAATCTTTTTAAAAAGATGTGGCATAGACAAATCAAAATTAATCAAAGCATGAAAACAAAAGACAGAACTTCTATTGAGACTTTTCAGATTTCTGTATCAGTAACATGATTCTATGCATGTCTCCTTTTTTAATGGTCTTACATGAATATCAAGCAATATAGTTTATCCAAAGGAATTCCAAGGAAACATCATTGCATTCAGCAAATGCCAGACAATTTTCACAGTGTGTTTCAGGCATCTTAACATACTTGTATCAGAAAGATAAGCTATCTGCTTATATGATAAAAAATAAAAGCTGCTTCTTGCACTGATTTTTCAAACAAAGATCTTGAAGGACAGACTTCGTCTACCAATTAGTTTGAAAGATAAATATATATCTACTGAAAAGAGTGAGTTCTGCTTAATCATCTCAACTTCATTATCACTTGGACTCCACTTTGTCCCCTTTCTACTTCTGGACTTTGCAGTCACAAACCAGGACACTTGATGACTTTCAGATGTTAATCTAGTCAAATATAACACCAAAAACAAACACAGAAAGTCATATCCCCCCCAAACAAACAAACAAACAATACAACAATACCTGCTTGGTAAATATTTAAAATTATATTCATGCTTGAAGCCAATTAGAGAGACAGCTTAGGTCTGAAGAGGCAATATTTGTAAGTTCAAGGAGATGCAAAACAATTCCAGGAAATAAAACACATAGATACTGTGCCTTATAAGTAGAAATTTCGTAAGCTGCAAATCTCTACCAGGGGAAATAAGGGATGGAAGAATCACAGACATTTGCTCTGCTTTAGGTACCCACTTCTGCCCACTGTTTGAGACAGGCTGCTGGATTGGGTGAAATCATATGATACCTTATGAATACATTCTTGACCAGTTAAAATTTTTCACGAAGTCTTTTCAGAAGTGTATGTTATATTTATAAAAGTGCTATGTTATATTTCAGATTTTTCTCTTCTCACTTTACAGTATCAAAATTAAACATTACAGCTCTCTTCCCCTTCTTTCCCCCCATCAAATCTCAGAAGACAATGTGCTTCAACTACTTATAATGAATATCGTGGATGCTGAAGATCACTCTGACCTTATGTAAAAATGTTTGATAAACCTTAACCTACGATTATGGTATATTTTCTACTGATTTTTTTTTTTTGTTTGTTTGCTTCATTCTTTCTTTAAACTGAGATAAGATTTTTTTTTTTTTTAATTGAACAGAACGCAAGGAATAGATATTAGAGACTATCTGTAACAGACTGATCAGAAGAACCACAATAGATACAAAACCAAATAAAACACCAACGAACATTAAAACTCACAGAATACTATCTAAATCTTTCCATTGAGGAATAATTTATATATCAACTATGAATACTCTGATGGAAGGACAGAATTCCTTTCTGCTCTTGACTCATTGTGTGATTTTCTGCAGAACTCGCATTTTAATATAAGAGTAGTAAAATTTATTTTCCATAAAGCTGGTGTTTCCTCAGTAACATGTTCTTTCTCATCTTCCTTTTTGTGATATTGGTCAACTACACCATCTTTCTCAATTACGTTACTAAAAATGAGGAAAATGATGTCAGCAATAGCTTTAATCCATTTTACAACTTTTCTTGTCAGTTTTAGCCAAGAAAACTGTCACAAATATCCCAATAACGAAAACCTAAAATAGGTCCATAAACAAATATAGCTTTAATTTATTAGAATTGAAATTAAATGTTTAGATTTTATAATGGAATAAATAGTGCTGGTGAATTCTTAATTGCATGCAAATACATGTCCAATTATACACTGAAAGAGCAGCAGAGAATCAAAATCTTCAATATAAATCTAAGTGGATGCTTTTTATGAAATACTTAGATGATCACAGATTTTATCTTCATTTATTTTATTGTGTGGGAAAAATGGAACATATTTTTCTTTGTTTCCTGGGAAATGTTTCATTTTTTAGTCATTTAAATGTTCATCCTCTCTGATTAGAATAAAATCTCCTAAGGCCTGATTTCTGTGAAGATATACCAATGTGAACGTGGTGAAAATGAGAACAATACCATTTTTTTTAGCAACTGACTAACCAAGCAAAAGTTTATAAATAAACATAAAAGTAGAAAAGTTCAGAATAAGTTAACTCCACAAATGTGAATTTTTGAGAACCTCAAGGCACACATTATAATAAAAGAAAACACCTGCCACTGATGAGATAAGAAATCTTGCTGCTTAACTCTTCTTTGGTAAGAAGACACAAAAGTCATCAGTTTGTTAGGCTATTCCCTGCATATGATGGTAACTTGGCATAAGTACCTATAGTGAACTTTAAAAAGAAGACAGTGTACATTTATCTTTCTGTAAGCTCTTGCTAAAACTGTGGGTTCCCAAGAATTTTCTCATAACTCAAGAGAATGTTTTATATTTTTCCTTAGATTAGAAATTCCTTTTCTTTGTGAACAAGGGAGATATTAAATAAATGTATCTCGTGTAACGTTCCAAAGCAAAACAAAGATTAGTATGTATTTTTAATGCGTTCTGAATTATTTAAAATTATCTAAGAAAGTTACAACATGGCAACAGTACCACAGTCATTAGCAACCAATTCAATCAGAAAATTTCTATCTTCAAACAGGCTGATTTTTTTTCGTATGTCCTGAATAAATATTTCTGATTCATGAGTAAATTCACTTCTGTGATTAAGTAAAACAGAAAACTGTATATTTAGTAAGACGTTATAATTCCCAGTAATGTAAGTCTCAGTCATATTAAATACTGTATTTACTTATGTTTTAAATTCTCGAAAAAAGTCATTCATTTTGAACTTTTTGTTTGTATTTAATTAAATTTATAATTCCAGCATTTGATGGTGAATAAATTAGGGTCATTCAATACTGAAGTTCATTTATGCTGAAGAATTAAGGATGAAACTGTAAACCAGAAAAATGGTCTTGAAACTTAAACAGGGAGATCAGCAGAAACAACTGTCATTTGGGATAATGGAGAGAATGGGAGAAGGATCTTGCACTGAGAAACCCCAGACATAACCCCTTCCTGAGAATTTTCACTAGGATTTTATGATAGAACATTTAGACTGAATTTCAATTCAGAAACTGATTTATTTCTTGCTGTGGTAATACATGGTGGCACTGTGCTGAGGTGTCATAGCTTTTAGAGATGAAGATCTGTCCCAGCACTTTTACTGTAGCACCATTCCACTTCAGGAAATTTATACCACAAAATTGCACAAAATTTTGCAAAGCACGTGAAACTGAGCATTCCTCTCACTAAATCAGGCAGGAGTGAGAAAGTCACCAGAATTCTTTTTCTGAGTTGATATGGAACAAAGGCAGAAGAAAAGGTCTCGATTGTGATGAACCTGAAATATTTTGGGATAATCAAAATGAGAGTTTGTTTATCACATGCAATGTTAAATGTATCTTCTTTTCCTTTTGTACTTTTTAAAAAAACATTTGAAACTAAAGGCTGCTCTAAGGTAGTTATCACTGGACTGTGGAAACTGAAGTTCAAATGCAGCTCTTCCTATGTAACTGAATTACTAAAGAATTTTTATTTTACTGTAATATTGAGCAGAGCCTTAAAACTCCAGATAGGCAGTTCAGTCCCCAGAAAACCTGTTATATTGAATGAAAATTTTTTTGGTCTTTCAGAGGACCTCTGGAAAAGATGGCTACCTTGAAGTATGCTATGGAAGACAGGGCTTGGCTGCTCAGAGTAGAAATTGGGCTTGATAAGTGTAACAATGCAACAGAACCAAGATGCTCCAAGATAGGGCTGCCATGGCCCTGCTTATTATTTTTTTTTCTGTATTTGATCTCAACAAAGATTTTATCTGACTTTTAAAGATGGGGATGGTTCTGAGAATATTACGATTTCTGCTGCCTGTGGCAAGTAGGAGAATTGTATGGATTCTGGCAACCAGTTCAGGCTTCTGTCACCAAACATTTCAGCAGACAACTTTGAGCTGAACTTCAAGTAAATGACACTTGCCATGGGCTGAAGGTTCTAAGATAAGAAGGGATTTAGAGTGGATGACTGAAAACTAAATTACTCAGAAGATGCATGTTTTGATTAGAATCAGACTGTAGTCACTCTTAGAGTGGGACAGAGCCGCACTGGGAAGGTCTCTGAAGCTGTAAAGATGAAAAGGGTGACAGGGGATTGTGAGGATAAATAATTCTACAGGGCTGTGAAGGTTTGAACCTTTTTGGGAGTGACAATAAACCACAGGGGGCTGCCATCAAGAAGGACTGGACCAGCTGCCAGGAGCTACTGTCCCACCTAGGCACCCTCATCCACAATATTGCTGAGGCAGCGAGAACACACACTGGTCCCCTTGACCCTGTTTGCTGACAGAAGTGCAGTTGCTGCCATACAAGGTAACCATCACAGGTAGTCTTCTGTGTTTTTTTTTAAACATTTAAGCAATGAATAAGAAGTAGACATTTTTTTAACAATTTACTTCTAAACAAGTCTAAATTTACTATCATAAATCCAATGTTTGTCATCCTTCTCACCACAATTAGTTGAAGTCATTTAATTTCATTCAGATATTAATCTAAGGTGATAGAGAGGGAAGTAATGAGGATTATATGATATTATAAAAAGGTGAGTTACAAAGATTAAAGGTAGCCATTTGAAATGTGTGCAGGCCAGTATGTGTGTCAAATTTCAAAGGCATATTTCAAAGCCACAGTAAATGAAATAAGAGTTCCTAGATTTTAGTGCCAGTGATGATAGGTTTAGGGTTTCCATATATGTTCATGTGTAAGGCAGAAAGGGTTCCTTGACAATGACAGTCTGGAAAAATATCTTTTTTTTTGCACTTACCTGTCAGTGTGGATTGCAACTAGCTTCTAAGGGTAGAGTAGTCTGGAAATCTAGGAGTGACATGTTGACTGCAAAAGAGAAATTTTACACATTCATATATATATATGTAATCACACAGACAATAATGTTTTACCTACTTGGTAGGGTTCTCTCACTGGCTTCATTTCATTTACACTTAAAAACTGGAAAATATATTTAAAACATCCTGTATTTTTGCTATTTATCTGTTATGTTTAGCGCAGTGGAGAATTGTCCCACAGCAGAAGCTCATAGAAACACTGTTTGCTTAAATAAGAACAATACTGCAAACATCTAAGGCAACCCAACAGTATTTCATACTACTCCAGATCTATTATGTAGTTTATATATGCATAGTTTATGCACTGGAAACATGTACTGAATAATGACCTAATGAACACAACAGAGAATGGAAATGAAAGGAAAGAATGTGAGTTCAAAAAAGAAGGAAAACAGACACCAAAACAAAATAAATTAAGGAAGAAATTGGAAAAAACGAACAGATTAGTAGAATTTTAAAGTGAGAAGCAAAATCTGTTTCCATTAAGGAAATCACTCTTTGTACTTTTGTGGTGTATGGATGTTCAAACAAGATTTCCTAACAGAATGTTAGTAAGATTCTCTGTTCCATTGTTGATATAAACAAAGAAGCACGAAGTTACTTTTCTGACCATGAAAATATACATTTAAAAGATAGTACAAGCAGTTGGTTTGTGAAATCTAGTTACATTATTTCTTTCCATCATCTGTACTTCTAGCCTTTTCTCTGGAACCATTTCAAAGATGCCTTTAACTTTTCTACCTTTTCTACCTTTTTTTTTTTTTTTTTTCCTTAAAAAAATCCTGAGGCAATGGGAAAAAAAAATAAAAAAAAAATAAATTCAAATTTAAAATTTTATCACTGTTAAGTCTTCATCAGTGGGTTTTTTTCCCTCACTTCCTCTGAATAGAAGAATATGTGCACTCGTGTTGCTACTAGACATAAACACTGCTGAACTGTTTCTGGAAACACAGCCTGCACTGAGTTAAACATGCAGAATTCCCCCTTTGGAATTTATAGAATTTCAGCCTCTATTCTCCAGTCTACTACAGTGTTATTCAGAAGTAGCCTTTTGAATTATTACTAACTATTTCTAAATTTGAATCCGATTCCCTATGAGTCAGATTGACTATTTCCACGTTATTGACTGGGATTTAATTCAAAAGCATAAAATTTTCTGTTCAACATAGAATCTCAGGTTCTCATTACATTTTCTTTCTGATATCAAGGCTTTTCGTACTTCCACAGGAAATACAGCAGTTTCTTCTACTAAAGCTGCTCCAGCAAGAATTGCCTTTGACATATCATCTTAAGGTATATATTATAAATGGTAGAAATGGTAAACAAAGCCACAAGAATGCTGCTTGATAGCATAAATATGCATTAATCCATAGAAGCTTTACTATGGAACTTTCTACTAATTCAATTTGTGAATATAATATTGAATATTAAAATGAGGTAAAGCATTGTTCTGGTGTATGCTATATCTTTTTCCATTCAAAAAGCTCCCAAATATTCAAGTGAAACCAAATCAAACTGTCACTCTGTAACATATAGCTGAATCTTATCCATAATGAAATGAACTGTGGCAAATATATTAAATAAAAGGCATTCATTTCTCTATTGTCAGCATTGAAATTAACTTGGGGGAAGTGAGAAATAGTATTTATAGGCAGCTGTAGTAGAGCTTTTGCTTTTCATTTGCATATTAAAACTTGCATTCCAGCAAAGCAAGTGACTTTGATAAATTGCCTTACACATAATTATTGAATATTCTTATGAGTCTTCAAAGAATTCAGATAACTTTTAATATCGATCTGAAATTTCACAGAGGTAATTTTTATGGCCTTTAAGTTTTTAAAGTGTTTTTATTTTCTTAGTGAGAATTCGTGGTGAACATTGTCATGTTTTTGCAATTAAAAGGTTTTTGAAATTAAAATGTAATCTTTTTTGAAAAAAGTCTGTTTTTTTTTTTGTTGTTGTTGTTTTGTTTTGTTTTTTGGCTATTGACTGATACCTCTTTAAAATTTCAGTACTGGATTTATTACCTTGTATATAACCTGACAGGAAGCTTGTGTTTAATGTGTAGTATCCTTGGGATTAGCTATGCACAGCTTCATTTCATGGAAGTATTTCTGGTATCACCATGTGAGCTTTGTTCCATATTCTACTGTTTCTGAACATTAAAACAGCAAAATTGGTCTATCTTCCTGACATTTTCCTCTAGGTGATGAAAATTAAAAAAAAATAGCAGCACTTGGAGGATCCCAAATTATATTTAGCTCCATAACCTGTCTCCATTTGCTCACATGCTGCATTTCCTAGCTTCAGAGTCCTGAGCTCTGGACACTTTGTGTTGCACTTTCCTTGATGGTCCCAAGCTGTCAACCTGAAACTGACAGTTAAAAGATTTTCCCTCATTCACATTTGCTGTCCCACTCCTGGTTTTATAAAACAAGATGTCATATGTCTGCTTTCACATGACTTATATGAACTTTTTATCATATTTTCTGTCATTCTCTCTTTTCCAGCAACAAATTCCTAGTCAAAATAGCTAGAGAAGTTGTTCACCATCTTTGTTAATCTCTTGTCATTTCTGTTGTAGAAGCTCTAATAGTGAGAGCAGAACCACAGAACCTCAAAGTGAGGGCACCACAGCTTTATATGACCCAATTAGATCTTCATTTGTTCCCTATTCCTCCAAATCTTTGCAATTTCTAGTGTTTATTCTCCTTTCTAGAACCTTTCTGAGAGTGAGTACAGTACAAAATCACCACATATTCTTAATTATTAACTTTCCTTTTCCTAACACCCTTTAGAGAGTCAGTGGTATCAGAATAGATCACAACTTGCTCTGGTGTGCAAAAACAAGTGTTTGTTCTGTTGTTTTTGCATTCATTGACTTCAGAGGTGAAAAAGAAAAGTACATGAAAATACCTAACTCTTATGAATAACATACTTGCAAAAACTGCATCTGCTCTTTCTCAACTATGAGAATCCTTCAAATCCTCTCACAAAGTTCAGCCAAAATTCTTCCCCAGAAAGCAGAAATTCCTCTTTCACCTGTCATCTCTGCATGATGGAAACACACAAGAGTTGTGACCATTCTACTATAGTTGACAATCCTCAATGCTTTATTTTGGTATTCTTTCCAGTAGAATGACAGCATCTCAATGCTGCATCTACATCCCAAATCTGATGTTGTAAAGAAATATTTACTCAGTTAGGATTTAAAACCACTGGCTTATGTCATACTTAAGGACACTTTACCATTCTATGTCTAATACAGGGAAGGGGGAAAATGTAATGATTAATGTATTCACTGAATATTCTGAAATGATGATATTCCGAATAGAGGTGAAAAAAATAGTAATTATACACAGGACTGAAGAGCTTTAACTGGGAACCGTGCCTATATGAAAGAGTTTTTTAAGCCTTATTACAAATCTAAATTTTGAAAAATATCAAAAAAACACAATCAGATTAGTATCAGTGAAGATGAACAGCTCTTTATTTAGAAATTGTAATCACAGGCAGTTTTTCCACCACAGTACTCTCTGTGTTGAATATGAGCACCATCTGTCTCCAGAGGGAAAGTTCAAGCATCACATCTATTCAGATCTTGTTGCCCCTACTCAATTTTCCAAGAAGAATGCTCATAAGACAAAGTTGTCATAGGATATGTATTCTGAATGACTACCAATGGGAAATATGTGGTCTTGTTCAGAGGAGTTTCCCATGCGAAGAATTTAATCACTAGTTTATTTTAAATGTCCTAGAAATTATGGTCTTTCATGTAAATGATAATGAATGTATTCATCATATGAATGAAAACTGAATATTCTTTCTAAAAAATGACAGGATTCAACATCAGGTACTGTCCTCATCTGATATAATCAAGCACTACTCCCATGAAGAGGCTATATTAATGATTTTTTGTACTAGCTGTGACACCAAAGGGCAAAGCTTTGTAATTCCATAGAATGATTTTTCTTAAACAAAATGAGACCATATTCAGAATCATCGCTCATATATGAGGAGCACAATAGTGGAAGGAAAGGAGAAGGGTGGCTGACTTCCTTCTCTTTCATGGTTTCTTGGGGTAGGGGACATAACTGCTACCAAGCCTGTGTTTCTGGGACAATCACGAAACCCACGCTGAGGAAAGCAGAGTGATGGACCAGAGTGATAGCCCCTCCCCACAACTGTGGCAATGCAATGTTTTGTAACACAGAAGATAACAGTTAGTGTATCAGCACTGCCTCAAGGAAGGGACGCAATTTGCTCAAGGTAATGATTTCTCTCAATGTCTTTGGGAGCCTTCTCATTGTTATCTTCATGATCAGAACCAAACTACAAACTTAAACTCATTTTTTTCATCAAACATTATAAATAATGTTTCCTCTTTAAGAGCTATAATACATGATACCTATTAATTTCTTACTTTGAATATATGTAATTCTCGCTTGCATCCTTTATGCTGACTTCTTTGTAGTCAGTACTTCTTATGCAACATACAGGCTTATGACAATCAAAAGTACTTTTACACACAGAAGTTAGACTTAATGAAATGTAAATCAAAACCACAAAGATAAAGTGCAATTCAAATTCTCTTCAGATTTTCTACAGAAATAAAGAGAGTGGAAGCACAGTGATATCTAGGCTTATTACTGTTATTTCTCTGTAACTCCTTACTGTTGTAAGGAAAGTATGTGCCAGGGTGGTACACACAAGTCAATATTCAGTGTCTGCAGTTAGAGCACAAAATTAAAACAAAGAAAAAATCTAGTAGTTTATTATTAGAGAGAAAATGCAAAGAGTTTTTCAGCTCTCCTTTAGGATAAGAGAGATGCCTATCCAAGCAGGGAAAAAGGAGTAATGAATAAGAAGTAAGAAAAGATTATATTTGGTGATTGTGACAACAAAAATAACTTTTTTTCTTATTTTCTTGGAGAGTTCCTTTGAATTCCTTAATAGTCTGACACATATAAGCCACATATAAGTATTATCTGTAGACAATTCCTTATGGAAACAAGAAGTAAGGAATATAGCCTAATCAGAAAAAAAAAAAGAAAATAATAATTGTTGGGATGTTTATATTGTTGCAAAATAGATTTCATACAGCAGCTATGCAATGACTATCCAACATTTTGCCTTTTCTGGGCTGCATTGAGTGAAAAAGAAGAACTGCCCTGAGCTGCATATAAAATAGATTGCATTGTTAATGTATATAAGCAACAAAATCTTGTTTATTTATTTATTCAAAAACATCTTAAAAGAGAGCAACAGACGTAAAACTGGTGGGATATTTGACCTTGTTTTTTGAAACTAAATGCATCAGTCTGGTTCGATGACGGTGGTTGCAGTTCTTAGTGAATTTTAAAGGTGTTCATCTGAGATTTTTGATGCAACTTCTTGCACTTCATCTTTGAAAATAATTCACAAATAAATGTACTGTGATAACAAGGTGTAAATTGAGGGACATCTTTCTCTGCTAAGACAGGGCTTGTAAAATTCTAGCTGAGAAATGTGATCAAATTTTTGAGTTGTCTGTCTGACTGCAACTCTATAAATTTAGTCTGAAAATCTGCAGGTGTTTGTGCTAACTGAAAATGAAATCACAGGAAACTGATTATTTTTTAGTAATCTCGAAAACTATTCTTAAATTCCTTCATCCAAACAAAGCAAGGCTGCATATTTTTTAATGTTCACAGGATTGTGTTTAGCCAATAATTCAAAATGCAAAAGAATTATTTAACCATAACTTGAATTAGCACTGCACTGTGCACTCCCCTTGTCACGGTTTCAGCCCAGAGAGTGCCGATCACACATCAGTGTTTGGTTGTTGCTGAGTGATGGGTGTGCCCCTAGGGTCAGGCCAGGCTGCCTTGTGGGGAACAGCCTCTGCAATGATGATGTGTGGCAAAGGGCAGCTGCAATATGATCTGTGCTGGTTCACATCTGAGCTGTGGGTGGTGAGAAGGACGTGCCTGAGCTAGGCCACAGGTGAAGATCCCACCTTGCTTACCTATCAGAAAATCAGATATCTTATTGTATGGCTTTTCTCCAATATTTTTGCTGATTAGATATTTATATGTAGGTCTTGGAGGAATTTCTGATATTTTGACTTTTATATATATATGTGTGTGTGTGTGTGTGTGTGTGTGTGTAATGAAAACTGGGATTCCATGGTTTCTTGTAGGCCCCACTTCTTCTCTGGGCTGTGATATAGCTGGAAGCCAGTTCCCAAGATTAACTACGTATTTTTCAAGACTGATGATTTTGTTGATGGAACGTGATACTTGAAAGTACAATTGCATTGCATTCAATAAATAATCCAACAAAAGCAGCTTTTGATGAGCAATATGTCGTCCCCC
>VXAB01002163.1:58683-83245 GCA_013399175.1 Odontophorus gujanensis
TTTTTTTTTCTGTTGTTTCTTTGTTCCTCCCTACTGGATTTTTTGTGAAATCATGCCTGAAAACTATAAATGTAATACACTTATCCATCATGCAATTTTAAATAGAGTTATAGTATCTAACAGCCTTGAGAACTTCAAGTACGTCTGTGAGATAAGCAGTGAGAGAGACCTATCTCACCTTTCTTTCTATGACTGTTACTTCTTGTTAAGGTATGTAACTTAAAAACAAAACAAAACAATCAAACAAACAAACAAAAAAAGTCATCTGGTGTTACTTTTGAAAATTTGTTTCTGATATTCATAATTCGTATATCTAGTGTTAGTTTACCATTTCATTCTACAGCATGTGAACAGAGTTTTGTTTTTTTTTCTGAAAATGGTTTAAAAACTTTTTTCTTGAAGTAACCAAACCAATCTTGTCCATCACAGTGTGTTTTACCTGTCACAGAGGGAGAATTTAATTGCTTCAATTAAAGCTGGAAATCAAACACAGATCTGACCATATAAGGGAAACAACACCAGTATTTCCAAACCTGACTAAGTGTGAAGGTCACAACCTACATATTAATATATTCTTCCATATGTCCTTCTGTTGTAAACAAAGAATATTAAATGCCATTATTCATCTTCTTCTAATGAACATATATTACTCTGGAGTCTAATGAACAGATAAAACATCTTTGTTCATCAAATATTTATTAAAGTAATATTTTCTATGCTTACCAATTAGAAGGGTGTTTTATTACAAATTTAGAGCATGCCAATCCTTGGAGACTAGGTGCTTGAGAATGCCAAGAAACAAAGCATTATCTTCAGCTCATTATCTTCACAGAGATATTTTCAATAAACAAATATCAGCACAAAATAATAAAAACAATATTAGGCCAGGGAAATAACCAATAGGTTTACTTACTTCTTTTTCAGTCACTGGTTTCACAATAACCAGTTACCTTAGTAATCTCTGAATGTGTGAAAAAGTAGCCTGTGTCAGTACTATTTCCAAAGATTTTGCTCATGCTGTTGTACCATTACAGCCGTCATCCAAATAAATGTAATACCATGCAACTGTGTGGCTCAGTAAATATATACAAATACATTTGCACCTCTAAACAATACATAATGTCATAAAAGCATGTGATATGAACTCTATGTGGCATATGTGAAAAATGTTCATATGCATACTTAGCTTGTGTAGCCCTTTCTGATGACTGTTTGTAGCCAACAGCAGTTAAATGTTGTAGAGGAACAAGGTTTCTCATCTCTACAGAAAGCTGAAGTACTGGTGATAGACATTTTCTGGTTGCACATGTATGTTAAAACCAAGGAAATGCAATGAATATTCTTTATGGATGGTCTTACCTTTTCAAATCTTGTCAGGTTCCATGTTTTGTTTTGTTTTGTTTTGTTTTGAAATGCCAGTAACATGCATAGATTTCAGCAAACAAATATTTTTGTGGTGTTTTTGTTAGTTTTAGTGGAAATAACTGTCATACAAATCACAATTAGATTTTTCCTACTTTTTCTTTAAAACTTTCAGACTACAATTAATTCAGAGCATAAAATATTTCACGTGTGGAATAAATACTTTTCTTGGGAAGGAAAGAGCTAAAAGTGAATGAGAAACAAGCCTTTACAGATAGATTACCTTTATCAAATGTCTGAACAATATATTTTGCTAAACAGCTGTTTACACTATTTATTTTTCTTTATGGCAACATATGCTGGAAAATAAATTTCCATAAAAAACACTTATCTGAAATACCCCAAAATGTCAACCTTAAAAATCTGTTAAAATGGACTTTTGCTTTTTTTTTGGTTCTTTCTTGCATCAAGCTGGCAAGGGGAAACAAGAATTTACTGCATAACTTATATAAGGGAAAAAGAAATTTTTTTCTCCAATGCAGAACACTGGTGCCCTCTGCTGTCTGTTTGCTGAGTATCATGGGCTTGCTTACTTTACGAAACCTGCAAAATTGCTTTCAAATTGCTATTATGGTGTCACAATTATGCTTAGAAATTGCAGTACAAATATAAAAATAATTGTTTTTTTAATTTTTTTTTATTTTTTCCAGCTTTTACTGACTCCATCAAAGGATAAATGTTCCAGACAAAGACCTTTGTAATTTAAATGCCCTCTCCAACCAGTTTTCAAGCATGGCGTGCAAAGTTAATGCATAGCAAATATCTAAATACACAATCCTTAATTTTTCTGACTGTTCTAAGATATCTTTGCAGTCATAATCATGTAGTTGGTGGTATGTGGGTTTGAAACCATTGTAAGAATAGGTAGTATTTAAAACATACTCAATCCAAGGTCCCAATAATTCAGTGAAAGTATTCCCAATGACATTAATATATTTGAGGTGCTTCAAAAGCCAATACTGCCATATGCTGTAACCTCCAAGGAATCTGTCTGCCTGTCAGCTCACATAGCTAAGGGTAAAACACCCCTCAAATTTCAGGGCAGCCCTGCTGTTGACTGATTCCTTGGGAGGACTGGTTTAAAGTAAAAGGTAAGATGTAGCTGGCTATGAGTGAAAGGTTTTATACATAAGAATTGAACATGAGGGGAATTGTAAGTAAACCACCGCATATGCTTCAAAACGCAGAAACAGAGTGTAGACCACAGCTCTTCCTTCCATGACAGCTTTTCTCAGAAAACAAGAGATTATTATAGAGTTTATATATGAGTTTATATATGGTGTTCAGACACAATGATGATGAATGTGACAATGGCTGCATATGCAGCTCCTGTCCCTGGTAGCTGTTGCAATTGTTATCCAAGCAGTGTGCTATATTTTCCTTGTCCTAGTACCAACTGAGTTTTTTAAAGACTTGAAAGTGCAGCTAATCTTATTCTTGATGGAAATAATGTGAAAGTTTGGGAATTAACAAAGTGGTCTGAGACCAGGACTGTAGGTCTGAATTTTAGCCCAGGTGCAAAACCTGTGGAGACTTTTCAAGAATGGAGGAGATCAGCAGGGGAGAGTGTTCCTATTTAAAATGCAATATTGTATTATTAAAATAAGAGGTTTTATTAGTTACTGTTCAGATGTTGGAGCTGTCCTGTCCTTTGTTCTGTATTTTCATACATTATTGTTGTAACCATTAAGTTTATTCAAGACCCACCCTTTATCACCTCATCTCTGCAGGCTTCCTGCTTAATACAGACATATGCAGTATGTCTTGATATATGAATATACAAAGATTTTGAAATCAAAATGTGTGGTATGAGAGGTAAGCTAGGAAAAACTCATTTGAATTCCCTAACATAACAAAACAGCTGCGCATCTGCCTCCTGGAAGTACACTGCGGCACACTCAATACATTGTTAAACAGATGCTTATGGATAGGTAAAAGTTGTTTTTTGTGGTAACATTTCTACCTTTGGTGCCTCTGAAAATTGTAATTGATCACTCTCAAAATAGCTAAAGCTGTCTAGGTATTCAAACAAACAAGAAATGACATTTTAGATAGTCCAGCCAAGAATAATCCATTTAATTTTCCTAGCATTCTCCTGTTTTGCGAGGTCTTAAATCACCCCATCTTTTCACAGATGTGTTACCCTGCTCTGTTTAGGTATTTCAGATAGACCAGTGCCAGTAATGTCCTGAACTTTGTTTCCTTATGATGGAGGGGCACTGGGGAGAATCCTCACTGGTAGGTTCCCTTGTGTCAATTTAGGAAGACTTCTGTGAAGCTCTGGTCTCCCCAGTGGGAAAAGTCCCAGACAAAGCATTTCAGAGAACAGAGAACACAGTTCTCCTCTGGTGGAAGCTAAGAAAAGTAGGGTTTTACTCATAGCACGACAGAGTAATTATTTGTTATTGATAGGTCAGTATGAATGGTAGATTTCCTTTTAAAGGAGGGTTCGAGGGCAACACAATTCAGTGCAATGGGATTTGTCCGCAAACTCAATAGGATCTTTTCATATTTAGTGAATTTGTGAACAATGTAGCCATATAACCCTGCAAGAAATATTTATTGCTCCTTTGTTAGTGTACAGTCACTCTTTGTCACACACACACACACACACATATAAAAACTACCCAGTATATTGTTCAATATTGTGTAATAAAAGAAGTAAGGCCATTCACTCAATAAATCTCTGCCCAACTTTACCTGCATCATTTTACAAATATTTTTCACAAAACAATCCTTTCCCTAAATATACCTTCCAGGTCTGTATATATAGTTCTCATTTATTATTCTCTTAAACTCTTATTGAGTGTTAGGTCAGGTGAACTGAAATATTTTGCTTTTTCAGAGTGAAATATGTTGCTTTGCACTATTCTTATTCTCTAGGGGTACTGTTGTTGGACTTGGGGGTTTGATTGGCGGAATTATTGACTCCTTTATCAGCATGGGATAAAATCTGTAGTTAAGCTTTCTGTAATGATCTCATGTTTTTCTCATTGCTCAAATGGCTAGAATACATCAGGAAATCCATGATGCAAGCAAAGGAGGAATGTGAAGAATCAGAATTAGAAATCTCATTATGTGTCTTTATAGCTCAGGGGTATAGCATACAGTTTGTCATTTCTTTCAGAGAACAAAAGTCAAGATACAATATTTCAGCATTTCTGTATATAAATTAAGCACTAAAAATGTTGTAAAGGATCTTTTTGTTTGTTTTTGTTGTTTTTTTTTTTTACAAATATAACATAAGACAATTTCAATCCATTTGATCTGTAATATGGAAGAAAATCAATAAATTTTGGATCATTATAAACAGAGAAACATTATTCACTTTTCTTCTGCAAGCCTGGTTATGTTCTTCTCCCTAAGCTCATTAAACTGATGAAAAAAATAACCTATCCAAGGGAAAAAAAAAAAAAAAGAATATATTTTTTCTGCTCACATAGGGATCAGACAATAACTAGAATCTGTGTAAGACTGCGATTGAGTCTTAGGGGTGAAATGGTCTCTGTTAGTGTCAGTTAGATCACCTCAGTTGAACTGTGAAACCTCATGGTTGGGGATGAGAAGAAGTTATTCTGCAAGGAAACAATGGATAAGAAGGAAGGTAAATTTCAAACTTTTCATTTGAGTCTGCCATACCCTACTCTTTCAGATCTTCTCTGTTAAAAGCAACCACAACAACATTTCCATTCTTTATTGATTAAAAGCCTTTTGATCTATTTTGCTGTTTTCACATAAAAGAAAATATCCAATTCCCAACAGCAAGAAAACCACCACATCCTTCACTTTATTGCATAGATATAAATTTACATTAAATAATAAATTTCAAAAAACACATTTAGCACTAGAGATTTTTGGAAAATGGACACTGAAGTCTTGTGGATGCTTCCTCAATTGACGCAGTGATTACAATTATCAGAAATTGCATTCAGACAAGTAGAATTATATTCACAGTTTACAGAGTCATTTCATAAACTGAATTTAAAGGAATTTCCATGATTTGATTCATTTTGTTATTAATTTTTCAAAAACTGTTGACACAACCCTTAAAAGTCTTTCATTCTACACACAGATCATTTGAAATCTTTCTTATTCTTTTCTTATTCTTTTCTGTTCTTCCCTATGAAGAAAGGCTAAGTGAATTGGGTCTCTTTAGCCTTGAGAAAGGAAGACTGAGAGGGGACCTGATCCAGGTTCATAAATATCTGAGGTGTGGGGGACAAAGTGGTGAGGCCAGACTCTTTTCAGCAGTGTGTGGAGACAGAACAAGGGGGAACGGACAGAAACTGCAGCACAGGAGATTCCACATGAATGTGCTCAAGAACTTCTTTACGGTGAGGGTGACGGAGCACTGGCACAGGCTGCCCAGGGGGGTTGTGGAATCTCCTTCTCTGGAGATATTCAAGACCCACCTGGACGCCTACCTGTGCGACCTGGTGTAGGGAACCTGCTTTGGCAGGGGGGTTGTACTTGATGATCTCTTGAGGTCCCTTCCAACCCCTATGATTCTATGATTCTATGATTCTATGATTCTATGATTATCAATAGAGGAATGTGAATGCTGGATATCTGTTTTATTCTCAAATAGCTAATTTTCTTAGAGGAATACAGCTTTTAATACAAAGCACTTCTAATCTAAAGAATTTTCATAATCTTCTTCAGTATCCTAAAAATTTTAAAATAGTAAATAACTCCAAAAGATTATGTCATGTAGAAAGATTGCTATAAGGTTTGCTTAAGTGGAAGGCTTTGTTTGCTCATTGCTGAACATATCTAATATTGTATAATCAGCTTTCCATGTGTTTAGCAGCTGAGTTCTACATTGCACTCACTGATACGAAAGTGCAGCTCACCTTTTCAGAAACCGGTTCATTTTCAATCAATCCCCATTCTTTCTGTCAAATGATTTTTTCCGTAAGTGGAGTGCCGTATGTCAATAAAAAGTCCTTTTTCCTGAAATATACCAAGATCATGATGATTAAGAATTTATGGAAAATCTGAAATCTTCTATAGTAGGAAAATAAGTAGAAGATAAACGAAATGTTAGTATTGAATCTGATTAATAATAGTTGGTGGTTTTGCTTTCTTTATTTTAGTAATTTAAAAAACAGCTAATTCCTTTCAAAATACACAGTCTAAGGAAGGTATACCACACAGGGTACAATTACTTACGTGCTCTTTCAGAAACAATTGTTCGATTGGCCTTCTTACCACAAGATAGATACTAAGAAACTACTAAAAGCATTTGATGAGGAAAAACAGCCTGTTGAAGCACTTTCAAGGCAGAGGTTCCTGTGAAGTTTAGGTTGTAGCTTATATGAATTGGTGCAATGGCAAGTATCACAGTCTGAAATCTCTGTAGGCCTGGCTCTATAGGTTTCATTACATTTGAGTATGGCTGAGTGCTTCAAAAAAGACAAATTGTGTTTGCAATGCAATACAGTGTGCAAACTGCTATAGAGTGTGGTGGTAAAATCCCTGGCTTCATTGCTCACAAGTGTTCTCTTGGCAGTAAAGCTATTTCCAGCACTCCTGCTGTGAAATGTACTGCTATTAAATCTTTCACATGAAAATCAAAGGAAAACAAAGCAAATAGCCATTATTTTTCTTTGATAGTATTAAAGTTTTGAGTTGGTTATGGCTTGTCCTTCTTCCTAGCTATCACTCAAAATGTAGTTATATAAACTTCCTAATTTTCAAAACAAATTAAAGCACTTAGCTGCCTGCTCTCTTAGTCCTCCTGAATGACTAACAACCACTCAGCCAGTGTGTGTGCCCTTGTCTCTCCTCTAATGAAACAGTGATAATACTTCTTTCCCACACAGAGCTGTTCTGTTATGTTTATGCAATTGGAAAACGAAATCAGAGGTGCTTACTTATTATAGACTTTTCAGGTCATCCTTATCTTTTTTTTCTATTTCTTCTGAGATCCAATTCAGATGTTCGAATCCAGTGAGGAGTGTGACACTATGGGACATGGGAAGAATAATACTTTTGGCAGTTACCATACCCAGGCCAATTAAAGTTTTTACACCGTAAAACTAGCTTTCATTTCAGAACATTAAAAAAAAAAAAGGAGAGAGAAATTATATAAACATTTCTACTATTATTTAACTATTATTCTTCTGTTGTGAGAAAAGTATAAACAGCAATCTAATTTTTGTAGTAGTCAGAAAGTGAGCAACAAATAAATATGTTTACACAGTAATACAAACACTGAAGGGGAATAAGGAAGCTTTGAGAATATTCCTACAATTTACTGAAAAATCATGAAGTATGTAAGGGGCATAAAACAATGATCTGATCATCCAGGAGAATGGGAGTTTTGAAGTGAAAAGAATATAAAAATCCACTCAAACAGCATGATCAGAGACCTGATTTTATTTACAAATCACGATTTGTAAGCTCAGCATGAAATCTTGGGATACAAATCAGTTTGGAGGAATGTGATTTGACACCCTACAGCTGAGCTGATGATGTAAGTGATGAACACGTTCTCTATTGCATTGCAAACACAATTTGTCTTTTTTGAAGCACTCAGCCATACTCAAATGTAATGAAACCTATAGGGCCAGGCCTATAGAGATTTCAGAGTGTGGTACTTGCCATTACACCAATTCATGTAAGCTACAACCTAAACTTCAGAAGAACCTCTGCCTTGGAGGTTCTTCAGCAGACCATTTTTCCCCATCAAATGCTTTTAGTAGTTTCTTAGTATCTATCTTGTGGTAAGAAGGCCAATCGAACAATTGTTTCTGAAAGAGCACGTAAGTAATTGTACCCTGTGTGGTATACCTTCCTTGGATTGTGTATTTTGAATGGAATTAGCTGTTAATTTTCTGAAATTAAGCAAGCAAAATCTCCAGTAAATGTTCCCTCTTTTTCTCCTGTATCTAATTCTTATGAAAAAGATATTATAGGTACATTGCTTTAGTGCACAGAAAACCATATATCCTTTCTAGTATGATTGTTTTTTTATCTTTTGTTGCAACCACAGCTAACATTAAACAAAAGAAAATTGCCAGCATGCATCATAGCTTACCCCAGTTCATCCCATAATCACCTCCAAGCAAGCGACTGAACATTTAATCCTAATAAACTGTGGTGGTAAAATCTCTGGCTTCATTGCTCACAAGTGTTCTCTTGGCAGTAAAGCTATTTCCAGCACTCCTGCTGTGAAATGTACTGCTATTAAATCTTTCACATGAAAATCAAAGGAAAACAAAGCAAATAGCCATTATTTTTCTTTGATAGTATTAAAGTTTTGAGTTGGTTATGGCTTGTCCTTCTTCCTAGCTATCACTCAAAATGTAGTTATATAAACTTCCTAATTTTCAAAACAAATTAAAGCACTTAGCTGCCTGCTCTCTTAGTCCTCCTGAATGACTAACAACCACTCAGCCAGTGTGTGTGCCCTTGTCTCTCCTCTAATGAAACAGTGATAATACTTCTTTCCCACACAGAGTTGTTCCATTATGTTTATGCAATTGGAAAACGAAATCAGAGGTGCTTACTTATTATAGACTTTTCAGGTTATCATTATCTATTTTTCTATTTCTTCTGAGATCCAATTCAGATGTTCGAATCCAGTGAGGAGTGTGACACTATGGGACATGGGAAAAATAATACTTTTGGTAGGTGCAGTGTCCAACAGAGCCTTGTATACCATGACAAATAGTCTCCACTCAGAAACTGTTGCACATCAAGTACTGCTGACTGGGGAACGTTGATTTTGGGTGGAAGATATTCTAAATGTGTTCTAGATTGGATATTTGAAAAAGATCTCTGAGCTTCTCCTCAAACTTCCTGTGCTCCAGCCAACTTTCACTTCCACTGGAGAAACTCCTTTAAAATTGTTCCATTCCAGAGGAAGTGACAGTCTTAACCTAGTGGTATCATATACAAGCAAGAAAAATGGTCTGCATTCATAGAAAGAAATTAATACTAAGAGACTAAAACTGAATGCAGCACTCCTGACACAGTTCTACAAGTTCATAAAACAAAAACAAAGCAAAACAAAACAAACAAAAAAAAAACCAAATCTGAATAGCTTCCCTCTATTTACTGGCTAAAATCTTTTTGGTACCGTCCCAGATAAGTTTGATTTTCATTGCTTTAAGGACACGCTTCTGACTTGTTGTCCTACAGGTCTTTTCTACAAATCATCTTCCTAATCATTTGCCCTCAGCCTGTACTATTACCAGGAACTAGCCCATTCCAAATGTAGGATTTCATCCTCTGCTGAACTTCAGAAGACTCCTGACAACCCATTTCCCCAGCCAATAATGTCTCTCTGCTTTATGGCATACTTACTACTGCTCCCAGTTTGATGTGATCCACAGGCCAGTGAAAAATGTCATGAAGTTACATAAGGAGAGGTTCAGGTTGGGTACTAGTAATGGTTCCTCACCAAGTAGGTGGACAGGCCCTGGAGCAGACTTCCCAGGGCTGTTGCCACTGCATGATGCTTGCTGAAATTCAAGTGCGTTTAGCCAACAGTCTTAGAAATAATGCTTGACCTTTTATGTACCTTTTATGTGTAGAACCAGGAGTAGGCTTTCATAGTGTTCGTGCATCCCTTCCAGCTTGGGATATTCAGTGATTCTCTGTTCTACCATTCAGGTCAACAGCAAAGATGCTGATGAACTAACAAGCTAGTAGTTGGACTCTGTGCATCCAAGACTGATGATGTAGTCAGTTAACCCCTATCTTATCATCCAGTCCTCCAGTCCATACCTCATCATTTTGTCTAGAATGTATGAGAAGAGGGGAGGAAAGAATAAAACCACTGGGAACCAAGAGCAGATTCTCTGTCACGGTCTGCATGATGGGTGCAGGTAAGCAAATCCTGTCATTTAAAAGCAACATTTCAAAACATCAGAAATAAATCTGAAATTTGGCATAAGACTGGAAAGGGAAAGCATAAAAGAACAAAAGACTTTGAAGGTTCTGTTATTTTCTGGTTCATTTGGGGAGAAAATTCTGCAAGTATTTCATTTGCTTTTCCATTATTTCTGCATCTGTAATATGATGCAGTCTCAGAAATCTGTGCAAAAATGTCCACTGATCCTGATGTGTTATTAATCAGGAAAGCATAAATCCAAGGCATGCAGAATTCAATGAAAAAGTTAACCTTAAACCAGAACACCTTCAGAAAAGAAAACTTTGGGTCCTACTATGTTTTGGATTAATAGTTACAAGTGGTCCATTTTTATCCAACACACTCCACTCATTGCTGAAAAGATGAAAAGATGCTTGGATTCAAATATTTTATGACATCTCCTGAAGGACAGGAAGAGAAAAAACATTGAAATTTATAGGTTTTTTTTCAAACTTTCAGTTTTAGTTACTTTACTTCTCAGGCTTCCCATGTTTTGAAGTCAGTATCAGCTTAAGCACTTATCAAAACTTATCCTGAACATTCGAAAAAAGAAGATAAGGTGGTCTAGAGTTTGGCACTTCAGAAACTATGCAACTGTTTTATATAATCTGACAATTTTCCAGCTCAAGCTTTCTGCTAGATATGGATATAACATGTTCTTCAGAAGAATATCTCTTACCAAAAAAGAAAAATTTGCCATAAATAGTTAATTTCTGCTGAGTGATTTAACTCTGATACTCCTCTCAGCTGCCTCACTGTAAGTCAGAAACAAGTCTCCTGAAATTCCTGTCTTTTAGCAGCAAGAGGAGAATGAGGCCCATACAGTAACTAGATAGATTCTGAAAACACAAAATCAATTGCTGAAGTTAAAACAAAATAAAACAAGAAATCCACAACAATAAGTACAACGCTGGAAGTTTGGCTGTAGTAAAATTGGGTCCTGGCCATATCAGATGAGATGATTCACATAATTGGTGAATATGTTTTGGTTCTTTCTTTTACAGCAATATTTGCAGAACAAAGACCATTATTCATTCTGGCAAAAATGCACCTTACATAGATTTTACTTCCAGAATTGACCCTGATGTAATTGGAAAATGAAAAATCTGGGAGGATATGCATGGACAAGGTAGAGTGAAAGATAATCACTGTTTGAGATTAATAAGGCCTGGGATACATTGGTTACAAAGTTATCCATGAGTTTTAGTGATGGGCTATGTGAGAGGTGAGCATACCTCTTTGCAGGGCTCCAATCAATGGGTTTAAATTTCACTCTTTAACATACAGTAACCTGCCCAGTTCTGCAGCCTTTCCTTGACAAGAGCAGCTGAACAAATACATAGTAAGAAATAATTCAGCAGTGTTATTGCAAATAAATTCCATGAACTTATTTTGCTGACAATCATGACTGCTCTTACTCACTTCTTTGGTGTAATTTTTCTCAAAGATCTTTGTTAGGAGTAATTATTATTACTCATTAAGTACACTGAAGAGTTCTCATAAGTTCAAAATAATCAACAATTTTATTCGAAAATGTCTCCTCACTAAAGGACTGTTTGCAACAGAGGAACAAGAAGATTCTGAGGATTTGTTTGTTAGTTGTGGCATTTCATCCCCATTTTGCTTCAACCCTCTCCAGGGTGACAAAGAAGTGAGCAGAACTGAACAGTCTGTAGCTACAGAACTATATCTGATAGTTTTCTACAAAGAAAATAGAGTAGACAGGAAAAAAAACAAATCGGGAAAAGTTGTTGAGTTCTGCGATCTGTTAGAGTTTACTTACTTTTGTTCTTCAATATAAAATAAATGCACCATGATAGAAAGAAAATCCTATTATATCATACATGCATTTGATTTGTATTCTTCTCTTAACCAAAAGAGACATGTAAAGACTACAAAAGTATTCAGACACCATTTTTTCAATGTTTTGGCAGTTATCTGGGTGTATCTCAATTGGGCATAAAATGCCGACCTTTTCTTTTGTCTGTAGAAAGATAATGAAAATTCCTTATGATTTTCCCCAAGTATTTCTCCAGTTAACAAATCAGTGAAGGGAGAGAAGCATGCTGGGTGATTCAGATGGTGAATCATCTGTACTCAATAACCAAAGCTGTAGGTGCTAGCTAGAATATTAGCATGAATGACTGGGTTGAGGAGTAGGAGGTGGGATATGTTCTTCTCCCTAGAAGAGTCTGCACCAGCAAGAGTCAGCTCCAGTAACGACTGCCAGAATAGCAAACTGCTGCTGGCAGCATGTACATTAATGAATCCAGAACTCTCAGTGGACAAGTAACAGATATATGCATACGAAGTCAAAAGAACATTTTGCAGATAATTTATGAATAGATACAGGTAGCATACTTGCCTGACAGAATAGGTATAATTACTTGTATTCACTCAATGTTTTCACATTATATATTTTTTCATTTCAGTAGAACTTCATGAAGGGAAAAACTGCCACTGAATCTATCTTCATTTGAAAATATCTCACCTGAATGTAACTGTGTTTATTCCAAATTTCCTATGTTAGATATGTTATTCAGTAAATCACCCATTGCTTTCCCAATGTGTAGAGGTGTACATTTGCAGGAGGGGATGCATACTCCCACTGGGGATTATCAATGACAATTGCTGTTGGAACAACTGTGTATCTACCTCTTCAGACAGCAGAAAAGGGTTTTTAGTGACAGTTGTCAAAAAAGAAGGTGAACTGAATGAAGCCAGGTAAGATTTTATCTTCCTTCTCTGAACAGTTCCTGCTTAGAAGAGCACACTTTCCAGCTTGCTTCTTCAGCTGTTAGAACTCACCTTAGATGGAAAAAAGTAGATTTCAATTGTCCACATGAACTTATTTTGGTTCAACAGACAGCAAAATAGGACTCTCTCACATGATAATAGTCTTTGTATTTCATATGAAATGTATACAGTGTCTCTTTCTCAAAAGGCTTTTTAATAGATATGGGTAGAATTATAACATTGGGTTTTGCATTCTTTAGTTTAGGCAAAAGCTTCCTATATGTAGAAATTAGAGAATATTAAGAGATATGTAAGAAATATGTGATTGTTACATATGATTAGGAAAATCTTAGCATTGGAAAAAATCACATTGACAAATTCATGTGGTACGGTTTATTTTTTTTCTAACTTGCAGAGAGAGCCATTTTGTGGAGAAAAAAAACCTCGTAATTTTCACTTTTAACTTGTAAAATGTTAAATGAGGAGACTGTCCAAAAGTTCAGATTCTTAAAGCCATACTGTTGAGTGCCTAATTCAGTTTTAGGCTTCAGCCCTGAAGCTTTCCCTCCTTCTTGTTACAAAAATGCTTTGACATTAGAAGGGAGTCACTGATGGATTCAATTAATTTTAAGTTACATTAGGAAGTGAACTGTACTGGCAATAAGGAATCTAGAATTTCTCTCTTCCTAGTTGAATCCTTACCTGAAAAAGTCTGAATTATTACCCAAAAAGTGATGATTCACCTTCAGAGAGACTGTAAGCACTATCTAATGGAGAGGGAGGATTCTGAAAGATACAGCCTTTACCTCTTCTATCTGAAAAATTGTCTTTTGCCTGCCTTGTGGAAAGCAGGTACCATTCTGTAAAGGCCCTTCAGGCTTTCATCCTGAGCAGGCAGAAGCTACAACTTGCTGTTCTGAGCCAGGCTGTTCGCCTGGGAAGTACAAGATTTATAGCACAGTCTGTTTATCGCCTCTTTGTATGCGTTAGCACTAAGAAGCTATACAGTGTGAGATTACCTGAATGAGTGAATACAGAAATAACAGTAGCAGCACAGTTGTGCCAATATACACACTTCAACAGCCTGAACACCTGGCAGCTTGAATGCAGATGAAGTTGAGTTCAGTGCTGCATCTTTTCAGTGTGTCAGAGGTGCTAACTCAATTTTGCACCACAGGTTTTTCACTCTGAACTTTATTGACTTTTCCAGTGCCTGACTGGGGAAAAATCCCCAACCTGCTCCTGAAGGCAAGTAGCTGCTGAGCCTTCACTTGTGTCACCCTGCTATTGAAAACATGGCTCATCAAGCCAGTACCCACCTAGTATAGCACATACTAGCCATTAGCTATCAAGCAAATGTTTTGTGAAGGGTTCAAGACCAGGACATTTGTACATTGACACAATTCTAGCTTCCAATCACCTGAGTCAAGGACTTAAAAGAGGCATAGTTCAGGAATGCCAGTGAACACCCTTATTTAGTACCTCACTGAAGAGCATCCATGAGCTTCTATTGATGTTAGTCTCATACATATAATACTTTTACAAGTGAAACAGGAGCAAGGTATGTTGCATGTATTAACATATATCAGCATGCCAGCTGATTAAACAACAAAGGAAACATCCGTAATTGCTATTAATATCCATATTAGCTTGTTCAGAATGTCTGCTTGAGTTGCTGGCATATTTGGCTTACTGAACAAGGACTTTTTGAAATCTGATATTGAAGTCAAACAAATTGTTTTATTTTATTCTAGATCTGTGTTGAAGACAGGATTTCAGAGTTTTCAAACACATGAAACCTCAGCAAGTGTAGATGAGACGGGTAGGTTTTCAACACATTGGAAGATTGGGGTGATACAACTGAGGTCAGAATTAGAAATGTGAATGATTCCTTCCTTGTGACTTCCTCTCTTCTAAATATAGAAAATTAGTCAATTAATTCAAGCCCCTTTAGTTGTCCTGCAGAGTTGTCAGAACACAGGAATGTTTTAACCTTTCCTCATCTTAAAGATTCTTAAAAAAAAAAAACAATTACCTTTAAAGTAGATTTTTACTTACGTGGCTCTAGCTCTGTGGATAGAACAGATTGCTGCTGTGTGTGAAGATATGTTGAGTTCTATATTTCCAGATATCAATGTGCTCTGAAGAGCTCATTTGGTAGGATCCTAGCCCACCAAATGAATGTACCTATTTTGTAGAATTAGCCTTTTTAATCAGGACTTGTAATGAAGTAATTCAATATATTCAACATTAAGACAAATGAGAGTGTGTATATGCCTTGGTTCTGGTTGGATTAGCATCAAAGTCAGCAAACTCAGTCTGATAGCTAGGCCACGCTACAGTCTGCGTGAACATAAAAATAAACAGATTCATATCCATTATAATGAGGGAAAAAAGCACTAAATGGAAAAAAATGTAATCTTGATTTCCTTACTGCAGGTTATACTATGTGTTTAATTCTTTATGTACTTTTCACTCTAATGGTGAGGACGGAGGGAGGATTATAGGAACTAGATAACAAGTTGTGAATGAGAAAGGAAAATATACTTGTGTGTGCATGACATGTATCTGTAAATACAAAGTGATAGCATTCAAGCCTAACTGATTATGGAAAACATGTTTGCATCAAGAATATTATCTAAATAGTGTATTAGAATATGTATCTCTTTCCCACAGCTTGCTTTATCAAACTACTTCATATGCCTTTTTTTCTGAAGCAATTCATGATGTTTTGACTACTATTACTAGAAAAACAGGAGAAATAAGTAATTGATTGTCAAATTATTAAGGAAGCAATTCTATATTTCTATTCTTATTTCATTAATAAGGAAAGTTTTGCTTAAAAATAAGCATGAAATGTCTACATCTTTTAAGCTGCTAAATAACATAAGTGAAACCACAGTTGTTATTCTGTCATACAGTGTTTTTCAATTCAAGTCTTTTCAAATTATGGTGCTTCCAGACCAGTGCAAGGAAGTTAATGAAAATTTAATCAGAAAGATATAAATGCTCAGTGTCTCAGTTTAAAGAACAGTATTTCTTCAAATATCTTATAAGAGAGATGCAATTTCTAATTCTTGTATGATCTTACCAAGAAATATATAGGTGTATGAATATAACACTGGGTCTGATATTAATATATGAGAATACTTAAAAATGCATCTCCTTGTATTTTAATGTTTGTCAAAGAATTTGGTAGTTGTTTTTCTCACCTCAGGCCATATCCTATTACTTTTACTTTAATTCAGATATTGAGAGATCCATCTCATCACACATTTTCTGAAGACAACTAATAATGACTCTAACCCCAACCTTGGCATTTTTCAGTTAAAGCTAAAATAATCTAATGCCTAATTGCTATTGAAAAGGTCTTTTTTTGGCCTGGTATTTCTGTAATTCCCATGTCATCAGAGTTGGCCCCAAAATGACATGACTCAGAGAATCAGTGCAATGTGCACCTTTCTTGTAAGACTGTTTTTTGACTTGTTTAACTGACTGCCTCAGTTCATCAGAGTGTCAGAGAAGCACCAAGGGTAGCTTAAAATGTTGAGGGTTGTAATGTAAAACCACACTCTAAATGACATTTGCAGGTTAAAAAACAAAAAATTAGAACAGTTTTAAAGTAAGCCATAGAAAGCAGCAGCAGGTATAAGTAACACTACTTCATGAAATCATATTCTTTTAGTCAAGCAGTTGTTGCAACAACTATCAAAAGAACAAGAGTGGTAAGAGAGGTGTAATTTGTACAGAAAAAAATTGTTATATTTTAACAATTCATTATAGGAATGGTTTCTCAAGTGATGTACATCTTAGGGATGTTCCATGAAAAAGTTTTTTATGACTGAGTGATCTATATGAAAGTTACTCTGGAAGTAATGCCTCCTATTTATTCCCATGGAAACTATAACAGATGAAAGAGTGCAATAGCAGTACCTAATAGAGTACATGAATTTTTGCCAGTGATGAGCAGGAGTCTGCATACTCTGCTCACAGAAATCTGCGTGACTTCTATATCACCAACATCAGCCTCTGGTATTGTAGGGCCAATGAGAGATGTGCAATCATATATTTTTTCTAGTCTTCTTTTTAGTTTTATGAAAGTTTAAATCCCACTGAGCAATGTGTAGTTTTGTCTAACTGACAACTACATGCTAAAATAACCAGAAAGAACTTGAAACTAATTCTATTTAAAATCTTGTTTCAAGTCTGAGTTTACCTTTTGTCAGTTGCCTTCTGTGCTTGACACGCACCATATGTGTTTCATTATGAGAGCAACTTCACTCATATTAGCATATGGAACAACTCAGTAGAGACAAGGGTTCACATGTTAAGTGCATAAAGAAGGAAAATGGCACTTCTAAGAATATGTTGGGAAATGAAGTGTATTCAGCTGTGTATGCCAAAATTTAGCCATGTCCCACTTGTCACCTGTTCAGTTTTCTTTTTTGTCATTTCAAAAAATGATTTAAAATATTTTGCTGGGAGTAAAATTTTAGAACATGTCCTCACTAATCCATCTGATCCACTATCATAACCTCACATAAAAAGTTCTGTGTGTTGTCAGTTCTGTTAAGCAAATAAAAGAAAACATAGTTTATTTCAATAAATCTCATCATATCAATGGCATGAATTAAAAGTTAGATTCAGAAGATTTAAAAAGATGGAGTAGTTTTGACAGAACA
Source organism: Odontophorus gujanensis (assembly GCA_013399175.1). NCBI lineage: Eukaryota > Metazoa > Chordata > Aves > Galliformes > Odontophoridae > Odontophorus > Odontophorus gujanensis. The sequence continues at coordinate 76,405 of VXAB01002163.1, forward strand.
TAACCCTGTAGTTGCAAAGAAACAATTGTATATTTCTGTGTGCCAGTGGGTTACAGGCTTGTTTGGCCCAGTTCTGTGCTGAGTGGGGCAGGGGACCCATGGACCCACACCCTGGGGAAAGGGGAAAGAAAAAAAAAAAGGAAAGGGGAGATGGGTCTAAAAACAAAACAGTGGCAAGAATCTGAGGAGGAGGAAAGCTAATTAAGAGACTGGAATAAAAAAATAACAATATAGTTGGAATTGAAGCTAATAAATACAATGAAAAAGAGAGAGTGACTGATAAAACCAAAAGCCTTATGCTAAACGCTGAAGGTGAGACTGCTAGCGAGCACCTCCTGCTGGGTCAGTCCCCAAAGGAAAGAGTGTCTCATGACATGTAAACTGTTTTTATCTTTCCCTGAGTGGAAAAAGTTAAAATGCAAAGCAACACTAAGTCCTCTGGGGTACATAGTTCTTCTCTTCTGAGACAGATAGATATACTTGGAACTATTGATGATGCACAGAGCTGGAGCATTTACTCTTTAACTCCCAATGCACTTCATGATGCTATGATGTAGAATACCAATAACAAAGATCATAAAACCATGACATTCCACCCCTTACTCCACATCATTACATCATGTTTGATATATATACAGAACAATGATGAATATGCATTAAATGAACACACACACACACACACACACACACATTCATACACATGGAATTACTGACTGCACTCCCCCACCATCAAATTCCCTTGTGGTACACCTTGAACATCCCCATTCTTCTACATCACCCACCATGTGGCCCCAGGTCCCTGAGTGAAAACAGTTCCACAGAGAGGTTTGCCTTTTCTGGAAGCTGGGAAGACCCAAACTGCTTTTACCAGCATGCTCTTCACATGTACTACAAGGACCCTATCTCCCTCTACAGTAGGCAGGGAGCTGGATTGGGCAGGAACATCATGACTGATGGATCCTTGAGTGTTGACCAACCAGGTGGCTTCTGCCAAATGCTTCTCCCAGTGTTTAAATGTTCCACCACCTGTTGTATCTTTCAGTTTTACCAGAAGCTGGTGTATGATAGGGGATATGGTAAATCCACTCGATGCTATGACCTTTGGCCCAAGTATTTACAAGAGAATTTTTCAAATGCGTTCCATTGTCTGACTCAATTCTTTCCGGAGTACCATGACTTATTTCTTGAGACCTAAGATGGTGCTTCAGGCAGTAGCATGGGGTATTGCATATGTTTCAAGCCACCCAGTGGTTGTCTCCATCATGATAAGCACATAACTCTTGCCATCACAAATTTCTGACAAGGTAATTTAATCGACCTGCCACACACCTCCCCATATTTATACTTTTGTCATCATCCTTCTCCCCAAAGTGGTTTCATCCTCTAGGCTTGTTTAATTGTGACACTTGTATCACAGTCATGGATAATCTGTGCAATAGCATCCATAGTTAAGTAAGTAAAACTAAATCATCCTTGTGTTGCCAGTCCAAGTCTACTCGAGCCACTTTAACTTTGGCAGCTCAATCTACCCAATGGTTATTTTGTTGTTCTTCAGCAGCCTGACTCTTGGGCACATGAGCATCTGCATGACGCACCTTTACAACTATATTCTTCATTCAGGCAGCAATGTCTTTCCACAATGCAGTAGCCCAAATTGGCTTACCCCTTTGTTGCCAGTCATTTTGTTCCCACTATTGTAACCATCTCCATAAAGCATTTGCCACCATCCATGAGTCAGTGTAAAGATAAAGCACCTCTCTTGTTCAGCAATATCTAAAGCCTGTTGGACAACCTTTATCTCTGCAAATTGACTTGATTCTTCTTTTCCTTCAGTGGCCTCCGCAACTCATCATATGGGGCTCCATACAGCAGATTTTCATCTGTGATGCTTTCCCACAATACAACACAATCCACCTGTGAGCAGGACAACTTTCTTTTCGTTTTCCGGTAATTCATGGTATGGTGGGGCCTCTTTCTTTAACATGCAATATCTCTCCTGCTGGTGATGTTCCAAACTTTTTACCCTCAGGCCAGTCCATGGTCACCTCTAAGATTCCTGGATGACTGAGGTTCCCATTCAAACTTGCTGTGTAATCAGCACAATGCACTTTCTCCAAGTGGCATCAGTAGCATGGTGGGTGGAGGGAATCTTTCCTTTAAACATCCAGTGCAGCACTGACAATCAAGGTGCCAGAAGTAGCTGTGTTTCAGTACTGATTACTTTGGAAGAAGCTCGAAGCCCTCCCTTTCCAGGGGCAGTATAGAGGATGTTCTTTAAAATCCTGTCCTGTCCCCAGCACAAGCTATCTCCTGCTTAATTTGCTCAAAAACCTGCTGCTGCTTAGGACTCCACACGAAGTCATTCTTCTTCTGCATCACCCGAAAGAGAGGGCTCACAATGAGACTGTAGTTTGGAACATGCATTCTCCAAAAGCCCACTACACCCAGGAAAGCTTGGGTCTCTGACTTACTAGTGGGTGGTGACATGGCAGTGATTTTGTTAGTCACATCTGTAGGGATGTGACNTTTGGTAGTCACATCTGTAGGGATGTGACGACGTCCATCTTGCCGCCTTACACCTAAGGAACTGAATTCTCTGTGCTGGCTCCTTCACTTTGTTTCGCTTAATAGTAAAGCCATCTCACAGGATGATCTGTATTATTTGCTTTCCTTTCTAGAAAACTTCCCTTGTTGTATTACCCCACACAGTGATATCATCCATGTACTGTAAGTGTTGGAAAGCACCGCCCTGTTCCAATACAGTTTGGATCAACCCATGGCAAATGGTTGGACTGTGCTTCCACCCCCGGGGCAAACAGTTCCAAGTGTACTGAATGTCCCTCCAGGTGAAAAAAACTGTGGGCTACATCCTGTGGCCAAAGGAATTGAAAAAAAGGGCATTGGCAGTGTCATTAATGGTATACCACTTGGCTGCTTTTGACACCAGTTCATACTGGAGTTGTAGCATGTCTGGCACAGCAGCACTCAGTGGGGGTGTGACTTCATTCAGGCCATGGTAATCTACCATCAGCCTCCATTCTCCACTGGACTTACACACCGGCCATATGGGGCTGTTAAATGGTGAGTGAGTTTTGCTGATCACTCCCTGTCTCTCTAGCTGGCAAATCAAGTTATGAATGGGGAGTAAGGAATCCCTGTTGGTGCATTATGCCATCTGCGCACCATTTTTGTAGCAGTCAGTACCTGTTCCTCTTTCTCTTGTAGCAACCCCACAACAGACGGATCTTCTGACAGGCCAGGCAAAACAGACAGCTGCTTAATGTCATCTGTGTCTACAACAGCTACTCCAAAAGCCTATCGATATCCTTTGGGATCCTTAAAATACCCCATTCTGAGGTAGTCAATACCAGTTATACATGGAGCCCCTGGGCCAGTCACAATATTGTTTTTGCCAGTCTTTACCAGTGAGGCTTATTTCAGCCTCCAACATGGTCAACTCTTGGGACCCCCAGTCACCCCAGAAATATAGATTAAGTCTGTCCCTTGGTGACTCGGGGGCATTAGAGTGCACTGTGCACCAGTGCCTTATATTTTTGTGGTTCTGATGTGCCAGGACATTGAATCCACACAGTCCAACACACATTATCCCTTTCCCTCACCTGGTTGGGGGCAGGACACCTCTATTTGTTACCTCCCTTGTCCTTACTGCTATTGCTGCGTCCAGCAGTCACTGGAGCAGTCACATTCTTAGAAGTTCACCCTGGTGGTTAATCTCCATCTCATAACTCTTTTACCTGTGTTTGAAGTGCAGGAGTGGTTTTTTATTCCACTTCTTCATATCTTCTCCATGGTCACATAGGTAACACCACAAGGCAATACTGTGGTCACTTGCTCGAGCAGGAGAACATCCTCTTTCTGATAGCTGAGATGTTGCTGTTTTGGGAATCCTGGTTCCCATCAGGTGTATTCAATATCACCACGGATCCATCAGTTCCATTAGAAGAAAGCATGGTGGACAGTTCATCCATTATATTGCTCTCCATTCTTTCAGTTACTTTTGCAATGGTTGAAACACAAGTTCATACAGAGGTTAAATGTAAGTCAGTTTCTTGAAGTTTATTAATCGGTTTATTTATAAGAGTGTCTTCTTTCTCCTCTGCCATACATTGCTGTTAAAGTACTAGCATTCCCTTCTGGTGCAGTCCTTGTGAATATACATCACGTATTTGGTGTACACCTGACTCTCTCAGGACCATACTCTTGGTCTGGTTCATCATGAATGAATGCAGGGTTATGTAATACTTCCACCACAACATGTTCTCTCAAATAATGGATGACTCTTTTCCATAGCAGTCCATGTCTTTTTCTCAGGCATCAGATCATCTCTGAAGGAGTATTTTCATTTCACAACTATCAGCATCTGGTTCCAGAGAGTGAAGGGTCTATCCTGGCATGTAGTAATGCTGCTATCAATAGCAGAGGCCCTGGCAATGCTACTCAACTGGCGAGCTTCCCTACCATCTAGCCACATATCTAGTAACCAGATGGCAATAGGTTCATTTGAGTGGCATGTAAAGTCTTTTTTCAAACCTCAAATTCCATTCAATTTCAGAGGTCAAGTAATAATGGTGACGATGTCTTTCTCACCTCCTACTCTGCCAGGAGGTACTTCCCTCCTAGGTGTTGGTGACCATGATCTTGCTGAAGGTCTGTCTGGAAAGCTGAGACCTCAGAGCCACTCCTCTGGACCTCTTTTCTCCTCTTCTCCTACAGTGCCCAATTTCTCTACTTTCTCCTCTTCTATTCTACGGGAGCCAAGATTTTTTTTCATTTAGAATGATTACCCAGATAGTAAAGAGACCATCACTATAAAGAAGAATGCTCACTTGTCTCCAAAAATTGAGGCTTGCAAAGGAAACTCCACAATGGAGGGATCTCCAACAAGAGAGCCTTCCCCAGTGGTGGTCAGCCCTTAAATGTGGTCTGGGAGAGGTGGAGCCAGACTCCACCCCTTACAGTCACACAGGTGAATTGCCTTCACCTGTGCTCCCACAGCTGACTCAGTGCTTGCCTCAGGTGATCAATCAGTGTCTCAGGCTGTGATTCAATAGTTCCCATACATACTCTCAGTCTCTTTATGTATCTAGTGACTATATTGTTCTCAGTTAAACTGATGTTGAATTTCCTAGCCACTATTTATTCTGCCAGTGGGAAACAAAACATACAGAAATAACCACGGAAATTGTGACATTAGCTTTGGCATAACATTCAGAGGCTGTTTAGTCCTCTCATGCTTCTGTCTTTGGTCCTTTTTGGACTAAGCCTTTCACATCCCCTGGTAGTGTTTGTGAGAACACCATCTTGAATCTGAGTGATATAATNCAGTGCCTTATATTTTTGTGGTTCTGATGTGCCAGGACATTGAATCCACACAGTCCAACACACATTATCCCTTTCCCTCACCTGGTTGGGGGCAGGACACCTCTATTTGTTACCTCCCTTGTCCTTACTGCTATTGCTGCGTCCAGCAGTCACTGGAGCAGTCACATTCTTAGAAGTTCACCCTGGTGGTTAATCTCCATCTCATAACTCTTTTACCTGTGTTTGAAGTGCAGGAGTGGTTTTTTATTCCACTTCTTCATATCTTCTCCATGGTCACATAGGTAACACCACAAGGCAATACTGTGGTCACTTGCTCGAGCAGGAGAACATCCTCTTTCTGATAGCTGAGATGTTGCTGTTTTGGGAATCCTGGTTCCCATCAGGTGTATTCAATATCACCACGGATCCATCAGTTCCATTAGAAGAAAGCATGGTGGACAGTTCATCCATTATATTGCTCTCCATTCTTTCAGTTACTTTTGCAATGGTTGAAACACAAGTTCATACAGAGGTTAAATGTAAGTCAGTTTCTTGAAGTTTATTAATCGGTTTATTTATAAGAGTGTCTTCTTTCTCCTCTGCCATACATTGCTGTTAAAGTACTAGCATTCCCTTCTGGTGCAGTCCTTGTGAATATACATCACGTATTTGGTGTACACCTGACTCTCTCAGGACCATACTCTTGGTCTGGTTCATCATGAATGAATGCAGGTTTATGTAATACTTCCACCACAACATGTTCTCTCAAATAATGGATGACTCTTTTCCATAGCAGTCCATGTCTTTTTCTCAGGCATCAGATCATCTCTGAAGGAGTATTTTCATTTCACAACTATCAGCATCTGGTTCCAGAGAGTGAAGGGTCTATCCTGGCATGTAGTAATGCTGCTATCAATAGCAGAGGCCCTGGCAATGCTACTCAACTGGCGAGCTTCCCTACCATCTAGCCACATATCTAGTAACCAGATGGCAATAGGTTCATTTGAGTGGCATGTAAAGTCTTTTTTCAAACCTCAAATTCCATTCAATTTCAGAGGTCAAGTAATAATGGTGACGATGTCTTTCTCACCTCCTACTCGGCCAGGAGGTACTTCCCTCCTAGGTGTTGGTGACCATGATCTTGCTGAAGGTCTGTCTGGAAAGCTGAGACCTCAGAGCCACTCCTCTGGACCTCTTTTCTCCTCTTCTCCTACAGTGCCCAATTTCTCTACTTTCTCCTCTTCTATTCTACGGGAGCCAAGATTTTTTTTCATTTAGAATGATTACCCAGATAGTAAAGAGACCATCACTATAAAGAAGAATGCTCACTTGTCTCCAAAAATTGAGGCTTGCAAAGGAAACTCCACAATGGAGGGATCTCCAACAAGAGATCCTTCCCCAGTGGTGGTCAGCCCTTAAATGTGGTCTGGGAGAGGTGGAGCCAGACTCCACCCCTTACAGTCACACAGGTGAATTGCCTTCACCTGTGCTCCCACAGCTGACTCAGTGCTTGCCTCAG